>FR997739.1:10672284-11172259 GCA_905475445.1 Ochropleura plecta | reverse complement strand
AGGTTGATAAGTTTTATTTTTATGTCACACAAATATTAAAAAATATATAAAAAACAAATTGCAATATTAAAACTTATGTATAACGGCGAGCTTAGATTGGGGTTTTCTTACAGCAATCCTTACTTAAATTAAGTTTACAAATGAGACTATAGTTATACTAATGTGCACAAATATTTAATATTTAACTGTTAATTAATTATTTAAATGAATACACTCAATGTATCAAATATAATGAAATACATAACTAACATGTTGACAAAAAATGTTCCCTTATTCATTTCTCGAACGTCAAGGTTTCTGATTTTTTCCACCTGACCAGCAGCGTATAAGACGCTACGTGTACATATAGTACCTATCAGAACTTAATATTGCGAATTGTTTTTTTACCTTATTAGAAAAAGACTTTCTTCCACTATTAATAAACCCTTTTATTTATTTATTCTAAAAGGCATGAAACCCAATACAAAAACACAAATAAAAATTTAAATAATTACAAAATACATCCTTAGTCTCTCGAACGCTCGCGAATATTCACCCAAGAGGCCTCGCGTGTCGAGGCTTTTTTTTTTTTTTTTTTTTTTTTGGTTTGACCTTGAGAAAAACGCAAATTTCGTGGTTATATTGATAATTATATGCAATAAATTATACCTTCCCGGAAAGCCCATTAGTTTTCCTATCGAACTGTGTAAGATTATAAATAAATGAAACTGACCTGACTTCGTAGCGACGAGATAAATTTGCATTTTGCAAATTTTCTTCCACATGACCTTGAACTTTCTCACATTACACCAAAACCACACACATATTCTCGAAAAAACACTTGAATACGATAGCCCATACATTTACGCAAAAACAATATTTCTCATATCACATCAAAACACAATAATTACACGACACAATCACTTTTTCCGCAACTCAACAAAAAGCCGCCATTCTTGCCGCATATGCCGCTGTCCGTACTATGGGCAATGTTTACGACTTTGGCGCCATTTTTACCGGTTTATTTTCTTTCAACAACGATAATGATAACAATATGGAATTATATCACTTTGTAGTAACTTTATTATGTTCATAGGTAAATAAACTAACAACTTATGTAGATTTTAAAGCATTTCGAGATAAATTTTGCACTAAAACAAGTCGAAATACGACGGCCATGACGGAAAAAAATACGCGTCTTCACAAGTTTCGACACTTTTTCACTGGCAAATTTATTACTTTTCCAAAAACAAACACTTGCAACGTAATCTACACTTATTTCTCAGTAATTCTATATAAATCTTATAAGATTACTCTCCGTTTTCTAATTGGAAACATGATTTTAGTCCGTACGCAACCACACGCAACAATGGCTCGAAAACTGACAGATAGCTGAATGGCGGATCACTTTATTTTTTTCAATCTTCTTCATTCCATGTATCGATATTGCCAATGGAAAATATTTTAATAGAAAGCGAATGAACTATTCTGTTCAATCAAATAAAGAACGGGTTGCAACATGAAAGTATACGTCACAGAAAAAATAGCCAATCGGTGCAAGTCACTCTCGTACACCTGGGTGTACTATTGCGCGTGGGGCACTTAACTCGCTCGTACAGTCGTATGTACGTAAAACACGCGAACGGAGAGATATTTTTATGAAATTCATCATCATTTTCCTGCCCTTGTCCCATTCTATTTGGGGTCGGCGCAACACGTTTTCTTCTTCCATTCTCCCCTATCAGACGTCACGGCATCATTTACTCCTTTCTCCTTCATATCATTCCTTACACAATCCATCCATCTTTTCTTTGGCCTTCCTTTCGCTCTCCGTCCATCAACATTCAGATTCATCACTCTTTTAGTCACTTTTTTCATATTTTTTATGAAATTATTATTCTCAAATACAAAATATTATAATATTTCGAAAGTCATACTATTCTTGCCAAATCATGAAGTAAGTTCATTATATTCAACCTAAAAAATCTTATTTCTGAACGAAAACTGTAATCTGCTAGCTGTTCTCTAGTTTTTCAAATTATAAAGATTCCATCGTCGAGCAGCTAAGTGATTACTTAGATTTCTTAGCCCATTACAGTCTTCATATTTCAAACATTATAAAAATCCAGACGATTGGTAAAGGTTTGTTGATTAATCGACGAACTTGGTCTACCCTCCAACCATTTCTGAACGTCTTTTTCAATAAAATATTACTTTCGATAAAATATTGTTGAAATCATTCGACAAAATAAGAAATATCTTTTAATGTCATTCGGTTAATTCACCGGATATACTCCTTTGTTACAAATAGGAAGGAAAAATATGTAGATATGATTATTGTTTTTTTTTTGTATAACTTCAAATAAAGAAATTTTAGGGCGCATAGGTATTTTGTATACTTACACCAAGACTTCTTATAATCTTTTCAAAATTGTTAAAAAGAGGGAAAATAAAATTCAGCATCCGTAACATTCAGAACTATGATTACCGCAAAACACATAGTTTACTTCTGTAAAATCAGATACACATACGGGGGAAATCATCTGGCGTATATCAATGTGACCTACTCGTGAATAAGGTTAATAATGCGCCTCGTCATTTCCCGCTTTCTGAGAAATCTATGTTGATACAATGTAGGTATAGACAGATGTTTATCTTACTTCGTCAGAAAATCATCTATTGCTTAAAATGGTCAGACTACCTTAAGGACTAGTTAAACCGTTAAGTAACTTAAGACATTTTTCAATACACTTCCTCCAAAAATTGGCTCGTATTGCACTACGATTAGGTTCACCATGCAATGTATTTCACACGCGTGCTTTTTTCTCATTTTTCGCAAAGAGAGCTAACATTTCTTTTTTCTGATTTCACCACGAATGACAATAAACAACTGCTCATATCCCTATAGCCGGCTGTGATTTTGTTTGAGAGTAAGGCGGCGTTCGTTTCTAATAAAAGTAAACGGGGTTTATCAACAGAATATTATAGATGAACGTGATCATTTATCAAATATATTGCTTATAACAACAAATTGACAATAATTCTTGAATTTCTTGTTGTTAATAGTAGGGTGTTTAGCAGTGTCAGTGTATAACAAAAAAAAAAACTTCTCAGTAAACCACAAATTTTTTTCGCTCTCACCTAATGAAAAGCGATGACACGGCTTTGGGTGGAGTACGCTGGCCTAAAAGAAACCGATCCATTTGAATTGCGAATACGGCTACAGGAACGGGTAGCTAAATACTAAAGAAAGTCCGCATTTAGTCCGCAGTTAGTCCAAATTAATTGATTCTTGAATACGTTTAATTCCGAATTCTTCGTCATTCGTTCTGTGGTTGATAAGGCTTGCTCATGGCATGCCAATTCTGTGCTTCCTGCTATTTTTTTCTGTCAGCTATGTCGACAACTTTGATGACGTCAAAGTATTTATCTTTCATATATAAATTCTAGCTGTGCCTAGCGGTTCACCCGTTGCTCAGTTCCTATTCTGGAGAGGGGTATTATAAGAGATTACAGATAGTTTGTCTGGAAGATATCGCTATCAGCGATAAGACCGTCACAGTAACCATAGAATTCGCAATGTCTGTAAAACAGTTATGTTGAACTTTTGGTATGCAATAAAGTAGATATTATATTCTACTACAACCGCCTCTCAGACCTACCAAATATACATAAAAATCGGTCAAGCTGTTTTGGCGGAGTATGGCAACTAAAACTGTGTTACGAAAATTGTATATATTTAAGAAGAAGAAGATAATATAATATAACAAGTGATTTTTTGAAATACATAATTCATTAATTTATCGAAATTCTACGTCAATTCAACTCTAGGACATGCTTATCCTTTGCAAACGTATATTCAAGTACCTATGTCACAGTTATGTCAAAACTTTCCGCCTATATTTTTATGATTGATCGATTAGCGATCGTGTCGTAAACGTCAAAACGTCTTCTGCAAACAACCTTTTTGCTAAGTTTTTTTATACATTTTAGGTACTTTCTGACCGATTTATTTTTTGTAAAGTAACTCAGTATAGAAAAGATCTAAAAATAGACTAAGTTAACATTATTTTGTTATAAAATGTTGAAGTTTAGTAAGATAACAGCAAAGTTTTCTAGGTACTTAATTGTTCGAATTGGGAAGTTTCATATTGTTAAAATATTGAATTTTTTGTTACAAAAAAGTTTTTGAAAAATGCATACAGTACTTGAGCAGTATAGTTTTTAAACTTGAAGTTTGAACTTAAAAGTAGTACTTAAAGTTAATTAGTTTGCAAGCAAGTTAATTTGTAAAATGATGCTAGCAAGCATTCTGATCATTGAAACGTGATTAAAGAGGTTTACGTCAAGCAGTGATCTGCTGTTGGTTGAAGATTATGTTGATGGCTGACGTAAAGTGGCAGCGTTAGTTCTGATTGTATATTATCTTATGTATATCTGATATATTTGTGATGGTTCGCGCAGTGGCAGAGGGATTGGCTGCTAAGCTTCGTATCGCGGGTACCATTTTTGCACGAAACAAATATTTGTATGGCCTTATAGGTAGTTGTTCCGCGTACCTATTCCTATTTGAGCAAGCAAGTTAGAATATTTGTAAATTCACCTACAATACTGGAGAAATTCCTAGAGTATTGAGATCGTTGTTATTAAGAAAAAACAGAGGAATATGAGCCACGAGCCGAGCTTTCTTGTACAACTGTGTTTTTTCTCATGTTGTCGGCAGTGTTTTACCTTCTGAATTAAAAAATGACTTACTAAACCAAACTTAGTAGATTATCCTCTTTTCCTGAACCCACACACCCACCCATAAAAAAGAAAACTTATTTTTCCAACCGCAAAGTCATGCCGGAGTACCGTCTCACGCCTGCCTGAGCACCAGCGTCGAACCGTCACAAAAAACGTTCCAAATCACGCGGTCCCTAATTAATTTTGTTACAAAAGTCATGGGCACAGCAATTTGTTTTCACTACCAACTTGAAGGGACGAGTTGTAATCGAGTATGTTTTGTCAATTAGGCCTCCACCCTGGGAGCCCTAAATTCCCATTTGCTTCTGAGTTGTCTGTGTGATTATCCTTTTAGAAAGGGGCGGTTGAAATTTATAGTTCTCTGGTTAAGTCCATTAGAGGTTGAAGTAACTATATATAACTGTCTGGTTCCACCGACAGACCATTACCGTTGGTAGTATGAAAAATTAGATTAAAGGGTCACATGTAACTATTAAGTGCTTGTTTGTACGGTTGGTAGTATGTTAATTTGAGTTGTGACGTTAATTTGTTGAAGGTTGGTATTGTGTTTCGTTTTTGTACTTCTGCATGAAGTATATGTCATGTATGGTTATGTATACTCTCAGTAACGCGTTTTTTTTCGTCACGGATGCTCTATGGTGACAAAATTTTAAGCATAATATTTGTTCCGTGCGGGGATTGAACCCGCGACACGGAACACAGCAGTCAATCAGTCGCTCAGCAGATCGTGTCGACGGCGGCGCGTTCGTGTCCCGCGCGCGCTTCAAAGAGGTGTCAAAGTGTCTTGCAAAGCAGAAGGACATGCCTTAATTGAAACTCATTCAAGTGAAAAACTTTCATATTTTTATTAAGTTAATGCTATTATTCTACAACGGAGTAACGGAGCATTTCAATGAAAAACATTTTTTATCTCTAATGGTAATTTATTTTTTAATATTGGATTTTTTTCTAGTTTTCTCTGATGTTGCAATTATAATTTAATTTAGATATATGCAAATATTTAAACAATAGAAATGGTAGAATAGAGTCTGTAATAACTGTATCATCTTTTGTAAGTACTATTATAAAAACTATATAGAAACTCTTCTTTCTTTCAGGGCCACTGCCTGCCGGAGTTGCGGGTTGTTTAAAAGAGATACGGCGGCCTCGGATCTTATAGGGCAAAAGAAGGAACCCCACGCAGGATCATAAAGGACCAAAGCAGAAACCCCGCTTAGCCCAGAGTTTGGGAAGTTATTTCACATCTTTAAAAAAAGCCACTGCGCCAACGGTGCCATTCGAGTATTGCTTCTTTATTTTTATTAATTCCAGATAAAATATTGGCAAACTTCTAACCCGGTCCAAAACATACGCTTGCCCAAATAAACCTTAAAAAAAACCTTCAAAAGCCCGGAAGGCTCGTTAATCATTCACGAAAATGCTATGCAAAAATATTTACGAATAAAAATAAAATACTTGTCCCAGCACAGCCTTTGGGCCTTGAATAATCAACTTGCACAACAAAGTGCCGAACATAATTTACGGTACCCTTTTCCACAAGCAATGGTCAAGCGGTGGAGTTCTAAAGTCCCACTTGAGGCCTCAATAGGAATAAATCAAATCCCACAACGCACTGGGTACAGTCGGAGGCCACAGTAAGGCCAGGACTCCAATGCAAGCAAGACCTTTTGGCGTAGTTTCATTCCACTTGACTAAGTAGGGGTAGTTTCCACTTTTGGCGAGCGATGCGGGCGAAGTGACATGACCGAGGATCGGGGTGCAACTGACTTTTAGATTACGGAATTGTCTGTGAAATGTGGTCATTTGTGATGTTCGTGATATAAAATTTCTGTTTCTATTTTTGATAAGTTTCTGTAAGGAGGAATGTTTTCTAGAACTTTAGAATGCACGGAATCGCTGTGTCGTGGCTGCATCGAGAGATGTCAGTAGATATTTTCCTAACAAGGTTTGTGGAGTGGAGCCGAAAATGCCTCCAAACCATTATTCCAAAGTCATTTTGTAGTGAAAGGGACAAGGTACAAGGTAAGGTACAAGGGACCTTCTAGCTCTTCCGGGGTTGCTGCTTGTTCGAAAGAGATATCGCAGCCCCGGAATATAAAGGGCAAAAGAAGGAATATAGGTGGCTTTTAGTCAGTAAAGCCTAACACTCCCCTTGCTCCGCCTATTTTTCTTTCCCATTCACAAAAAAAAACAAAAAGGGGCCTTCTACCTATGACACTGATGAATCTTCATGCTCTTACTGGTTCCGTGTCACTATACGGAGTTGAGTCTAAACTCTATCATAACCAGTGGGTTATGACAGAGTTTAGACTCGACTCCCAGCAGAATTCCCAAACAATTGTTCTGTCCCACTCCTGTGAGAAGGTCTGATTTTTTCCTACCAAAGTTCCAGGAATGTTAGATCTGTGCATATGGATAGACTGGGCTAGCAAATATGAGTTTTATTGACACGTAAAGAAGAATTAATAAAGCATACTATTTCCTCAAGCATATCTTACACTGGACTCACAGCATAAGGTTCAAAGTTTGGGGCCCTGCATGAATTTTTTGCCGTAGAACCCTACGTTAGTTATTTACCACTAGGGTTGCTCCACGGGTTCATCCAACTGTAAATGCGTTCGCAAACCCTCAAACTAAGTAAACCTACATTTCAACTGTGGCTTTCACATCACTTGGTTCATTTTACAAAAAGAGCAATCGAACATGTGTTGAAATGTTTTTTTCTGAAAATTTGTAGGTAAAAATGGCTGTTCTCTTTTTTTTTTTCAATAATATTCATAACAGAATCCGAAGTTGTTTTCATAAATAGTTCATTTTATTTAAGGGACTGGTTACGTTACGTAAGATTTTATGAATGCATCCAAGTTTGCATTTTTAGGGTTAATTTTACCAAAAACGACGACACGGTTGGCGCAGTGGCTAAGCGTTTGACTTCTGTGCTTAATGTCGCGGTTTCGATCCCCACTCGGAACAAATATTTGTATGAACTACAGATAGTTGTGTATGTGAGTTTATATGTTTGTAAACGCACCCACGACACAGGAGAAATTACTAGTGCCCCACACTACGTTTCTAAAAACAAGAAAAAAAAGCAACTGTACGCGATCAGCATATCGACACTGAGTTCAAGAGCTGACAGCTCTTTATTCAATAACAAAATGGGGTTACAGAAATATCGAAACGAATCTCATGAGATGCAAGAGAAGCATAGCAATTATAAATTCGGTGTTTTCATATTTTGAGGTATTTCTTTTTATCAATGAGGTATTTTCGTAAAATTAAAATCAAGATGCTTGTTACGTAACTAATGGTTTCACCCGCTGCTTAGGTCCCAAGTGTTGTAGCGTGATGTATTTTATTCTATTCGTTTCGTGAAACAATGCCTATGCAAATTTTCAAGTCAATCCGTCTAAGGAATCGCATTCCCTAATTCAAAGTTTGCCACGCTTTTTCACCTCTTAAGGTGTTGCATTTTACAAAATCCCGTTTTAGTGAGCATTTACGTCCTAGAAGGGCCCTCACGCAAAATTGTATAAACCTCATACTTATACTAGCTTTTGCCCACGGCTTCGCTCGCGTTTAATTCGGGGTAACACAGTTCCCCTTTCCAGCCTATGGCCGTGTCCAGGGTCCCAACTATCTCTGTACCAAAATTCATCAAAATCGGTTTAGCCATGTAGGCATGAAGACGTAACAAACCAACAAACTCACTTTCGCTTTTATAATATTAGTAAGGATTGGTTATAAGGCTAATGACGTAACAAGGATTAACGTCAAACCTTTTCCATCCAAACATAATTTACAATGACCTTAAAGATTTTAGTCGACAAAGATCCAAGAGCCGTACTAGTAAATCGCCATAAAACAGCAACGACAAGAAAAACACAAAACTTCAGTCATTACGGCCAGAGAGGGAAGTCGAGAGTGCAAAGTTTCCTCTCCATCTGAGAGTGAAGTACCCTCCCTTGACTAACTGAATCGAAAGTGTTAACATCTTGAGAAATCTTTTTGTACATTGTTAGGACTACCATTAAAACTATTTGAGTATGTCAGGGTTTTACAAGAAAATGTTAGATTTTCCTAATTCGTTATTTTGCTGAGGAAAGTTGTCTATGTAAAGATAACACGATCAAACCTATATAGTCCTATGGCATAGCTAAACGTACGTGAAGTTTTTTTTTTTGGATGGTAATCATTAAATAGAATTAATTTAATGTTTAATATTAATAATACCACTCTAGGTGGAGTAGAAGGTAAAGTCTGACTTTTACTGACTAAAACCTGTTTGTGTTCTGGGGCCACGGTATCTCTTTCGAATAATCTGCAACCTGGCCAGCAGGCCCCTCTATGCTATTCGTACAGTACAGTCACAATTATCAGGCGTACACTAAAGCGAAGAGTGAGGAGCTCGTGGCTAAATAATAGCAGCCGCTCAGTTCGATCTTTAGGTTAAGCCGCGCTTGCCTAGGTTGGTCTGTGGTTGGGTGACCACGCGTTACATACCGAGTTTCCTCCGTGCCTCGGAAAGCACGTTAAGCCGTTGGTCCCGGCTGTCATTTGTAGATCTTTGACAATCTCTACAGGTAGTGGCTCGAAAGTTTGACAAACAGTCTTACGAAGGTGTAGGTATAGTAGTACCCAGTTCTTAAAAGGGTTGAGGAGGTCAGATAAGCCGGGACTAACGGCTCAACGTGCTTTCCGAGGCACAGAGGAAACTCGGTATGTAACGGGTGGTCACCCAACCACAGACCAACCTAGGCAAGCGCGGCTTAACCTAAAGATCGAACTGAGCGGCTGCTATTATTTAGCCACGAGCTCCTCACTCTTCGCTTTAGTGTACGCCTCTAGACCTCAAGATTTTCATTTTCAGTATTCTTAAAAAAAAAGAAGCTACACAAATAATTTTACAGTAGAGTGAAATTGGTTTAGATTCTACAGATCTAATAAAATCCTTTTTCAAAAACGTTTGAACCTTGTTTGCTTTAATAAATTCTGTAAATTCTCATAAATATCGGTATTTTATTTAACGCAAACATTCGATAAAAGCCCTTAACTGGAAAGTATCACAACTTTTTTGCCTTCTCCTACATTAATGCATATTAAATTGACCTTTTCAAAATGATAAAATTATACCAAACTCCAAAAACTTTAATAGGACTTGTTAAAATTAGATTTTATGTACATAATGTTAAAGTCTTGTTTGAAACTTTTTCGTACCGCTGAATTTAGGTGTCTGAAGCCGCTTCAATTTTCTGGAAGCATTTGACTTACAAAGAAAAGTTAGTTTTCCGTCAAACTTGATCATAGTTAACCCTCTCTTGCAGAGTCTTTGAGGTCAGGTACTTTGAGGATCCACTTACAAAGTGGTGCTGGACAATGACCTGTTCGGCAAATAAAATAATGACCGTTACTTGAAGTTAATACTGTTAAACTTACGTCTGGGCTTTTTGACACATTTAAACAATATTTGCTGTGTATACAGCTGTACAATACATGTCTTTATTTTGTAGCCGCATTACAAAAAGTATTACAGAGCAATCCATGAAACAAATGAAAAACTAAAATCAAAATTCTGAATCGCGCTATCAAAGTTATATGCAAATTGACCATATAGAAAATCCCCAACAATAGCCCGCAACACCCGTCTAGTCGAAGGTCCTCCCTTTCCAATTGGGACGAGGAACTTTACACCCTCTTCTTCATCACCTAAATGACATAATGTGCTGGACTTCAGCCAAGTTAAACCACAACACCCAGTTTCCCGACTTTGAGGTAGTCGGAAAATTGAGTGTGTGGTTAATCTGTGTCATTCAGCCATCTTTTTTCAATCGTGAGTCCTACTTAACTGGGGGTGTCCCACGCTAACATTACCAAATTATAAGAAAAACAAAAATAAACAAGTAAATGAATTTTAAACTGCGCGATTTTTGTTCAAATAACATACATTTTTCCAAAATCGAGAATTTTTTTAAAACGTGACATCACTTTTTAGCTTTTGTATGTTTGATCATCAATATTTGTCAAGCGACCGGGGTGTCACCGGCCGCTCCTCTGTGTGACCAAGTAAGTGTTTTCATTTTAGTAATAATCAATTTAAATGCTATTTAATCGGGGTACTATAAATATCACATTAACACATAAATAGAATCATATGTCGATGCCTAATAAAACCTACACAGATCGGACAGGGTTTTTAACAGTGACATACGTAGACTCATCTTTTCTACTTTTCATTTTGACCAAAAAATCCTTACTTTTACCTTTAGTCCTTAAGAAATCTGAAAAGCTCATATCATATAACTTTGCTTGTATTTGCATGTGTCCCATCTCTAATTTTGAATTCATCTCATTACTAATTAACAAACGCACAGACTTGACCTCGAAACTCAACAGTTCCGTGGTCAAATTTGCTACGATTAAGAAAAGAAAGATTCACAAAAAAGAATAAATGACCCCAGGTAAAATCTTACTTCATTTTTGTGATCTTCATTCATTCTCGTCGTACAAATATTTGCTCAAGAGAATTCAAAATGGCAACTTTGACACAGTGAGCTAAAGTCGAGAAAACTCCGCTACCGATCCATTTGGGGCGAGAAATAATGATAATGATAATGGCCACTTTTATGTGTTATGTCGTAAAAGTCAATCTGAACATTTTTAATTTTTTGATGAAGTATTCGGAGCATTATAATTACGGGGGCATTTTAATTATGGGCCCATCTAAGGAGAATTGGGTGTAGTTTTGAGAAATAGCACCCTAACCGGATTGCAAACAATTATTTCTAAAAAACAATGTTCAGTAATCTATGGCGAGTTAAAGAGGAGAGTAGGGATTCTTCCCTACTCTCCTCTTTCATCATGCCAATATGGGGCAGCATGCTTTCTTCTGAAGGCATGCTGCCCCGACCCCGAATAACTTGGGGTAAGGGCAGGAGAATCCTGCCGGGCTTGCGGGTTATTGGAAAGAGATACCGCGGCTCCGGAACATAAAGGGCAAAATGAACATTGGTGGGTTAAAGTCAGTAAAAGTCTGACGCTCCGCCCAGAGCGGGGAATTATTTGATGGTATGACATCCACAAAAAAGGGCAGGAGATAGATGACGATGATGAGTTCGGTTATCTAGTTACTACGCTGAAAGATTAACGATATTCTATTGCTAACCTGTTTTGTCTCACTATTGAGCAGATGTCCTCCCATAGTCCTCCGATCCAGATCACGCAATTAATCGTAAAAACTACCTATTTCATGGCCGGGGCTATGTGCTAGTCCGATTCGCGCACCAGTGTTTCGTACAAACTTGTACGTACTCTAACGAAAAGATAGGAACTGCATTAAGGCGCGGTAAGAAGCTAATTTTTAGGTATTCGCGGAGGTGAGGCTAGCTGCAGACTGGGCGTGGTCTGACACAAGTATACGTCAGTAGTGCATCGAAAGAATAATAATAATATTAAGGTCGAAAATATTTCAGCGTTTGATTTTATTTGAATATCATGTCCGCCAAAATGTAAGTTATTTTGCAGTTTTAATTGAATATTAAAAAAATACAGTTCCGTGTTTTAAAACTTTTAGATATGTCTTTAGTCTATGCTTTAGTCTTGCTATGTACAGCGCCTTAAAGGACTAACTTAACCTTGCCTTTGGAAAACTATTATACCTATAATATCGACATGGATCGAAGTTCGTTTGCAATCAGGTTTGTAATCATTTTTTTTTTTGTGTTTTTTGTTTTAAATATTTACGAGTTTCGGATTCTTTACTGGTACTTTATGTCATTGCTTCTAGCCATATTTCGAATCATGATATTAATAGCGTACTAACCCTATAGGTTTTGATTCCTTGTGCGGATATTAGGGAAATGCGATATATGTGGCCATATCTTTTGATTGTCTAGATTTAATGGGTTGTATTTTAACAGCTCTATGAGACCGTAGATTTCAATATTTGGTATTAATTTTAACACGATACATCCACGCGTTCTGGAGATAACAGGTCTTGACAGGCAGACAGACAGACAGTTTAATTTATTTTACACTAGTTTTTGCCCGCGGCTTCGCTCGCGCTGAATTAGGGGTAACACAGTTCCCCTTTCCTGATTTGCTGGTACCTGCTACCTGTAGTTTTTGCCCTTGTGCCTTATTTATTGTAATAGCAAAGTTTTCCCTATTTTCCTCTCATATCTCACTCAAAAAAAAATTCTATATCCGTCTCCAGGGTCCCAACTATCTCTGTACCAAAATTCATCAAAATCGGTTGAGCCGTTTAGGCGTGAAGATGTAACAAACAAACTCACTTTTATAATATTAGTAAGGATAAAATGTACCACAATGTATAAAATACCTACACAGTTTGCGCAGTGGCTAAGAGTTAGACTCACTTTTATTATGTTAGTAAGGATATACGTCATATAGAACACTACCAAGTAAATAAGTGACAATCTCACCCCAAACTCACTGTTCACTGTTATTTTCTCCTCAAGTGTACTTTATTGGCCACTTCGCACATTTTCGAGAATTTATCGCGTTAACACATTGCCTAGGAAAGCCACTACAGCTGTAAATCTCCTTTGTCCAGCAATACGCCGCACGAACACTGTAGAGTAGTGTTAGGAACTTAGTAATAGAGTTATTAGCGACTTCTTTGAAAACTGCAGTGAGTAGAAAGTAAACATTTTCTTGTTTAGCTCGGCTTTCTTGGAAACAAAGGCTTTTAATCAAGGCTTCGCTTGAAGCTTATACGAGGGTCGATGATTATCTTTCAATGTTTTGTTTGAAAAATGGTTCCAAAAAGTGTGACTTGGCTGGTTTTTTTGGTTGATATGTGTGAAAACAATACTTTTTAGGGTTTCGGATCGGATCAGATCAGGATTGTTATCCGTCTGTCTGTCTGCCTGTCAAAACCCTTTATTTATTTATTTAAACTTCATGTACAATAGTGGTCATAGGCGGACTTAATGCCATAAGGCATTCTCTACCAGTCAACCTTTGGGTAAAATACGACAACATTGTGGTACAAAAATATTTATATCTAAAACTATTTGTTTTCGAAAACATTATAAATATTTATACGGATACTAATACACATACATATCAAATAAACTAATAAATGCAATTAAAAAATAAATAAAAACGAGAACTTTAACAGTAATTACTATGACTTTTAATTGGTAGACGGACCTAAATAGTGGCTACGAACTTTTCTTTTAAAGGTAAGTTTACTTTCAGCTTTTTTAATGCCAAAGGGTAGCGCGTTCCTGCTTTATTGTTGAAATTGCGTATGATTTGGACATAAAACCGGTGCGGTGTAATGGAATTTGGAGGAGTAGATTTTCAGAAGCCCGAAGTTTACGGCTGTGAGAACTGCCCAACACTTTAAAATAAGTTTTTAAATAATCAGGAGCATACGGATCATTCAAGATAGAGTACAACATACAGAGAGATCTGAGGGACCTCCTGAGTCTTATAGGCAGCCATTTAAGCTGAGTACGGAAGGAAGAGATGTGATCATATTTACGAAGGCCAAACACAAAGCGAATGCAATTATTAAGAAGACGATCCAATTTATTGAGAAGTTCCTGGGATAGATCAGAATAACAAACGTCACCATAGTCGATAATGGGAAGCACAAGAGACTGTACCAAAATGAGTTTAGTGCTAGATGGGAGAAAGTGCTTAAATCTATAGAGAGACCGCAGCGAGAGAGTGACTTTCTGGCTTACTTGAGCCACGTGCTTATTCCAGCTGAAACAGTCGTCAATGTACAAACCTAAGTCTTTAACGTGAGATGAGAAAGAAATAATAGAATTCTGATACATCAGTGGTGCAAGTTGACTAATGTTCACATTTCTCAAATAGTGCGAGCTACCAATGAGGATGGCCTGACATTTCCCAACGTTAACAGAAACCCCAAATTTGCCAGACCATTCCTCAGTAGTTCGGAGATCAGCATTAAGGGATGAAATGCATTCATCAAGGTTCGCAATATCTGATTGAGCGTATAGTTGCAAGTCATCAGCGTACAGATGGTAAGAACATTTGAGGATAGCAGTAATGGAGTTAATAAATAAAGAAAATAAGAGAGGAGAGAGTATACCGCCTTGTGGAACACCAGTCATCAGGTCGCACCAGTTAGAGTAATCCTGATCAACACGCACCGCCTGCGGCGACCACGAAGATAAGAAGAAAACCAATTACGTGACAAAGAAGACACCCCAATTTGAGACAGTATGGCCAGGAGAATGTCGTGATCAACGGTGTTAAAAGCATTGGAAAAATCTATTAAAACTAACACTTTATCTCGGGAACGCGTGGAGGTATCGATTTTAAATTAAAACATGTACTCAAATCTGTTGTGTTGTTGTTTGTTGCTGTGAAAAAAAACCCTATACGTCTACGCAGTCAAAAGATATGGCCGTTTATGTCGCAATTTTTTTACAGAACCCTCGATGAGGAAGACTGGTCGCTCCTGGTCGGTTTTAATGTAATAGTGTACCTAGTCCGCATCACTCTTCACATTAAAATTTGATTTCCAATTATATTATGATGGCTGATTTCGTTATTGAAATTGCCAACGTCCATACTAAGTTGAATACACCGGTTCTCGTCCGATCACCGAAGTTAATCAACATCTGGCGCGGTCAGTACTTGGATGGGTGACCGCCTAGGAACACCGCGTGACGTTGGCTTTTTGCATTTTGCGTGCATGAAACCACGAAGTACTTGTTCCCGCGCGTCGTCATTATTTTTTTTTTAATACTGCAAAGGGAGTTTGTTTTTGTTGCAGATCCTACTATATCCTTACTAATATTATAAAAGCGAAAGTGAGTTTGTTTGTTTGTTACGTCTTCACGCCTACATGGCTATACCGATTTTGATGAATTTTTGTACAGAGATGGCTGGGACCCTGGAGACGGATATACACTAACTGTTGTTTAAAAAAAGTGAGAAATGAGGGAAAAAGGGAAAACTTAGCATTGCTATTACAATAAATAAGGCGCTAGGGCAAAAACTACAAGTAGCAGGTACCTGCAAATCAGGAAAGGGGAACTGTGTTACCCCTAATTAAACGCGAGCGAAGCCGCGGGCAAAAGCTAGTTAATATTATAAAAGCGAAAGTTTGTGAAGATGTATGTATGTTTGTTGCTCTTTCGCGCAAAAACTACTGAATGGATTTTCATGAAACTTTACATTGATGTACACATATCACTTTACATTGATACATTGATGTAGTTTAAATATCAGAATAACATATAAGCTACAATTCAAAAAGATATATTCAATTACCAAGCGAGTGAAACCGCGGGGCGCAGCTAGTGTTCGTATAATAGAAACTTGAAATTAAAAACATTTTGATGAGACATGGTATATGGGTGTTTCAGAGGAGTTATCCTGTATTTTATTTTGATAAAAATGCTTTTTGCATTTTGATAAAAAAACAAATACCTTGTCAAAAATAAATACTGGTACATTGATGTTTGCGTGCATGAAATGGTTTTATTACATAATAAGTAAACGGCATGTAACGGCTGTAGAGCAGCATGATTTTTTTCCACTTTTATGGCATTGTCAAGAGGGCGTGGATAAAATAATAGTGAAATTATCCGTGGCAATTCTATTAAAAAAACAAGATGGTGTCGTTAGTTTGGACTAAAAACCATTTTCCAAAATAACCATGTACCACAAAGTGTGAACGAATTCTTTCACGTAGGACTTTTCTTTTTTTTGGAGATAAATTCCGTTTTATGGTAAAACTGAATGTTACGCACTCAAAAGAGTTTGGATGCATTAAATAAGTACGGAGGCCGAGGAGGTATTTAAAGTATTAATTATTTTAAGTATTAATTAAAACATAGATTTAAAGAAATACTTGTGAAAAAGTTGGAACTTTAATATAAAAAGAAAATCTTGAAAAAAAAATGTTTTTTCAAATGAGGTAGGATCTAAGGTCTTTAACTTAAAATAATCCTAATGATGGAGAAAAAAAGTGTCTTCCGGCTTCGTTACCCCGCATAACTATTTGATTCCCCTCTCAGTCTATCTAATGTTTTGGAATTCCAAGATTGCAAAGCACCCCTCAGACGATGCAATAAAACTACTTCCAATTGAGTCTTACTACTAACGGGAAGGTAATTTACTGATACAGTAATGGTTTGTTTACAATGCTCGTAAATAAGTTTGCTACGGGTTCTTGAACTGGAATTGGACGTTCACCAATCATGTTGATTTATTTGATGAGAAATAAAAGTAATTTACTTTATAGCAGGTAGGAGGCAGGTGGATAATAAACCACATATTTTTGGTCCTGGATCTACCAGTATTTTGATATGAGAGCGCATACACCGTTGCGTCCGTCTTCGTGATTTTCATGAAAGTGTGAAGGTTTCGTCCAGCTCAGTGAAGAGACCTGAAGGTGCTCAGTAATCTCGGTCATCCAAATATTAAACACAGCGAACAAATGGCGGGTATTTGTCTGTTGACCGGTAAATGTTAATCTTTGCATTTGTCAACGCAGATAAGTATAATTTGCCAATATGTAACTAAGATGGTAAGATGGTGGGCCTGCCAGGGCCACCGCCTGCTGGGGTTGCGGGTTGTTCGAAAGAGATACCGCGGCCCCGGAACACGAAGGGCAATAGAAGGAATATGGGTGGATTTAGCTATCCCATCCGCAAAAAAAAGATGGTAAGATGGTTACAGGAATTTGTCACCAAACGTTTGCTGATGCATGTTCTCATACCGACATGCTAAAAAGATACTTCTCGACGGCATATTACATATAATCAAAGCCCATGACGACACAAAAACCTGGTGTCACTAACCAAACGATAAAGAAAAAGCCACAAACACCTAGAGAAACGAAATGGCTATATCCTTACTGATATTATAAAAGCGAAAGTGAGTTTGTTTATTTGTTACGTCTTCACGCCTAAATGGCTTAACCGATGTTGATAAATTTTGGTACAGAGATAGTTGGAACCCTGAAGACGAACATAGGCTATTAAAAAAAAAGCGCAAGGGCAAAAACTACAGGTAGCTGGTACCTGTGAATCAGGACAGGGGAACTGTGTTACCCCGAATTTAACGCGAGCGAAGCCGCGGGCAAAAACTAGTATATAATAATGTTCTAAAATACCGCAACCCTTAACTGAAAATCAGGAAATATAACAAAATTACCTGAAATTAAATTCAAAAGTTTCCAGCAGCTAAACGGACGAAGTTTGAAACTATTAATTTTTACAATCAACGGTTTGGCCGGAAGCAATCATGTTGAATGGAAGTTTCCTTCAGTGAGGTACAGTTTCAATAGTTTCTTTGTACTTGATAGTTGTAATAACAGCTTGGGGAGAATCGAGAGTTTGAGCCGAAGGGATAAATTGAGTAAAGTTGAAAACAGTTGTTCAACACTTTATCGAGTGGTTTAGAAGAATACTTACTTAAATCAAATTAAGGTCTTTTCTGTAGGTAATAAAATATTATAAAAACTTCAGTTTTATTTCGTTAGTCTGTGTGAAAGCATAGATTTAAAGTGTATCGAGGTTGATTTTTAGTAAGGGGCTATTTATTGCTTTAGGTTCTGTGAGCAGACGTTTAATGGATGTGATTACTTTTCATATAATACTCAGTTTTTACCCCCAAAATGTGCAGGTTCTCTTTATTAAGTTCCCATTTTTTTCGCAGTTTGTAATCCTACATACATATCAATCAATCTGACAGTCAACAAACAATCGGACTATATACCTGTATTAAAAAAACTGGTCAAGAGCGGTCAGAATGCAGAGGGGCTTGCCAGGGCCTCCGCCTGCCGGGGTTGCGGGTTGTTCGAAAGAGATACCGCGGCCCCGGAACGCAAAGGGCAATAGAAGGAACATGGGTGGGTTTTAGTCAGTAAAAGTTTGACACCCTCCCCCCCGCTCCACCCAGAGCGGAGGAAGTTATTTGATGATTACCAACCCCAAAAAAAAAAGCGGTCACAATCGCGTAAATTTGCGACATAAATGGCCATATCTTTTGATTGCGTAGACATAGAGGGTTGATTTTTATTACAGCTTCAAGGGACCACAAATTTGAGTATGCAGTTTTAATTTCAACACGATGCCTCCACGCGTTCCTAAGATAAAGGGTCTTGACAGACAGACAAATGGAAAACAAAGTAATTTAATAAGGGTTCCGCTTTTTCTTTTGAGGTACGAAACCCTAAAAAGAACGAATTTGCTTGCAATACAGCATTGAAGTATAGACTGCTATTGTTAGAGACGGTTTCCATCCCATAGATTGCGATATCGAACCTTCCCAGGGGTAATGAAACCACCGACAAGCAGATTGATGATCACAGTATAACACGCTCTGTGCAAGGGCTGAAACTGAAACCCACTGCGTCTGATCTATAGAATTAATGGAATGATGAAATTTATTTCTCTCTGTCTTTAATGTGCATGTATCAAAGACAGAAAAGAATGAAAGGGACAAAAAATTACGGGTTCTTGCCTCGTTAATAGCAATGCTGATTCCGTGACCAAGAAATAGGCCAGCTCTCCAGTCACGAAAAGACATGACTAACCGTTTGGCGATATTCCTAAATACTACTCAGACCCCATTGGTCCAGTGTTTCAACCCCAAACAACTCGCACATCACTACCATTTAATTCATTATTGTATTTGCACCGTTTGAGGTTTTCAGCAACTTCAGCATAGGACGCTATGGTAGAACAATGGGATGGCGGAGTTTGTGTTTCTAAGAATTTTACAAGTTTTCCTTGAGAGAAGTAACTGGAATGATTGGTCGAATAACATGTCGTAGGTTTTCTATTCGAACCTAAGCAGGCACTTTATATGAATTATCGAATCACTACTACTGCTCAGAACGAAAGTAAGGAAAACTTAAAACGGAATACTTTAGGAACTTGCAATAATTTAAAACAACTTAGTTTAAAACAAGTATAAAAACGTTAGTAATATCAACTGTAATTCAACGACAAGCTCCAACTTCTATCTGTAAGTTTTATAGCCACAAATTGTCCATAAAATTTTTATCTACCACTAGCGAAGCACCCCGGTATTGCTCGGGGTTTTCCGTAAAAATATTGCCCATTAGAAAATACTGGCGTAATTTATTGTTAGGTGTTTAAAAGTATGGGAAATTTCACCATTACAATATTAGAGGTTTTTTCAATAATACTTTGTTATTTAGCTATTTTCATTACGGCCTCCCCGTGCTGCTTATAAAGATTGTCTAGTAGATTTCCGGTTGCATTAGCTTGCTTTGGCTTGAATTTGGACTTGTAATGTTGCTGTTTATTTATTCTTGATATGTATTTATTCGTATCTGACCGTCACTTGCTTGACGATGATGATGATGATGCCCTATCAGAATATCAGCACTGCGACAAGGCTGCCATGTTGCAGCACCATGCTGTGATAGAGGCCTTTTGGCGTATAGGACCAATTTATTTAATTTAATTTTATAAATACTTTTTGATTTAGATTGTGTTGTTCTTTTTTACACTAATTTTTTTTTATTATTTGGTCACGTGCGAGTCTAATAAACAGTTTTTCTTACTTTCTAAAGGAACTTCGGACAAAAGATGTGACGTGCTTACTTGAAACTCCAATTTTCTCATAACTTGCAGCCGTTATTAGAATGTTTTAGTTGTAGTTTACATAAAAGCGGCACGACACTACATAAATTTGGCGAGGTGGTTAAGCAATAGACTGTTTTGCCGTGTGTCACGGTTTCGATCCCCGCACGGAACAAAATATATTAGTGTGACCGATAGGTAGTTGTTTCGGGTCTGACTGTTTGTTTATGTGAGTTAAAGTGTTTGTAAAAGCACCCATGGTACAGGAAAAACTTCTAGTTTTTTTTTAATAAAAACGAAATTACTAAATTTAAAAGCAGTCATTATTTATACCTTTGTAAGAGAAAAATATAGGAGAAATTTTTAGTTTTGGGCAATGCTTTTTATTAATGAAAATTAATTTAAAAGAGTAAGATACAGGAGAAAATCGTAGTGTAGGGTAACTTTTTTTTAAATAACCAAAACAAAACACTATCCATATCTTTGTAAAAGAAATTGTACCACTGTGCCTAATAGTACACGTAGATAGGTACCTAAAAATACAATAACACTTATTCTTAGTAGCGTATCGATGTGGTCGATGTAAATGTTTGTCAGTTTCAAGCAGCCCAAAATTAAAGATAGGCCCATTATCTATTTTTTTTATAGGACAACTCGCAATTCAACTTGTATGAACGCTGTATTGGACTATCCTGCGGTGGCCTAAAATGAATTTAAAGCTCAGCCAGTGAATGACCATTGTCTATGGGGAGATGCTGCTACGTCTACATCTCAGATCACAGCCAAACAAACACCCATCTGTGAAGATTGGCGACTGCAAAAAGGAATAATCACGACCTTTTGTTATATCTGGCTTCCCGACCAATCGACTTTGTTCAATTGAGTAATCCTTTCATGATGTCAAATATTTTGGTTTTTGATTTACGCCGAAAAGCTAGTTTAAAGCGTAGTATCAGGTAGTTTTAGGAGGTCGGGCCTCTGTTTCCGTAGATAAACAGACCTACATAAATTTACTACGTATAAACAAACACACAGTCCCCAAAAAGCCTATAAACATGGATTTATCATTCCCCCAAAGAATAAAAATGCAAGTTATAAAATAGCAGTAAAATTATGCAGCGGTAAATGTTACTGACTGTCGTCTATTGCGGGACAATGACCGCGGTGGGAATCAATGAAAATGCTGTTTCATGTCCCCTAAGGGTGCAGTTTCCCTACCTACGGATGTCTGTGGGTAGGTACCGAATACAGGGTGGATTTTAAGTTCGTCATTTGACGTGACGTGAAAAGAGAGAAGAGAAGAAAGTGAAAAGTGTCATTGAAAAAATAAAATATCTATCCTCCTAGATACACCTACACAGACCTTAATTTATTGTGACAGTGCAAGTATCAACTAATAAATTTAAACACAAAATTCACTTGATGTATAATAAGTAAGGTTGAGCGTTTTTTTAAAACCGACTTCAAAAAAACGGAGGAGGTTCTTACGTCGGATTTTTTTTTTGTATGTTCACCGATCATTCAAAAACCCTTAGACCGATTTGCTAAATTCTTTTCTTTTTCTTTCTTTTTTTTTGTTTGATAGGGGTATACTTCCTAGATGGTCTCTTATCAATTTTATTAATAATGCTTAGGTAGTTTATGAGTCTGTTTTCGTCTATAATACATTTTTTTTCTCTATTTCTATATGGATGATCAGCTAAGCTTTTATTAACTACTAGCTTTTGCCCGCGGCTTCGCTCGCGTTAAATTCGGTAGCGCCTTATTGATTTGTAATAGCAACGCTAAGTTTTCCCGTTTCTTCCCTCTTTCTCCCTCATATCCCACTCTGTTTAAAAAAAAATATAGCCTATGTCCGTCTCCTGGTTCCCAACTATCTCTGTACCAAAATTCATCAAAATCGGTTTAGCCATTAAAGCGTGAAGAGGTAACAAACAAACAAACAAACTCACTTTCGCTTTTATAATATTAGTAAGGATTATACACACATCAAAAGTATCTAGGGATCAACATATATTTTTGCAATAACTTTTCTCCTGATTGATATTAATTAAAATTTTCTTTAAGGATTCATCAAATAAAGTGTTTTCGTTTGTCACAGTAACGATAAACCAAGTCACCTTTGCATTAATAAAGAAATTTGCCATTTTCCTAATAAAGGGATTTTTGACATTTGAACCACTAACATTAAAGTTCGAAAAAAAGACTGAAATAACAGTTTTCTTTAAAATTTTATTGGGTAACTTAAACAATTAATAATCCCTGTTTCTACCGCGACCACTAACAACACAAGAACATCGGTTTGGCATACTCAAAATGAGTTCATCCAAATCACGCTGTGGAATGGCCGCCCATGTTCGTTGCAACAACAAAAAAAGGTCTTCTTGCGACTGGATACCCTCCATATTCGGCAGAGCTCTTCTCTGTAGCATATCCCATGCATGCTCAATCGGGTTCAAGTCTGGCGACTGAGCAGGCCAGGGCAGGACATTGATGTTAGCTGCGGCGAGAGTCTGTCTTACAACTCTTGCGGTGTGCGGTCGTGCATTATCATGCATTAACTGAAGTAAGGGACCGATTTGCACTTGTAAAGGAACGATGACGTCTGATACAATCGTCTCAGCATAAATTTGAGCGTTGAGGTTGCCTCAGATCCAAATCAACTCAGTTCTTTCGCCGATCCAAATAGCCGCCCATACCATGATGGTTCCACCACTATAAGGATGGACTTCCTGGCAGGATTTTAATCGCTGTTGGCGTCCAGGGGTTCTCCAGTGTCGTATACGTCTTGTATCCGGTCTCATACCAAAACGAGACTCATCAGAAAAGCACACGAAACGCCATCGTTCTTCTGCCCAATTTCTGTGTTCAAGAGCCCATTGATATCGAATCCTACGATTGTGCATTGCTATAGGTGGTACCCGTAGCGGTCTTCGGGAATGAAGGTTCACTTCATGCAAGCGGTTTCTGACTGTTTGGTCGCTAATTAAGTTCCCTGAAGAGTGATGAAGCCTCACGGCTAACATCATGGCGGTTTCCGTGTGGTGCAGCGATACCGTCCTCCATGGCGCTCAGCCACGGTACCAGTGCTTCGGTAACGTGTCCAAAGTCGACTGATAACACTCTGACTTAATATGGAGGGTATCCAGTCGCAAGAAGACCTTTTTTTGTTGTTGCAACGAACATGGGCGGCCATTCCACAGCGTGATTTGGATGAACTCATTTTGAGTATGCCAAACCGATGTTCTTGTGTTGTTAGTGTTCGCGGTAGAAACAGGGATTATTAATTGTTTAAGTTACCCAATAAAATTTTAAAGAAAACTGTTATTTCAGTCTTTTTTTCGAACTTTAATGTTAGTGGTTCAAATGTCAAAAATCCCTTTATTAGGAAAATGGCAAATTTCTTTATTAATGCAAAGGTGACTTGGTTTATCGTTACTGTGACAAACGAAAACACTTTATTTGATGAATCCTTAAAGAAAATTTTAATTAATATCAATCAGGAGAAAAGTTATTGCAAAAATATATGTTGATCCCTAGATACTTTTGATGTGTGTATTATTATACCATAACTAAAAATGCTGAAATAAAACCTTTTTTGTAAAAATAAAACGATTTCCAAAACAAAAGTGGAAAATAGCTTTACTTCCGGAAGTCAGTGACTTTTATTGGTTTCGTTATCTTTTTTGCCACCAACTTTTATTTTTACAAAAAAGTTTTTCTCAAAGTCTACAGTTCTTTTTTTACCTGTGATGATACATCGGTGTCAAAATTAATGAGACAACTCACTACATTACACTCACTTCACTACTTGAACGTAAGTATACTGTTTTAACTGACATGGTCAATACTATCACTTATAATAACACTAGCTTCCGCCTGCGACTTCGTCCGCGTGGCATAGTTACTTTGGGTTAACGCTAACTTTAACCCGCGTGATGATCGAAATAAGAATATATTATTTTTCTCTCCCCTTTTCTTCCCTCTTTCTCCCCCTTATCTCAATTTTTTTTAATCTCCAGGGTCCCAACTATCTCTGTACCAAAATTCATCAAAATCGGTTTGGCCATTTAGGCGTGAAGACGTAACAAACAAACTCACTTTCGCTTTTATAATATTAGTAAAGATTTAAGACGGGATATTTATCAGTATCACATTTACTATTTATTGTCAATTTCCGATATTTTAGCGCAGTTGCACATGCTATGATTACGGATAAGACTGAACTTATTGTGGGTGGATGTTTATTAGTAGACAAAATGGTCTACCCTCTTCCTGATTCGTTTTTCGAACTCAGTACCACTCAAATATCGGAAACTCAAAATAAATAGTAAACATGGCAAGTGTCCCGTCTTAAATATTATAAATAAGATAAGTATATTGATGAGTTGCTTCAACTGTTTATTCCGATAAAAACACAGTAATTATTTTTTCTCGCCACATGAACGTTAGTACAAAATTTACGGCTGTCAGATGTAAAACAAATTTGAATGGACAAATTTTCTGACTGGAAGTTCAAGCCCATGAAAAATTCATCCTGTACATATGTTTAGTATTAGTGTATAGTTATAGTAGGTCCGGTAACGTAGGTTTGTTGACATCACTCCCCGGATATTGTTGGGGGATTTCGCTGTAATCTGAGTATGTAATTTGAAAACTTGCCTTGTCCAATTCAGGTTCGTTTGTCTTTCAAAGCCCGGATATTTTTTTTGTATGGGAATTCTTCAAACTACTTCTCCCGCTTTGGGCGAAGTGGCAAGGAGTGTCAGATCGTACTGACTAAAACCCATGTATATTCCTTCTTTTTTAACCTTTGTACCCCTGTGTTTTTGGGTGTCGCTGCATCTATTTCGAACATCCCACAACTCCGATTCACAGCCCGTATGAGTCGTGTTTGTCAAAAATGTTGTTTATCTGTTTTCTGTCATGAAATGTTTTTGAGGGGGTAAACGTTTGTATCACAACAAGCAACTATAACTTTACACACTACAGTTCACAGTTACCTACACACCATCAGGCTACAAACGTTGCCACTTCTCTAACGTATTTATATCCATGTTAAATATAATTTTAATAAGTTGATAACAATGATCTACTTATTTTAGTTTGGATCGGTAAGTCTAATAAACTTCAGTATTACAAAATCTGCGTGTGTTTACGTCAACTCACAACACTAAAAGCTACTACTTAAACCATAACTTAAGCTGCAAGTGTAAAGTACCCTTACAGAGGTAGCGGGTTCTGTTCTGCGAGTTCTGCTGGAATAGCGGATCCTGCAGGGATTGTGAGTCTTGACGGGGTTTCGGATCCTGCCGGTATTGCAGGTAATTCGAAAGAGATACCGCTGCCCCCTAAGAAAAAGTGCAAAAGCAGGAACATGGATGGGTTTAAGTTAGTAAAAGTTTGACACTCACATCCGCTCCGCCTACAGCGGGAAAAGTTGATGGACCAAAAAAGAAAAAGTTGTAGGTTCCCTCCAAGTTATTATTAATGACTTATAATATTTTTAGTTGATTTTGTTATCGCCACCGATCGATTGCATTGCTGAGGAATAATTTGACACTGTTGCCTTTGCGGGTATATCTTGTAGGAAGCTGGTACAAGACCGTGGAGAAGAGACCAAACTGAATCCGTTTTCAGCAAAGTGTCAACTTGGACTGTGGATATAGGTTATAAATTTGACTTAAAAGAGAACGTTAATATTTACGGCTATCATAAACAAGATGAGGAGTGGGAGAGAAAGTTATTTTAGGGGAGTGGACAAATCTAATTGATATACATAGTCCGTTCGTCCACTTACCTCCAATTCATCTGATCCGACTCGACCATGTTCCATAGATCATTGAGGTCAAATTAGGTTTACTGATCAACATGAGCCTAATTAAAGACGAGTTTGGGTACTAATTCCGTTTGTTGATTGTTAAAAACATTTTGCTAAATTGTATACCTACTCCGCTTTTTTTTTTTTTTTTTTTTTTTTTTGGGGTGGGAAATCATCCAATGACTTCCCCCGCTCTGGGCGGAGCGGGGGGGCATGTCAGACTTGTACTGACTAAAACCCACCCATGTTCCTTCTATTGCCCTTTACGTTCCGGGGCCGCGGTATCTCTTTCGAACAACCCGCAACCCCGGCAGGCGGAGGCTCTGGCAAGCCCCTCTGCTTTGCTGACTCTCTTTGAGGCGCGCGTGAAACACGAACGCGCCGTCGACACGGCCTGTCGTCAATCGACGGACGGACGGCGAGCTACCCATTGCTCACCGTCCACAGGCCCGCATCTACGGTGGCCGGAAGTCGTCTCGCGGCGCCCGGCGCCATGGGCGTCTCCCGCGGCGGCTGGGTTGGGCAGATGTTCTCTCCCTCAATCGCCCGGCCACCTCCTTCGCTAGCATTACTGCTTCGCAGAAGGTGGTGACCGCTTCCCATTCCCTCTCGCTCCGGACCATGGCCTGAACCAGGGCCGGACGCGAGAGATCTCCGCCGCCGATCGCCTCCACGAGGGCACGGCGGTGCTCCGCCCAAGCTGGGCAGACCGCCACTGTGTGCTCCACCGTGTCCTCCGGGCGATCGTCACAATGGTGACACCCAGGCGCTTCCTCCCGCCCGATGATGTGCAGGAACCTCCCGAAACTTCCGTGTCCGGTAAGGACCTGCGTCAGGCGGTAGGTGAGGACGCCATGACGCCTCTCCAGCCACTCCTCAAAGAGGGGACTTACCGCCGCTATTGTGGCGTGCCCTGCACGGGGTTGTGACAGTACCTACTCCGCTGACCTCTGGTTTTACGATATTAGCAATAATACAGTTTATTTAGTAAGCAAACGTGCTCTTTCGCTTTCTCGAAATCAACAAAGCTTAGGAACTCACAGCTTAGCACTAGAACCACAGCATATAATCTCCGAAAGCGTACAGCGCGACACGCATTTCCTATTTGCTGCAAACAATGACGTCACACTTCAATCTAAACTCTCGTCATGAGCAGTCAATAGACTATAATGAAATTCCCAGCCACGTCAGGTATCACAGATTGCGTCCAATATGCCCTGTAGGGGTGCATGAAGCACACACGAATAGCACAACGTGACCATTTTCCACAGATCTCTTATTTCACACCTGAACGCTTCGTGGATTGCCTAGTTTACTTTCTTTGAGGGGGTCGCGGTAGGTCTTGTGATCCTGGTCGAGTATCATAGATGTATTTCGTGCAATTTCTTGTGCCTCGAGGCAACAGAATGACATGCGGGATGCTTCGTGTTATATCGATGCCAATAATGTAGCCCCTAAGCGGGTTCGTCGCATGAATATAAAGAGATAGATGAATTACTAATAACACAAGTTTGATTTGAGGGAAAAAAGTTGAGTCAGCATGTCGTATTATGGTATTTCGTATAATTTCGCTTTATTTCAAGTTTTTTTTTCTTTTTGGATGCGAAATCATTAAGTAACTTCTCCTGCTCAGGGTGGAGCGGAATGGTGTGTCAGACTTTTACTTACTAAAAGCCATCCATGTTTCTTTCTTTGCACTTTGTATTCCGGGGCCGCGGTATCTCTTTCGAACAACCCGCAACCCCAGTTTATTTCATGCTTACAGTGTTAGTTAGTGGGACGAATTTATAAGTTATAAGTGAAATGTAACCACGGGCACATTCTACCAGGATTAAAACTATCCTAAGCTATAATTAATCCAGATTTAAAACTATCTGTGTGCCAAATTACATCCTAATCCGATCAGTAGTTTTACGACAAAGAGTAAAAACCAACCAAACATCCAGACAAACTTTCAGATTCATAATGAGTTAGATTGGAGAAAAATCCTCTTTTTAAAGTACAAGTAGCAACTTTGAAAATAGAATAAAAATAGAAGCAAATAATAGTGCTCTATAAAAAACTTTTCACGATTCCATTTGTACGAACTCACGAGTAGGTTAATATTTTTTCCACAACTATAAATTCACGCTCTTTTCAAACTAAAATAATTCTTTTTTTTGGGCTACCCACATAAGTTTTCACCGCTGGACGAGTGATCACGTCGGAAAAAAAGAAGTTTTTAAAGTCTCGTAAAAAGTTTTGGAGACTCGAATCCTCTGCGGGCTACCAAAACAAACAGAAACTTTAGAATTAAAGGACATGTCTGGTGTGTTAAAACCTCGGCTTATTTGCACTGGACATCTTTTTTTTAAGGTTCCTTGCCAATGCAAGGCAAAAACGGAGCCTTTGTAGAGCCTGTCTGTTAAGAACCTTAATCATGGGAATGTTTCAACAACAATTCAACAATTCTTTTTCTTTATTCGTCTAAAAGTAGTAAGTAAGTTTTAATTTAGTATATTAATATTTTATTAGAATATAATTATATAATGTAATAATTTTGTTGTGACTGATCTCAATAAAAATAATGTTATAATTTGGTTAATTAATATTAATTCACAATTATTTTATACTCTTTGCTGTGCCCTACAGGGTCCTTAAATAGTACCTTAGCTTTAAACCATGCAAATAAATATACGGATATGAAAAAGTTATTTATTTCGCCAATAAAGGTACCTACAGCACATGATGAAAAATTAATAACAGGTAGGTTCAGTCACATTTTACCAATAAACATGCAATACTTTGAAGCTAAAACAATTAAGACAATTGGGGCATTGAAGAGTATTAAATCACAACTTATATTGAGGACTGCCGAAATTGAAAGAGTACTTATAATTATCATTAACACTTAATTATGTGTGGAGGTATCAAGTTAAAGTATACTTCAACGCAGTTAAAAGATATGGCCGTTTATGTCGCAAGTTTGTACGGAACCATCGGTGCTCGAGTCTGACTCGGTCTTGTATAGGTTTTTGTTTATTTATTTGTAGTCAACTTTTACCTACGACTTTGTGGGGTAAACTTTTAGCAAAACAGCTTACATGCTTCGTCATGGAGTTAAGTGATTGCGGAAAAAGTTGAGAGCAATTTTCTTGGCGTTGAAAACCTAAATAGGTTGGTATCTGGTCTTGGGTACAACAAAGCATTATTAGGTTTTTCCCTGATATTGTATTTTTTTAAAGTAGAAACCCAAATGTCTGCTATCGTGTCCAGTTGGCGAAATGTGGTTGTTGATTGTGAAGCGTAACTCTCTCAACAAGCTAAAAATCTCTCTGTTGACGGCACGCTTGGCGCAGTGGCTGAGCGATCGGTTCTGCGCGGGACAAATATTTGTATGACCTATTGTATATATATTAGTAGTTGTTTCAGGTCTGGCTGTTTGTGTACGTGAGTTTAAATGTTTGAAAACGCACCTACGATACAGGAGAAATACTTATTGTGGGCAACGTTCTATTAAAACACACATGTCCACATCATGATTCACTATAAACCTATTTTACTACCATAACATAACAATACGCCTAAAATCCCCGAAGAGTGAGGCAGAGGTATACCTAATACACACACATTTCACCAGTTATGATTGAGACCCATGATAAAGGAGGCAAGGTTGCTGCTAAGTAATTCTTGATTGAAAAACCTAATAACACTTTACTCGACGACTTTCAACGAGTCATCATTTTAACTAAAGTCTAGTTTACTAATTTCTGAGAATCAATCTTTTATCTCATTTCCCTTAGATGTGCCTACTATTTTCATTCGACACAAGTATAGCAAATACCAAGATACATTGTAAACGTGCTCCAGATGGTTATTGCTCCAACTTTCAATCCCTCGCAACGTGATGAGACTATGATCTTTGTTTTATTTCAACGTTTAGTTCTGGATCACTGTCGAAAGGCCGAGAATCCGACCGATAGAAAAACTATACGCATTACTGGCAAGATCTAGAAAAAAGTTTTTAGACAACTTTGTGAATATTTTTAGGAGCGAGTTTTTGATGCTGGCCATTACAAATATATTAAATGGAATAGAATAATATTTATTTGTGTAAAAACATGGTACATTAAGGTCTTATCATTAAAGTTGTGAACAAATCATCTTAAATGTAACATTTTAATACGAGACACGATTTCGTCAAAACATTCATATTATTAAAGCATGTCACGGTAGTAACTATTAAAAATGTTCTAGTAGAAGCATCTATTCGAAATCTTCTTTACTGCAATAGGGGCCTACTATTAAGATAAAAAAATTATAAACCTTTTAAAAAAATACTTTTGTCTAGAAATTATTTTATACTATAAAAAACAATGACTTAAATCTGATTTATTATTATAATTTGTAAGGATTACCGATAGTCAACAAAATGTGTGCATTGTTTTTTATTGAAAAGTAGTGAGCAGATCTGCTGCCATGACTGCTATTGAGAAGTTCCAGATGAAAAACCCAAAAGCACTTTTCTCAACCTTGGAATCAAACTTAGAACCTTATACTTAACGGTTACGTCTGGAGCAGCGAGGCAGTCTCCAGTACAAGTATCAACTGGCACTAATACTTACCTCAGGCTGAACCGTATAAGAATTGCATTGCCTAACGGAGAACTCCACAAAGAATACCCAGCTTTTTTTATTTTTGATCTGGGAAATCATCAAATAACTTCCCCCGCTCTGGGTGGAGCGGGGAGAGTGTCAGACTTGTACTGACTAAAACCCACCCATGTTCCGTCTATTACCTACCCTTTATGTTCCGGGGCCGCGGTATCTCTTTCGAACAACCGGCAACCCCGGCAGGCAATAGCCCTGGCAGGCCCTTCTGCTTTGCTGACATGTCTTTGAGGCGAGCGTGGTATACTAACGCGCCGTCGACACGGCCTGTCGTCAATAGATGGACTACTTATTCCTCTTGTGAGCTACTTATTCCTCACCGTCCACAGGCCCGCATCTACGGTGGCCGGGAGCCATCTCGCGGCGCCCGGCGCCCGGGGCGTCTCCCGCGGCGCGGCGGCTGGGTTGGTTTGAGGTTCTTTCCCTCAAACGCCCAGCCACCTCCTTTGCTAGCATGACCTAGAATACCCAGCCTTGGGTTCGAATCTAAGTAACCATGCTCAGAAGTCTTCTAATACGGGATGTATTAAAGGAGATAATATACCTATGATAATATACATTGTTGCTGGTCAAAGGTTGGGTAATAATTAATTGCATTTAGAATTAATTATCTTATCCGAACAAAACAACTTGTGGAAATTGTAACTGATTCCATATAGAATGAGGAAGACGAATGAAATTGTAATTATGATGCTACTCTGTAGACAAAACAATAAAAGTACACTTCTGTGAAAATGAGAGGTACATCATTTCTTATATACTTCTCCTTTTCATCATATATGGCCAAGCCTGTTCCTCACTATCTTGGGGTCGACTTCCAGTCTTAAAGGATACAGCTGAATACCAGTGTTTTACATGAAGCAACTGTCTATCTGACCTCTACAACCCGTGCTAGTTTATTGTTTTTTTTAATAAGCTGTATCTAAATCCTATTTTAATTTGAATCTCCTAAAATCAGTGTGTGAATCAGTTTATAGTACAGTTCAGTTATTTGTGTATTTTCACCCCTTTTATAAGGTATGTGTTAAAAAAAAAACAATAAACTAGCACGTGTGGTTGCTAGCCGTGATCCAAAAACGTAATGAGCCAAAAAAATATTGTTAAAGATGAAATGACAGATTGAAATTCCAAATGTGAATATTAAAAAAAAAACAATGTTGATTCAAAAAGGAAAGACGTTGAGGCAACAGAGGGGGTAAAATACCCACTCTGTTACAGTACTGTACAATACGACACCCCTTGATAAGACTGGTTGTCAGACTTTACTATCTATAACGACCGTCAAAGATCTACAAATGACAACGGGGACCAACAGTTTAGCGTTTTTCCGAGCCATGGAAAAAACTGGTGAAAATATTGGTGACCACCCATCCACAGACCAACCTAGGCAAGCGCGGCCTAACCTTAAAATTGACCTGAGCTGCTGCTATTACATATTTAGACACGAGCTCCTCCAAAATACTAAACTAATAATATATCCATAATCCACCACGCGTACCTAGTCCGAGTTGCTTGATATCACATGTTTTTTTTTGTTCTGGGGCATGCTGGTTATCCCACTGTATTTTCTATCACTATTTCGAGAGCTGTGGTGATAAATAATTTACACAGTCTATTGTGCCTGCAAACACTAGATACCAGAAGAAAGACAACACCGTCGAGGTCGACCGTGGTGGTGAAGGTGGCATGAAGATCTAGTCATGTTTGCGAGGCTTATATGACCATAGATCGTATAGGCTAGAGATTTTTTTTGACAATAATAAATAAATTGAAATAAATATCTTGGGACAACTCACACACGGCTATCTGATCCCAAGCTAAGCAGAGCTTGTGTTATGGTAACCAGACAACTGATATACATACTTATATAAGTTATAAATACATACATATTATAGATAAATCACACCCAGACACAGAACAAACAATCATGCTCATCACACAAAGTTTGTCCTGGGTGGGAATCGAACCCACGACCTCCGGCTCAGTAGTCAAGGCCACTAACTACTAGACCAACAGGCCCGTCAAATACAATATCCGACAATATTATTATTATCTGCTATTGATAAATGTACATTTTGTATTTTATTTTAAAGTCTAAGTAGTAAGTAACTATTGTTACTAACTGTATATATTTTTTTTACGTGTAATTTAAACTAGACTGAACTTATAAAGTATACACTAATAATCCAATCATGTTACTATTATAATATATTTTATCCTCTAAATTCTCGTGCATCAATTCTTTTCTAGCACACATTCCACATTCAGGCAACGGCCTCCCCTCGATTTCCAGCCAAAGTATTTTGTTTACAAAACAAAACTGCAACAGTACCAAAAACCGGAACGTAACAAAAAACCGTACATACATAAATAACGGTGTTTTGCAGCACATGTTTACAACGGGAGCCTATGGGCGCCATAACTTTACATTAAACGACACCGTCGACTGTTCCGGCGATAAATAAATATACATAACATTTATATGAGGACTTTATTGTGTAAATAGAATTTCATTTTCTCACTATTACTGGGAAATAAACGGTTATGATAATGTTGACCGTCAACGTAAATAAAATAAGTATCGGTATAAGTATATGAGTCTTGGACTTTATGTACCTATCGGTGTGAGTATAAATGAGTCTTCTTCAACTTTCTTATGCTTTGAATAAAAGGCAGGTCCTTTTTATATGGAATGATTGCTTATCTGACTTCACTAACCTAGTGGGTGGAAAACGTCACATTTTTTTAAATGACACTGATAGCGCGAAGTTTATGGAGAATTTCAGGAAATAATAAAATATTAATTTTTAAAAAGGTAAAAATCACGCTTTGTCTTTTCATTTGATAGCCATTTCATGGACATAAAATTTCTAATCCGCCATCTTTGAAAGTCCGCCATATTTGACAGACCGCCATATTGGATTTAGAATGACGTGGCTTAACTGACTATAAATTGTAATCCAAACTTAACATGTACCTAAAATCGGAAACTGGAAAATTGTTTAGTTTTACTTCTAAGATACCTAAAGCGTGTTAAAAATGTTTTAGACAATGAATAACCCAGGAGAGTTATCAACATTGGTAAAATATGTTATTTTCCTCCTAAAATCTTCTCATCGTAACAATGATCATTGGGTCTAGCGTGCATTGATAACCCTGCATCCAACCATTTTGTTGTAAATTTTCCTCAATTACATCACAATTGGCAGGGGGCGATAAGCAGCTGGTACTTTTTAAAAAGACGTTATTAAGTAAATGAAATTTCTGTTTAAAAAAAGAATCAACCGCAAAAACGTAGTAAGTACTGTAAGAGGTTTTATACCTTAACCAAAGCCTAATGCTGGCTGGTTGGCCATGACGTTCCAATACTCTGGTCGTTTTAAATAAAGAAATAATAGAAAAAGGAAAGACTAAACATGGAATAGGAAGTGTGAGATGTATCTTTAAAATCCTTACTAATATTATAAAAGTGAAAGTGAGTTTGTTTGTTTGTTACGTCTTCACGCCTAAATGGCTAAACCGATTTTGATGAATTTTGGTACAGAGATAGTTGGGACCCTGTCAACGGACATGGGCTAAAAAATGAGAAAAGGGGGAGTAAAAGGAAAGTAAAAGGGGATAGAAAGATATTTTTTTCGATCATCACGCAGGTTAAAGTTAGCATTAGCCCAAAGTAACTATGCCACGCGAACGAAGTCGTGGGCGGATGTTAGTATAATATAAAAATATAATCTGAAAGTATTATATATGATTTTGTTGTAGTAATATAGCGCATATACAGTACCTATCTACCTATATTTTTTTGCACGAATACATGTCTATGAAATTAAAACATATTTTTTATTTTTATGGATGTGCCTAATTTTGTTAAGCTTTTATTCATTTGTTTATAAAATAGCTAGATAAATATGCATCGATTGGAAAGCTTTACACCTACACTAATAACATAAAGAAGGAAAGATTTTAAGTTTAATTATGAGCTGGCCTACAGCCTGCAGTCCACTGCTCGAAATGGGCCTCTTCAATCGCACCAATTTTTTTTTTACGACACGGTTGGCACAGTGGCTGAGCGACTGCTGCGCTGCGTGTCGCGGGTTCGATTCCCGCACGGAACAAATATTTGTATAGCCTACAGATAGCTGTTCCGGGTTTGGCTGTTTGTGTATGTGAGTTTAAATGTTTATAAACGCACCCACGATACAGGATATATCCTAGTATGGGGCAAAGTTAAAAAAAAGAAAGGAGTAAATGATGCCGTGATGTCTGATAGGGGAGAATGGAAGAAGAAAACGTATTGCGCCGACCCCAAATAGAATTGGACAAGGGCAGGAAAATGATGAATCTCACCAATTACTACCAGCCACCCTGCGAAGATCGTTGGTCCTTCGAGACTCAGGGCGCTCTGCCTTACGCCTGCGGACTCGCGGTCTCCACCCTAGAATGCGGCTACCCCAACAGTTCTACGGCTAATATCTCCGGCTCACTCCTACTTCAGCTTACCTATCCCTTAAGCCGTGTCGACAATTCTGGTTCTCTGTTGGATCACCTCTAGACGCGATCGCTCAGAGAGACTCCAAGTCCAGGCTATACCCGTTCCATAACTCGCTGGGGGACCTTGAATTTGTGGACTAACTATACCCTGAGTGGCCACTTGTCGGTGCTATTAGTAGAACAGGCAGTAGTTCAGCTAGAATATCGGAAACTGCATATCTATACATATATATATACTGTGTTGAGGAGGAAGCGTCGTCAACGTACCACCAAGAACCGCTGCGGCACGGCTCCACCGGAGCCAAACGTGACCGTAAGAGCCGCTAAGCCGAACACTCCTGTGTACATCTCCCGCCTACACTACACCACTACGGCGGAGGGCATAGTTGAGTACGTACGCCAAAAGCTCAAGTACGTAGCGAGAGTGCAGCTGTTGGAGTCGCAACGTCAACTTTAAGGCGTTTGTGCTGTGAGTACCGACGTGTTACTGCACCTCGTCTTGGAAGAGGACTTTTGGCCGCAGGAAGTGGTGTTCCGTCGCTTCCACGGACAAGTGCCACATGAACGCGCAGTGACAGCAGTGAAGTGCTACTAACATAGTTGTTAAGGCTTTATTTACTAACATGATTTGTATTGGCGATATATATGATTGTCTGGAAGGTATTTATCTATGGGCCTAAGATGCCTGAAATAAATGTTTTATTATTATTTATTTATATCAGGTTTTAAAAATTTGGACAAGGTGTCACATTATTTACTTCAACCTTTATGCTGACCAAATTATCAAAATGGCCCCAAACATTGTTTAACACGCAACAGAATAAAAATATGTTGTTTAAAAATAGAAAACGTATTGTGTTATCGTGGGCACAAGTCCGGTTTGAAGTTGTTTACTATTATTTTATTATCAGCTTCTTTGTTATTTAGTAACATTTTAACTATGTTTTCTTATCATTAATTTTCGGTTACAAATGTACCTAATGTACAAATAATCATTATAAAACTTCTCTTTTCTAAATTATATTAAGACTAAAAATTAAGCTTTAAATTACAGATTTCCTTTCTGCAACTATACGTTGATTGAAGTGTACTTTCAGGGAAATAACATTTAACGATTATTTTATACTAGCGGGCGCCCGCGGCTTCACCCGCGTGATATCGAAAAAAAGTATCATAAGTGTTATTCCAGACTATAATCTACCTCTGTGCCCTATTTCATCAAGATGCGTTCAGCCGTTTTGACGTGAAAGAGGAACAAACATCCATACATCCATCCATCCTCACAAACATTCGCATTTATAATATTAGTAGGATACGACGGCGTGGTTGGCGCAGTAGATGTTGGTGTATGTGAGCTTAGCTTGTTTGTAAACGCACCCACAATACAGGAGAAATTCCTAGTGTGGGGCAAAGTTTTTTTTAACTATTTTGTATCATAAAAATTGGAAGCTCCTGTAATCTAACGCAATCGTCACAGAACACTACTCCAAAGTTTTAAACGTTTCACCTAACACGAGCATCTCATTGCTTAAAAGGTGATCTCCAAAACATGTCTGTTAAAGTTCTATGTAGTTGAATAAACTTTTTTTTTAAATGTTGTTTTGTTTCTACAATCTAACTTAATTTTTAAACATTTAAACGCCTGCCTGCTATAAAATGTCCTCAAAAACAATGTACAGCTACCCGCTACCCATATTTTGTCATATCCGGCCTCGCCTTCGGTCGCTCAGCACGGCTGTTGCATTCACCGTTTTCCCCCGGCTTTAGTTCCTTCCGTTCAGCCTTCATTCATTCGGTCCCTGTGCCGATTTTCCGTTCGTTCTTTTTTCCCGTTTTTCTTTTAGACCATTTCATCGATCTATCTTTAGCTGTCGGGCTATATTTAGAGGCTAGCGTAATGATTACCTATGCCTAGGATGTTCTTGGGTTAAGAAAAATGTTCAGCCGATGTTATATGTGTTTGGCACGCAATCGCTCAATTCTTTTCCTATTATCTTTTTTTGGCGTGTTCTAGGCTTAGGCATAAAGATATTTCGCTTTTCTAAATAAGCAACATATGGATGGGTGTAGTACACAAAATAGACTTAGCAATTTTGTTGTTCTATTTTTAGGGTTTTTTACCTCAAAGGGAAAAACACGAAACCCTTACAATAGGCATGACTTTGTTTTCCGTCTGTCTGTTTGTCAAGACCAATTATGTCCGGAAAGCGTAGAGAAATCGAGTTGAAATTAAAACCATATATTTACTCAAGTCTGTGATCTCTTGGAACTGCAAAAATAATTAACAAAAATTGTTTATACTGAAAGTTCAATGTTTGTAAACGGAAAGGGTTAAACGGTTAATTTTTTATTGGAATATTTTCGAGAATGTAAGCGGAGTTCTACTTATAACTAACATTTCCACAATATCATAAAAAAAAACTGAATTCGAGTCGGACTCGCGCACCGAGAGTTCCGTACAAACTTGCGACATAAACGGCCATATCTTTTGACTGCATAGACTTAGAGGTTTGTTTATTTTCCAGTTTCAAGGAACCTCAAACTTGAGTATAAGCTTTTAATTTCAAGTGGATAACTCCACGCGTTTTTGAAATAAAGGGCTTTGACAGACAGACAGACCAACGGACAAAAAAGTAATCCTTTATGGGTACCGTTTTAGCCTTTCCGATACCCTAAAAATTCTGCAATATCCTGGAGATAGGTACGTACTCAGAGATCTATTCATTGGCAGTTTGAAAAGGCTAGCCAGCATATCAAAACTACATATTTCTGATTGAGACCCATAAACTAACCAAAACTTGCTACCTTTTTTTTAACCTCCCCCCTCTGGGCGGAGCGGGAGGGAGTGTCAGATTTTTACTGAGTAAAACCCACCCATGTTCCTTCTTTTGCCCTGTATGTCCCATGGCGGTATCTTTGTAGAAACATTCGCAACGGCAAAGCTTGCTATCTTGCTTTACCTTTTCAAATAGACGTACAAAGATTTCCCAAACTCATACATAACTAATGGGAACAAAGGAGTTATCCAATTACCAACATTGACATTAGCAATTCTACTAATTCCAACATACCCTTAATTACAATCTTAGCAGGATTTGGATAACTTGCTTGCCTTGCTCATCATTTGCTTTGGAAGTGTCTGGTAATTAATGCGTGGGTCTTAATTGGGAGACGAAATAATATTTGAACAGAATACATTGTAAATTAATAGTTTGTTTACACTTAAATTAGTAAAATTGATTTAAAAAAATATTATAGCTTATAAAAAACTAAAATATGGGTATTGACTGTTATTACTCTGGTAACCCTACGTTATAGTAAACTAGCTTTTGCCCGCGGCTTCGCTCGCGTTAAATTCGGTAGCGCCTTATTGATTTGTAGTAGCAACGCTAAGTTTTACCGTTTCTTCCCTCTTTTCCCTCGTATCCCACTCTTTTTAATAAAATAATAGCCTATGTCCGTCTCCTGGTTCCCAACTATCTCTGTACCAAAATTCATCAAAATCGGTGTAGCCATTAAAGCGTGAAGAGGTAACAAACAAACAAACTCACTTTCGCTTTTATAATATTAGTAAGGATGTCAATTTTGTTGATATGAGTTTTTGTTACAATTTGAATGTCTTATAAATAATTCTCTGAATGTATTTTGTATTATTTTATACCTACTTTTTTATCAAATGAAAAATTAGAATTATATTGCTTTGCATTTTATTCAAACTAAACAGGTGAGCTAATTTGCTAGTGCTCAACTTTTAGATGTTTTACATAGGTAGTTCGTAACAGATTAAGCTAAAAATGAGTATTAAAAAGAAAAGAACCGGAATTCAAACAATTTATTAGCTTTATCTTTGTCAATACTCTAAGCCTCTTGAAAAAAATAGGAAATACTAAACAAAACATACACAACAAAAACTAACAACCAGTTAAAAATTGGTCCTTAACAACTCAAGCAATACTACCAATCCCACCAACCTACTCATATCAATGACAAACACAAATGAAATACAAAAATAATATCTACATTTCAACGCAGTAATTTCTCCCTACTTTTGATTACGACACTGCATTTCACATTTCCCTTTTTCAGTCCTAAATTAAGCCACATGCGACATCTTCTCAAAGAACTAATCATAAATGAAAATTCCAACGCGACTGACCAATATAAGTCTAAAGGTGCTGACAGACTTGAGCATTCATTTGTAACAGAACATCGAGCATTCGCCACTTTTAAATTTGTTGAACTGAACAACGAACTGAGTCAAGCATAAGACCAAACATGGCTACGAAAATTTTCATAATCTTTAGTCGATGGCCGATAAAAAAATATTCTTCACAAAGATCAGATCATCAAATTTGACTCGTTACTGTCCTTACACTAGAATGCTCGCCTCAACGCTCCCGTATATTTTTCGGTAATGGTACATTCGCAAGAATGCTCATTACAAGTGAACACTCAATTCTAACCGTACCTTTATTATAATGGCCTCATAGGTAAGCCAAATAGCGTTATCTCATACAATCTAAATTCCTGTTTTTTTTTGCATCAATTCGAAACGTGTCGTTTAGTTGCCTAACTGATTAAAATAATCTCATATCTTTATTTAAACACTAGCTTCTACCGTCGACTTTGCCTGAGTAGAAACGCACGCCGCGTGTGCACTCGGAGTTAGTGTAGCATCAGTGAAAAATTTGGTGAATCGGATAAAAAGTTTCAGAAATTACCTCCTAATCTAAACATACAAATTTTATCCCTTTCAACGTCAATACAGATTATTTTTAAAATTCATAATAACATTGAAATTGTAAGACGTTTTTACATTCACCTTGTTTTTATCGAAAAATTATATTTTTGAGTTACTGCGTTTTGTCTTACGGAGGTAGAAACACTAGTTCCATATCCAGTCTTCAAGTCAGAAATTACCTCCTAATTGAAACTTACAGACTTTATCCCTTTCAACATCAATACATATAGATTATTTTTAAAATTCATATATTTACTGAAAACGAAAGATACCTACGTTTTCATAAACACCCTGTTTTTATCGAAAATTTATATTATTGAGTTACTAAATTTTGGCTTACGGAGGTAGAATACTAGTTTCATATCCAGTCAGATGAGTTCGCGGTACATCGCTTCATCAAAGTATACGTCGCCTGCAGATTATCACTAGGCGGAATGAATGGGACTAATTTACCAAGTCCCCTTTAACGAGGGCAGATTTTAATTCCAGCTTCTATTTTGTGACGGCGCAATTTCGTCTCTTCGTAAACATTTTTGATTTTTACAATATTATGAACTAGCTTCCGCCCGCGACTTCGTCCGCGTGGCATAGTTACTTTGGGCTAACGCTAACTTTAACCCGCGTGATGATCGAAAAATCAAAGTTTTACGACCAAGAATAGTATAATAATAAGTATATCGTTCTCAAAAGATTGTCACACCTGACGTATAAGATATGAGATTCCTGAGTCTCGCTTCAAGGCATATATTGGAAATATCCAATCGCAGTCACAGACGCATCGGAAAACGAATACGTGGATACTATGATTGCATTTGAATTTGATTCCGTGAGTAAAAAATCTGATACGATACGTTGCCGTCGTGGTAAAGTAAATGTAGGTTCTCAAAGAAAAAAGAGCTTGGTTTTTTTTATTATTTGATTATAGGTATCTATCCAGTTAGATAGATAGATAAATAGATAAATAAATCATTTATTTCATGCAGCAAATGACACAATACAGAAATTAATACAAAAAAAAATATCAAACAGAAGAAAAAGCAAGGGAGAAGTTAGATTAACCCATAGGCATTTAGACACATCACATACATTTATAAAAGTCGCCCACTACTGGGCGGTGTGTGTCTCAAGATTGCACCAAATAGGAGTCCAGTTCAGCATAATGGCAGGTAGACTACCTAACGCTGGTATTACGCTGAATCCTGCTAGTCACACACGAATGTCGAGAAAATGTTTAAAAAAAAAGTGAAAATAAATAAATGTGAGTTAAAGTTAAATATTTATTATGAGCAGACAGATTACGAAAGATTGATAATATTATCATTAGGTTACATCTACAATTATTTTTAAGCACTTACAAAATATCTGTGTGTCAATTTAAACGAACACAGTGATACCTTTTCGTTTCAATGTAGGTATAAGCTCAAATAAATTAACCAAAGTATAATCATCCAAATTGCGAGCTTCACAAAACCTTTCCGAATTTCCATTGTGTCGAAAAAAAGTGAAGTGAACGTAAAACTGTCCAAATAACAGATATCAGAAAATCCCGCTTCTCTCGGTAAAAATACGATACTACTTTATTCAAAAAACTCTGTTCGTGGTCACAGCTTCAGATAAAGCCGTCAACGGAGACTTTATTAAGTTAGGGCGAAGATTTATTCGGCCCCTTTTTGCTGGAGTTATCCATAACATAAATCCTATTTTGCCTCCGCTAAGCGCTTTATCGGACGGCCATTCTGCACGCAAATCAAATTAAAGGCTGATTAGACGACTCTCTACTACGATGCATGACCTAGATACAAAAGGAACAGAGACAGCACTTCAATATATGGGACGTGATAAAAATCTGTACACGAAGACACACGGCCTGTTATCTATGACGATTTAGGTATCCCATTTTAGTTTCAATCACGTATTGGATATAGAGGTCAAAGTAGCGTGCGTGGTTTTGACAGGTTCGTACATTGTTGCCATCTGAACAATTCATCTTAAGTTTTCATAGTCTTTTGTTTCATTATAGTTTGGTAGGATTAAGGCACAAAAAATACGATTCGTTACAGTGTATTGTTTAATAAATAAATAATGATTAATGAAGGCTTTTTATGACGGAGATAGTTACAAATTATGTAGTTTTATTGTCGAGGAATGTGGAGTTTCTTTCCTTCCTTTTCTTAAAGGAGAGCACCAATCACAATCTCCTCTTTTCATTGAAGAAATATTATACAAAATTGACCATCCCTACTCCAGTACTTTGTTTTTGTACAATATGTTATCTTTAACATTAGGTCCTATTATTATATCTTTATAAAACAACGTTGATCAAATTCGGTCAACTATAAATAAACGTTGTAAACAAGACAAATGTAAAATGTAGGGCAAATGTACACACGACGACAGGTCAACCTATACTAAACTATTATAACCTGATCTCTCTACTACGGATCGCATACCGTAGTAGAGAGACCAGGTTAAAATGGTTTTGTGTAGGTTGATGTGCCGTCGTGTGTACATACTAAAAAATATATGAATATTATATACAACCAAGTGTAACTGACTCATTATCCTGTATGTACAAGGATTTATATATAATAACAAATTATTCATTTGTTCTCTCGTAGTGTTGTTGTTGTACCTAATTATAGTTTATCTAGTCAATTAACAGCTCCACGATAATGTCGTGGAATCTTTTTGAGATCTTACCCTCATTAACAGACGTTTTAATGAAATTTGTAATTGATTTTAATGTTAATAGATAGTAGGTAAATACATTAAGACAATGTTTTGTATACAGTTTCTTTTAAACAATAAATAACTCGGTTCTCTGACAGAGAATGTAAAAAAAAAATGTTTAAAAATAACACAATGTTTCAATACATATTTTTCATTCATTAGCATTTAAAGCAAAAATGCAAATAGTTTAATTCTAAAGTTTTCTCATTTTACTCCGGAGAGTACTCTCAAAAGAAGTATTCAATATTTGACTTCCTTTCATAAACTATTTTAAAAACTTATAAATTGCCATCATTTGAAAACAAGTTTGTTTAAGTTTATACAATATAAATTGCTCAATAGAATACTATGTGTGAAAGATTTACAAATAGGTACACAGTATGTGTTTACAGAGTAAATAAAGATTATTAATGAAAGGTTAAAATAATGTAACAACCCTTTTTGAGGCTTATTTTGGACGGAGTTAGGTAACTGAGAGATAAAAAATAAAGCTAAGCCTCCTACAGGATTAAAAACACAAGTCGTATACTTTTTCACTATAACTCAAAGCGTATGTTCCAAAAATCCCCTTCGGGCCAAATCCACACGAGTCGCGTGATTCGAATAGCGCGAATTCTATGTAGTGCTTCCTAAAAGCTCTTCTCGTGCATTTTCGAAGAATTATCGCTTCTTTGTCTAAGCTTTCCAACTCCACGCTCAAAGAGTTAGGTCCCCCCTGCACGAGTACAGCACTTTACAGTCACATTGTTCTGATGACCCCACTGATTGTGCATAGAGGAAACTTTGCATAACATGGGGTCATCTATATCGCAAATTATCGATTTTGCTATTTACGTCACTCCACGTGGACGCTCTGCAATCACAAACACTTTCGTTTCACTGATAAGTCTCAAGTCTTCACGTGTGCTCACCATGTATCCGGGCAATATTGTATAAGTTGCGCCACAGAACACGAATTTTGGCAACACTCGTCAGCAACCTGCCTCTTCACTCTATATTTGAACAAAAGAGCGGCTCTCTTCCCCCTTATTGTCGAAATTCTATCAGACGGTAAATCACTAATTGGCACATTTCCCGAACAAATCTGAAATATCAGTCTTGACAACGATCGGCTGCACACATCTTTTATCATGGTATCCATGGAGATGGAGTTTCCCGAATTCCTTTCATTTCCGACAACAATTTCCGTGAACAAAAATACAACGTAAATCAACAAACTAACTTTAACGTTCGGAGGGATCATTTTGAGCGGAGCTTAGGTCGTATCTGCTGACTAGCGGGGAAGAAACTGGCGCTTCCGTCTAGAGTCCGATACAGTCGATGACTCTGAATAAATAGATTCGATAACCTGTGTCAACGGTGACAACAGAACATACAAAAGTTCAAAACAACAAGTCGGAGGGCCCTCGGTGTCAAGACAAGTCTGTAACGATTTGATATTTATAGAATTTAGATAACAGGGTTGTTTTTAGAAATTCGTGGTTGGTACAACGGACCCTGATTGTTTGCGAGTAGATTTGTATGTGTACTTAATTTTAAATTATGTTGGGTATCATACGAGGGAGTAAACAAAGCATCACAAATAATATTTACTCTTCTTGATTTGACAAAATGGTGGATCATTAGTAAAACGAGCGGCTGATGCTGGATTTTTTTCACTTTAAGCTTTCTGACCATTTTTGCTGGAGCCTATAGGTGAAGACTCGTTAGCACCTTTGACATTTTAATACAATTTTACTATTCTCCTTGTTTGTGTTCTCGAGATCTTGTTTTAGGTTTTTCTTTAGTTAACTCCCTATATACTAATGACCGCATTCATAGTTTTTGTGACATACTTAAACTATGAAATATATCTTTAAGTACACAAAGTAAAATAAATACTTTAAAAAACATTCGGAGACATTCTATAATAAGATTAGTTTGTACTAAAATGGTCTTTATTTTCTTTGCGTACGTTTCTTTGACCTAAATTGAACTGCCTTTGACAGATAAAAATAGTCACTATAGAATCGAAATACCCAGACGGAGTCACATCATAAATATACATTTATCTCCCTGCCTAGACTTGGAGCGATAACAATGTATTATTATCCAATACTGGGGACAATCGGGAGCCGTTATAATTAGCAGACGTAATTATTAGAATAGAATAGAAGGACATACAGGAATAGTCCGCGCGTTGACACTATATTGGAATGTGACATTAACTGTAACTTTCCATTATTGTAAGATAATAAAGAGCATTCCTATTCCTACTAGTGTTATAAATGGGAAACATTGTAAGGATGTATGGATGTACGGATGTTTGTTACTCTTTCACTTAAAAACCATTTAACGGATTTGAATGAAATTTTGCACACTGCCGTTGCAAAGATGCCGTTACAAAGATACCGTGAGATAATTACCGAACCTCAACACGCGGGCAACCCCGCGTTTTACGTTGCGGATATCACTACGAATTATACGCCACTTCTTCGTAACAAACTATAAAAGAAACTTGCTGTCCACAACGCTGCGTGTTCGTTTAAGCAGACGACAACCTCATAGGTTGGACTACAAGATGCCATTCACAAAAAAAAAGGTTGTTGTGCTAGCGCTACATTTCAAGCAAACGCACGTAAAATCGCTTCTCCGAAAGTGCTTTTAATTCATTGCAGATCGCTCACTACGTAAATAAGCCCTTATACGTGGTAAACCTTCAGAATCAGTTTTTTTTATGAATGGCATCCTGCAATGTAACCAAGGAGGTTGTCGTCTGCTTAACTGGCAATTCCTGTGGATGCCTTGAAATTAAAACTAAACGACTATACGCAAAGGGGTGCCCTTGCCCCTGCGGGTTACGAGCCTTGGCTTAGGGCGTCGCTGGGGGAGGACAGCGAAGGGAAAGGCTGGATCTGAGTGATATTATTTAAGTACTGGTTTGAACTTACTGGCTCAGCAACGCAGGCTGGCTCTAGCAAGGGTCGGGTGGGTCAGAAGCGGAACTTATTGGGTATGTTTAATAGATCTGTGATGCTCCGTCTAAAACAACAAAGTATTCATTATACATTATTTTCCTTGTTTACTAAAAATAAATTACGTACTAGGTATGTACTATAGCAGAAGAAAAAATATATTTATCTTCACTTACTGCTTACAAATAAACAAGTGTATTAATATTTTTTCCACTCCTGGAAAAAAACTACAAAGGAACGCAGTTGCTTGCTTTCTCACGGTAGTAGCAATCACCTTATGAAAAGGGGTTATTATGGTGTTACTATCCTGTAGGGTCGTGAACACCACGAGTAAAAGCATCTATTTTTAAATGACGGCTGCATGTCAAATGTTAAATCATTAACGCACTCGGGTTTTATTGGAATCTTTCATTTGAAATGCCTGAAAGTATTTTATACATGGAATGTGTTAACGGTCCCTTCTCAAAGCCTTCTACTACAAAGTTTTCGTCAACAAAGTATTCTATACGTCAAATTAAGTGAAGTATAAGTAATTGCTAAGAAAATCCTTTTTTTATGATGATATAATTATGACATCTTATAGTAAGACTTTAATGTGACGCACTCAAAATATATAGTCCTACTAACTGATTTTGGCCACGGCGAGAAATCTCAGCGGAGATCAGCCATCGGCGAAAGAGGTATATAGTGCACAAGTATGTGCGCAGGCACAAGTGCACTCACTGTTCCCTCTCTCACATAATTATTCCGATGGAACGGGGTGGGACGGAAATAGGCTAGTTTAAAAAAAAATATATTAGTCCGTCTTTTAGATAATTCAAAAATAAGGGACACGTATTTTTTTATTTGTAAACTAGCTTTTGCCCGCGGCCTCGCTCGCGTTAAATTCGGGGTAACACAGTTCCCCTTGCGCCTTATTGATTTGTAATAGCAACGCTAAGTTTTCCCTTTTCTTTCCTCTTTCTCCCTCACATCCCACTTTTTTGCCTATGTCCGTCTCCTGGTTCCCAACTATCTCTGTACCAAAATTCATCAAAATCGGTGTAGCCATTAAAGCGTGAAGAGGTAACAAACAAAAAAACAAACAAACTCACTTTCGCTTTTATATAATACTAGCTTTTGCCCCGCGGCTTCGCTCGCGTTAAATTCGGGGTAACACAGTTCCCCTTGCGCTTTATTGATTTGTAATAGCAACGCTAAGTTTTCCCTTTTCTTCCCTCTTTCTCCCTCACATCCCACTTTTTTAAAATAAAAATTAGCCTATGTCCGTCTCCTGGTTCCCAACTATCTCTGTACCAAAATTCATCAAATTCGGTGTAGCCATTAAAGCGTGAAGAGGTAACAAACAAACAAACTCACTTTCGCTTTTATAATATTAGTAAGGATTATATAGTAAGGATTAGAATAAAAATGACAAAGATATAACCCATTTAAGTTACTAATAAACTACCCTATTCTACACGATAGGAGAGATTTTAGGCCCAGGACCAAAATCTTTACGTGCTTTCCGATGCAAGGGAGTATTGTACCGTCAACTTCCAAACTCCGGGCTGTTACCTACTGAGAAATTCCTTATAAAAAACCAAATACCACCTTTTGCCCTACCCGGGAATTGAAACCAGGAGTCCGTGCTCTTTTAATTTTGACCCCAATAAGATCTCCGTTACTAGAAGGTTCCTAGGTATGATCGAGAACAAAAAAGTGATCGCAAAAAACAAAACGCTTTCGTAGCGAATATCCTTCTTCCTACAAATATTATAAATGCGAATGTTTGTGAGGATGGATGGATGTATGGATGTTTGTTACTCTTTCACGTCAAAACGGCTGAACGGATCTTGATGAAATTTGGCACAGGTCTGGAAAAACACATAACATATTTTTTTTTCGATATCACGCTGGCGATGCCGCGAGCGCCAGATAGTATAGTATAATAAAAAGAAAAGAAATAATTAAAAAAAAAAAAACATTTCCTGAATTTTCTCAAAGTTCTCGACACAATCATGCTCGTACATATCAACCACTAAATATTATAAAAAACACGTATGAGAGGGAGTTTTACCACCTGTCAAATGTCTTCCCCTAATGTAATATGAGTTACCAATAAATCTCTTGCACCCCTTACTTTTTTGATCGTTCAAAAACAAAATTTTGCGTCACATTTCTGGTACACTCCGTGTTCGTTGTGATTGTAATCGCATTTCCTGACGAACCTTTTTTCGTGTCGCAACATAGGAGAAAGTTAAAAAGTTACTTCCCTTGTTAAATGACTTTACTTTTTTTCGTGTGGTTAGTGCCTAACCTGGTGGTAAAATCAGGGTTTATGTGCTGCCCATGGGCTTCTAACTTGGATTTACATGCCGTCGAGTAATATCTATCAGGCATGCTGGTTTAGTTTTTCTCGCTGTTTTCCTTCCCGAAGAGACCCAAGAATTAATTATACAAAGCACATGAATTCGAAAAATCAGAAGTCTTTTTTTGCGGATGAGATTATCAAATAATAAGTAGGGAATGTCAGACTTTTACTGACTAAAACCCACCCATGTTGCTTCTTTTGCCATTGATGTTCCGAAGCTGCGGTATTTCTTTCGAACAACCCGCAAGGCGACCCCGACAGGCGAAATCAGAGGTCTTGACTTGGCAGTCCGACAGTCACACCAAATTTTCGAAATTCCGATTACTCGTAACGACTTTTGACGTTTAGAATCTCAACCTGGAACAAAAGCCTAACGATCTGTCTGAAACACCGTCATTTATTCACATGAAAATAAAATCAAAACAACACAAAACACAGTTGCATTTAGCCACCTTAACATTGCGTTACCAAAACAATAACGACACAAGACACATAATATCACCTGTGCAGTCTCGCAAATGTCGCAAGTGTCACGAATGTCGGCAGCCGTTGATGTAGAGCGGCAATATATTCACCCCGACACACATGCACCTCTTAGATAAACGCTATAGGATATGTATGACGGGATGAGGGATTGCTAGCTCTTGTAAGGCGCAGGTAGTGGGTGGCATGAGTGTGAAGGAGAACAGGGAGATGCGTCGTTTTGATTAGATAATCCTGTTAATAGTGACAGTGTACTTATGTGTCAAATAATGAGCAGAAGATGACTTTTTATTAATCATGAGTGGTTTTTTTCAAGCATGATAAGGTTCCTGATGAAGAATAAATCTACCTTGAAGTGCAGGTTGTCTGAAATATGATCTTTCTTTCTTGTTAGCCTCTTAAATGTTCCACTACTGGGCAAAGGGCTCGCTCTTTTTCTTTCCAAACCTTGTGCAATAACTGGCCACAATCAAGAATAACTAATATAATACTTATAACTATAATATTTTTTTTGTTTTGTACAAAAATATTTTTAAAATAAAGTGACGTTAAGGTGATTTTTGTTTGACTCGTATTTTTTGCTACCGACTTCTGGAATTAAACTTATTTTCCACCTTTTTTGAAAAATATGTTTTATAGAAGATAACTCATCTCTCTCTACTCAACTACTAAGATAAGATAATAAGATAAGAAAAGCCTTTATTGCTGTTAAAGTTTTAACTTACATAACTAAACATTACTTAAGATAAGATATAGGTAACCATAGAGGTAAGAAAACTTAAAAAAAAAAAAAAGCTAAAAACATATTCTGTTTATCTCTCCTCTTAACAGCTTGTCCTTCGACAAAGGCCTCCTCTAAGGATTTCCATGTATTTCGCAAGTTTTAATCATTTTGTTTATCTATTTTGGTCGTTTTCCCCTACGATGACCAGTCGGCTTGGGGACTCAACTACTAAAACAACAGAAAACTTTTGACTGCAGGTTGTGGTGTTTTGTCGCAACGCACAAACACATTGTGTAAATGAAGTGCTACTTACATTTATTTAAAGAAAAAGGGGAAAATTACTGACACACTCATCACGAAATCTCAGAAACTACAAGTGTTAGGAGTTATAAATTTTGCATGGGAGATACTTTTAGAAATTAAGTGCTCACTAAGACGGAACTTTGCAAAATCCAACCCGCAAGGGGATGAAAAAAAAAAGTAGTTCACCGTCCGTCCGTCGATTGACGACAGGCCGTGTCGACGGCGCGTTCGTGTTTCACGCGCGCCTCAAAGAGAGTCAGCAAAGCAGAGGGGCTTGCCAGAGCCTCCGCCTGCCGGGGTTGCGGGTTGTTCGAAAGAGATACCGCGGCCTCGGAACGTAAAGGGCAATAGAAGGAACATGGGTGGGTTTTAGTCAGTACAAGTCTGACATGCCCCCCCCGCTCCACCCAGAGCGGGGGAAGTCATTGGATGATTTCCCACCCGAAAAAAAAAAAAAAAAGAAAAAAAAAAGGGGATGAAAAATGGTGGAAAAGTTTGCATGGGATAACGCGGTTTTTTCCGGACTGTTGATGATAAAACTACTAGGCTTTCATGAATTCACGGTTATTCATTTCAACACTTTGGTCTGTACATACAATTTCTGGATGGTCTACGCAGGTGGAACCGCTGGGCACAGCTTGTAGTTTTATATACAAACACAGGTATTCATCTATGGTCTTTGTTACCTAAAGTAAATGGTTTACTATTACTGTAAATGTAACCTTAACGTAAACACCGTTTACAAGTTACTGGAAAACATGGATGAAGCTGACTTACGAACGATTAGTACAAGAAAAGAGAGGCGTATACTGAGTAATGACTGAAGTCAGGCTGTGTGCTATGATGATATTATTGATGAAATGGACAAACAGACTTCACAACACCTAATTTGTTTAAATACTAAGATACTTTAGTATATAACGTAGTTACACGTAGATATTATACACGAGCAGGATTCTATTTGTTTACAATTTCCAATCGAATCGAGGTTTTATGACTGACTTTTGCTCTTCAAGTCATTGCAGGTTAATCAACTGTAATTTTAAAAAGATAACTAGGTACATTACACAACAATGTTTTAAAATCTCCTAAACTTCGTGGACTTAGCGCTAATAAATTATTTATTCAAACTTTATCGCATATCTATATAAAAAAATGAACAAACGTGAACGCTTTGGGAGTTTTCTACTATTGTACCTTAGAGTGATGCAGAGAGAAAACACTGTAGGTGTAAAGATAGATACTTAAATACTCACGTATAAACATACATAAGTAAGTATTAAACATACAAAGTAAAAATACATAAATACATATGTATTATTACTTTTTGTTTATGTGAGTATTTAAGTATCTATCTTTTGGAGAAAAATTAACAACCATTTAATTTGCAAACGAATTTGCCAGTTTTAAAGTACCTAAATGTTCCCGAGCTAGTTTAAATGTGAACCGATTGGTAAGTAGCGCCTGGACAGGGAAAGAAGCTTTAAGAAAACCAGAGCGGTGAGAAAGACATCGTAGAAGATGGTTATTAGAGGAACGAAAAAAATGTGAAGTCAGAAAAGAAGTAAAAGTAAGTTAACAATCGAATAAAATAAAATAAAACTATGGTGTGTAAAATCAAGCCGATGCCTGGCATTGTGCCAAGAAACAGCTACATTTTAATGACACATTCAATAAATTAATAATAAATGCCACAAATATATGTATTTCAAATGTGTTTTTAGTCGTTCACCCTACTAATATTATAAAGGCGAAAGTTTATATGGATGGATGAGGGATGTTTGTCACTCTTTTACGCAAAAACTACTGAATTGATTTTAATAAAACTTTACAATAATATAGCTTATACACCAGAATAACACATAGGTTACAATTCATAAAGATATATTGTATATTCTGTCTCCACGCGAGTGAAACCGCGGGGCGCAGCTAGTATATAATACTTCATCTGCATATCTTTCTTCCCAGTCTTACCAGTTGCAGCTGAATACCAGTATTTAACAAGGAGTCATTGCCACCGACCACCATAACCCAGTTAGTAACTATAGTAAAGTACAGTGAGACCTAGTTGTCATACTTTCAGGCCACTGAATACCTATTAGAACTGTCAAATATCTACAAGTGACAGCTGACTTAACGTGATTTCCGAGGCCCGGAAGAAACTCGCTATGGAATGACCAACCGCAGCCAGCGCAGCTTAACCTTGAAGACCCGTGCGGCTGTTATTACTTAGCCACGAAATCAAATAACTTTAATTTGTTCAAATATTATTATGTAAAAGATATCACGACCTATGTCATGGTTCATTGTCACCGGAAAATCGACCTTAGTGTCTTTATTAATTAAAGAGTTGTTTCAATGCATGTTTTTTTTAACAGGTACAACAATTTTACGAATCTTAATTCCTTCACTTCTTAGTAAAATGTCTCTTACAGAAACAAAATGCTCATTTCTTTTAAACATATCTGTGGAGACAGTATATTTTTTTTTAATTCTTAAATAATCCTTTAAAAGTTCGTGTTAATGAAAAAGTGATAGAAGTAAGGTATAAAAAAGTGAAGTAACCAGCGGTTTTTAATTAAGGTTTAACCTTATTTTAACTTTAACAAGTGTGTTTATAAGTAAATGGGTAAGATTCGTGTACAAATTAAAACCTGTGTTTAAAATATTTTTAGACGTACCACATACCTGCCCACATCCATTTTTTCTCGCTTATATTGTCAGGCAGTTAGCCATCTTTTATTTTGAAAATGTACAGACGCCAGCAGGTCAAGCTACCCGAAACTGTAAATTTTTCCCAATGAACCTTGAACCTTATACTTTAGACATAAAGTCGAAAATCTATCAAAGAAATCTGACAGATTGTAGTAGCTTGATGTGCAGGCGTCTGTACAAACAAGATGAAAAGGTAGACCCTTCCAAAAGCCGGGATTAACGCCATCCAAATGTAGACACGAAACGTACAATATGGGCTTAGTTCTGTTGTCGTGGTTGAACTCTTTCAGCTTACTGAAAGAGTTCGAAGGTTTTATACATCAAACAAGCAGAGGACACACTGATACCTTTTGTCATGTCATGGCCTCTCCAGCGAAGTAGTCTGTAATTTTTCTGCATTAACTTACGTGTTTGGTAATACGTAAGAATAAATAAGTATATTTCTTGTGTACTAACCAAAGTAAAAGCCGTTAAGGCATAAAAAGGTATCAGACAAAATGTTATAAAGAAAGAAAAACTGTTTATTAGACTCGCACATTTAAAAAAAGAACAAGAAAAACAATATAAAAAGAAATAAATTAATCCTGTACGAGACCAAAATACCCTTATCTCAGCATGGTGTTGCAATATGGCAGCCATGTCACAGCGCTATCTCGACGGTAAGACCGACTAATGAGAATATCTTCTCATTTATTATATTAGTATGGATAAGTCTCTCTTTAAACACGTTACTATGTACTGGGTAAATACCATAAACCTACTAGCCATCATGATATGAAAACATAATTTTCATGATAATAATAATTAGTGATATAAGTGAAATGACTCATAACATCTTCATAAACAACACGTGTCAATATCTTACAATCTATAAGATAACAAAACAATACTTTTCACATCAAACGTAGATTAGCATTCCATGAAAAAGTCAGGGGTCACAAACATAATCATAGCGAACATAAAAACGAAATAAAAACATTCGGACTTTGTCTCGCGTGTTAGAACCATGCCTTAAACCCCTCTCATCTGAAGTACAAAAACAAGTGATAAGAGGATTACACACGGTTTTGTCACGTGTGACCTGATTTAAATGTCAGTGGCATAACTTGGGAATAATATTTACTTTGGTTATCTGTTGTTGCTAAGTAGCGATTGTTTGCACATTAAATACAGACAGAGAGGGTTATATCACGGCCGTCGGACGGGTACAAAATATTTGTTTGTAGGATACAAATGAGATTATGGGATGGAGCAAATCTTGCTCCATCCTATGGAGCATCCTAATCCTTCCTGGTGCAGTAGTTCAGTCTATAAAACATTCTATATAACTCTCTCTCAATCTTAAATAAACAACTTTACTTGCGCGATATAGGTATTTGATGTTAGCCCTCAATTGTCATATACATGGCGCTGTAGTACTTTTTATAGTGCTGCTACAACAATAACAAATTTTAATGATCTCATATTATTTGGAGGTTATTCGGGCTAAAGCAAGGTCCAGTGACAAGACTTAGCAAGTGTATAGATAGGTTGAAAACAGTGATTTTGATTAAATTTATCAGCACTTTGCCAGTTTTGTAATAGTACATTACTGCAGCAGCCAGCAAATGAAACATTGACAGACGAACGTGTTGACATTTTGACACACATACGAAAGTCCATACGTATGCCTCGTTGTGGCCAAAGGCTTCTTTAGTGCTTTTCTCACATAATTATTATTATTTATTTTTTTACAGACTACAATGTGGTCCAAATAATGCATGGTAATTAAAACTAAGTAATATCTAGGCAGATTGTTTATATTTGAAATTTTAAGCGAATAAGTAACAATATTTTTTACGCGCCAAAGTTGACATTTGTTTTTTTTGCAAGCTTGTTCGAAAATTAAATATAGTCTTTGATAAGTTACCTCCTTGGTTGCCATGTTTCGGAGTAAAAGATCGTTTCATTTTTAAATTACACAACAGATATGTGTTTATGAGGAGCTCGTGGCTAAATAATAGTAGCCGCTCGAGTCGATCTTTAGGTTAAGCCGCGCTTGCCTAGGTTGGTCTGTGGATGGGTGACCACCCGTTACATACCGAGTTTCCTCCGTGCCTCGGAAAGCACGTTAAGCCGTTGGTCCCGGCAGTTATTTGTAGATCTTTGACAGTCGTTACAGGTAGTCAGTGTTCCGAAAGTCTGACAACCAGTCTTACCAAGGGGTATCGTATTACCCAGTTTTAACTGGGTTGTGGAAGTCAGATAGGCAATCGCTCCATGTAAAATACTGATATTCAGCTGCATTCGGTTAGACTGGAAGCCGACCGGATGGGTAATCACTAAATAACTTCTTCGCTCTAGGCGGAGTGGAAGGGAGTGTCAGACTTTTACTGACTATAACCCATCCATGTTCTTGCTATTGCCCTTTAAATTCCGAGGCCACGGTATCTTTGTCGAACAGCCCGCCACCACCCAATATCAGATACTTAGTTTTTAGAAATATTTTATTCTCAATAAAAAATGCTTTTACAGAAAGACCTAACCCTTAATACTTATCGATGAACTTCATGTCCAGACAGATAAGTAGGGTTTACTACAGACTGGCCCTTTAAATCCTTTTTCAGACTAATGCTTTTTTAGGCTAGGGTAGGTACAAGAGCATTGGTTTGTAAAATTGCTATGTATTGAGAATTTTTCAAAAGAGATTTTACGCTATTGATGTGTTTTGATGATAATCTGAAATAAGATAAATTACACAATTTAAGCGTCTAATACGTAGGTACTTAAAATAAATTTGTTCTATAATTTCACTTGCAAAAAGTGTAATTTCACTTATTACAAGAAACAAAGTGCCCAGTAAAATTATGCAGCAGACCAATTAATGTGAACCAAATTAATAAATGTGAGTACAAAAATTTAATATAACGCTTACCAAAATTAAGGTTTTAAAACGGTTTTTAAACAGTCTACGAAATTAGGTTTTCAGCGAATAAAATGCTTATTCATACCATTGAGGGTAACAGCATTGCTCACAATTGCGTGCAAGGAGTAATGAGAAATGGAGTGAGCAAAAACCAGATTAAAATAATTTCATTGATCCAGGTGCAAAGAATATTGTTAATTTTATGTTGAAACAGACGTAAACAAATGACTTTCAATTATTCAACTTATATAAATATGCGAGTTCATTCAAACACAATTAAGTGAAGTTTCACATAAATCGGCTAAACTTTATTATTGCTAACACAAAATACTTACTCCACACAAACGTTACTTAGATACTATAGTGAATATCATACATAGTTAATAAGTATATAGATTTTTATTTTGCAGATCATAACTTAATTTAATAGTAAATGTCAATTGATTGGCATAAATGTACATAATAATTATGTTGTTTCAATTTGAATGTGTTCTATTTTGTGCCAGATAATTCAAACTTTTTGTGTACGCAAAGAGTTCTTACACCCACATTTTTTTAAACTTGGAATATTAGAATGACGTGAGTATTCATGCGATGTCATCCAAACCAAACATGCGAGAAAACTTCTAAGCAATATGGGAAGTGGATCAAAATTAACTTTTAAGAATTATTTACATAATTAGTTAGTTAAGAGCTCGTGGCTTAATAATAACAGGCGTTTGGTTCGATTTTTGGGTTAAGCCGCGCTTGCCTAGGTTGGTCTGTGGATGGGTGACCGCCCGCAAAATACCGAGTTTCCTCTGTGCCTCGGAAAGCACGTAAAGTTTTTGGCCCCGGCTGTCATTTGAAGATCTGTGATAATCGTTACAGGTAGTCACAAAAAGTTTGACAACCAGTCTTACCTAGGGATATCGTATTACCCAGTTTTAACTGGGTTGTGGAGATCAGATAGGCAGTCGCTTCATGGAAGTGATTGCACGGTTGGCGAAGTGGCTGAGCGATCGACTGCTGCGCTGCGTGTCGCGGGTTCGATCCCCGCACGGAACTTATATTTGTATGACCAACAGGTAGTTATTTCAGGTCTGGCTGTTTGTGTATGTGTGTTTAAATGTTTGTAAACGCACCCACGATACAGGAGAAATTCCTAGTGTGGGCGACGTTTTTTTTTTAAATAATAAAAATACTGATATTCAGCTGTTTCTGGTAAGACAGCCGACCCCAAAACAGTTGAGAAAAGGCTAGGCTGATGATGACTTAGTTCCTGGCGAAGTTTATGAAAGCGTGTTAAAATGTCCCGCATTACGATAATTAAAAAAAAACCCTTAAAGCAACACTCTTCCATTCTGGAATCAATGACAAATTTATAAGTAAAACAAATCAGACTTGTATTTTATGTCACGAAAATAATGAAATTGTTAAAGCTGTTAAAACTAGATTAAACTTCTTAATTGTTTGTTTACGATAGGGCTCGTAAAATTTTATCTTTAGTTATAAGCTGAGTAATTGAACTTTAAGACATCGTTCTGAAACCATTATTAAAGAAACTTTAATTAAATGCAATACGGTTTTTATTTGTTTGCTTTATTATACTAAGACGACGAAATAGTCTAATTACATTTCGAAAACAACTTAAACTTCTTTTAGACAGCTGATTTAATTTAGCATAACTTTAACATCTGCTGAAAAAAATAATTTTACCAATAATATTAATTTTGTGGTCATTGCACTGAGACAACCTTTGTTACATTATGGTTCAACATTAAAGTAATTGACAACTTAAATGCGGCCACTAATCCCCAATGACCTTTTTTAACTAACCAAACTACTATTTTGTTTTTTTTTTTTAAAAAAAAAACGTTGCCCCACACTAGGAATTTCTCCTGTATCGTGGTTGCGTTTACAAACATTTAAATTCACATACACAAACAGCCAGACCCGGAACAACTACCTGTAGGACATACAAATATTTTGTTCCGTGCGGGAATCGAACCCGACTACTACTATTACCTATGAATCAAAAATTATTTTCCACATTATGTATTCTGTTTTATTCCATTTCATAACATTTGTATACTTATCTCAAAATTTATGTTTTATTAGTTCAAATTACATATACCTATATATACAATCTATAATAATTTAGTGTTAGTACACCCACGACACGGTTGGCGCAGTGGCTAAGCGTTTGACTGCTGTACTACGAGTCGCGATTCGATCCCCGCACGGAAAAAATAGTTGTATGACCTACAGATGGTTTTTCCAGGTCTGGCTGTTTGTGTATGTGAGTTTCAAGTTTTGTAAACGCACCCACGATACAGGAGAAATTCTTAGTGTGGGGAAAGGTTTAAAAAAAAAAAGAATAGAACAGAAATTCTATCGGTACTCAATCAAAAATTCACTTCACCACTCCAATTATAAAAAAGTATTACAAGTTGCAATTTTTCTAACAGCTTATAAATTTAATTTACCGCAGCAGCTTATTTACTCTCCGCAGTATCCCCTGAGCTTTTTATCGATAGCTCGTAATATGCTCGATCTAAGCTTAATGGAAACTTTAAAAGGACATTGACTCTCTAATGCACTGAGCAATGATGGATATTACATAGTCGTATAAAATGTATCATATATAACGAGGTACGCCTCGCGGTTTTTCACTCGTGTTCATTGAGCTAAAACGTAACCTATGTATTAATCCAGGTTATAAACTAGTGGTGTGCAAAATGTCACCCAAATCCGTTCAGGAGTTTTTGTGAACTTTCACAAAGTTTTATTTATTCATTTAACACTTTAAGCACAAAGTACAGAGGCGTTCTTAATGGCATAGGCATTTCCTACCAGTTAACTTTTGGGCGATGCAGAGACAAACAGTGATAGGTGCAAAACAGAAAAAATATTTTTATACAAAAAATAATTATTAATTTATATTTATTTAAAGTTTAAATGTTTGTAAACGCACTCACGGCGTTTACAAACATTTAAACTCACATACACAAACAGCCAGACTTGGAACAACTAACTATTTTATACAAATATGTATTCCGTGCGGAGATCTAACCCGCAACACGTAGCACAGCTGTAAAATGCTTAACCACTGCGCCAACTGTGTCGTCAAATACGCAAAACACTGATCTTATTGGTTGAGGATCCCAGAAACGCTGGGTGCATAGTACTCGCAACCGCCGAGCGCCTATGACTATAGGCCCCAGCGCCAGCATGTACACTTAACTTGCATTAAGTACGTCGATTTTAAAGCAAAATTTTAAAGTATCCTATAACATTTTCGTTAATTTGTTTGCAACAAGTACCTTAAGTATCATCCTTATCATCCATACACAAGAAAATATTCTAAAATAAACGTATTTACTTACGTTAATACCGCCCGCTCGTGGAAGGATGAATGAACGAACGTGGTCCGGGCGAAAGGTGTATAAGGCTTGTAACAGGCGGGGCTTTGTGGTTTATTTTTACCCTCAAACTGTGCTACTTTAATAATAAAGAAAAAGAGCAAAAACTTGAGAGGCGTCACGGGACACCCGGATGGAACAAAGTTATTATTTATCATGTATAAAAAAACCTGTATACACTCAACAAAAATAATCGTCGCGACACCACACTGTACAATGCGAAATAGAAAGACGAAACGAAAATAACTGGCTTGCTTTCTATGAGAGAGAGAGAGAGAGAGAGAGACACAGAGAAACACGCGCACGCCGCACTTTTGGTCTTATTTTTTCCGTCTATCCCCCCTTTCGCAATGCGCGATAAGGAACTTCGTTCAAAAAAACTGGCCAAGAACGAGTCAGACTCGCGCAACGAGAGTCCTGTACAAACTTGCGACATAAACAACCATATGTTTTGACTGCGTAAACTGAGAGGGTTGATTTTAAAGGGACCACAGAGTATGTATATGGTTTTAATTTCAACTCGATACCTCCACCCTTTTTCGAGATAAAGGGTCTTGACAGACAGATGGACAACAAAGTGATCCAATAAGGGTTCCAAAAACGGTATAATGTTGATTATATCAAATTTTCATAAAAAAATAAAGCATTATTTTTAGCACAGACATTATAGAATATTAAAAATAAAAATATAGGCGTGCACATGTCACCTGTGCCAGCGTGCGTCAGCAAATATGGCGCTGACGTGTAAATTTATGCAATTATCTTGACGGGACTGTGTGTCCCGTCTAATGATATCCAATAATCCTTTTCTTTGATATTTTATTGGATTTAGATGCGACTCACAACGAAAAGTAATTTCAACCCTTGTCTCAGAATATTTTTGTGGCATAATTGAAATATTAAAAGAATATAACACTAAGACTCTAAGCACAAAATCTAATTTAAAAACGTTTTTTATGATCCTACTATCCTATTAATTTTATAAATGCGAATGTTTGTGAGGATGGATGGATGTATGGATGTTTGTTACTTTTTCACGTCAAAATGGCTGAACGGATCTTGACGAAATTTGCCACAGAGGTAGATTGTAGTCTGGAAAACACATAGGATATTTTTTCAATATCTCGCGGGAAAAGCAGCGGGCGCCAGCTAGTCATAAATTAAAATAAGATAACTCTTGTTGCGTGATAATAGGGGGCGACCCTATTGTCATCAATTAGGCACAGATTAAAACGTCATTCTGAAAAATCTGAGTGAAAAACCTATTAAGACTTTGCGCTTGCGACCACAAGATAAATGAGTCATTTATGAGCAACAATCAATATTTTGCATCGTTATATAAAAATATGCTTTAATGTGTCAATGCTATTTTGCAATACTTTATCTAGTAAAACCTCGTTCTTACCACAAACGAAGTTCAAAACTTTGAAAATCGTCAAGTTGTTTCACCTACATTTAACAAACTTATGCAAAGACGAAACCCAAACAAAAAGAAAAAAGTTTTAATTCAGGAGTTGTAATTTGTCAAATAACCAGAATAACTTGATGACAGTCATCTTGATGATATTATTACGGATTTTTGTTTCGACATACAACACATAATTATATTTTAACGTTATTGATTTAATAAACTTTATTTTTTCAAAAATGTTTGTGAATAGGTACTGACTGACATCTACAAATGTATAAAGAGTGCTTTTTTTATTTTTTTGGGGTGGGAAATCATCTGATAACTTCCCCCGCTCTGGGCGGAGCGGGGGAGACTGTCAGACTTTTCTGTATCTAAAATGTTCTCAGGTACGGTCCAGAACAAAATGATGCGTAAAACAAATGCCTTTCAAATTCGTTAGGGTTACTTTAACACCCATTATAGCAGAGGGGCTTGCCAGGGCCTCCGCCTGCCGGGGTTTTGGGTTGTTCGAAAGAGATACCGTGGCCCCGGAACGTAAAGGGCAATAGGAGGAACATGGGTGGGTTTTAGTCAGTACAAGTTTGACACTACCCCCCCGTTCTGCCCAGAGCCGGGGTTATTAAGTTATTTGAAGATTTCACTCCCCAAAAAAAAACCTAAAAATGGCGTTTGTAGTGTATTCGTTTCCCACCTATAATTTTTGTGTAACAGTACTTAGTTTGATTACCCCCTGGTTGGTTTACCCCCTGTATACCATACGCAAATAATAAAAAAATAATAAGAATATTAACATCGTAAAATTTTGCTCAAATCCGTTTACAGTATTTCTCAGAAAAAAATAAAATAAATTATGGCTCAGGTATGATCCCAGACAGGCACCTAATACTACGTATCTGCCAAAGATAAAAAATCTCAAAGCTAATTTTCCTACTTAGCTACAACGAAATATGTCAGACATTCGCCTATTATATTCAGTCTACAGTCTTTTTACAAGACAGAATTTATTTTCAAGTCGTTTTTATGATTCAGCCCTTACACTTGGCATTTTAATGAGGGTTTAAAAAGGTCTTTTCGGATGATTTATGGTTATCTTCCAAATCCCCCAAACGACTTCTGTGCCGACCTTATTATATTTTTTTCATCTTTCAAACTTGATCTAGAAGCTTTTATTTTGAATAAATTCTTCAAACTATTTCATTGGTGAACTTGAGAAACTTGTCTAAGCTTTGTTTTGAAACCAAAATTAGTGTCATGCTCTGCCGCAGAGCCACCTTGTTAGAATTCGATCAATTACATCTTAAAATGATGTACGTCTAACGTACATAATGTACGCTTACCGGTATTGCTGTACGTACATTAGGTAATAATAAAATAGACATTGATTGTGGATCTGCGGCAGAGCATACTCTCTGGCAGAGCCACACAGAACTTAAACTTACGAAAGGCAAATGTTACTGTGTTTTGATAAAAACTGTTGTACAAACAGTATTTGTTGCGTACGTGTTAAAAAATATCATTATTATACAGTGGTTTCATTTATTTCAGGTTTTTATAATTTTCGTATACAGCGCCTGGTTATTTTGTGTCGGCAATATGTTTAGTAGCCATTGCTATTTTAGTGAATAGGCGTACAACTATAAATGTTCTTATCAAGGGAAATCAGCGCACTATTTGTTACATAATATTACCGAGATTTATTTATTTTTCAAATATGAATTATTTTCCATGGTTTTGTATATTTATTTTTTGTCATTTCAATCAAACTACAGTAAATTTTGTCAGTAAAATAATAATAAAATAAAATAACTAAGAATAATATTTAATAATAAAATATATGTAAAGTAAAACGTATTTAGTACATGTATAATGAATGGTAGGAAAAGAAGTAAAAAAAACTTGTTCTAGGAGAATCATAATGCCTTCATGTATTTTGTTTAAAAAATGGTATGTTTTCATTTAGCTTCGCAATCGCAACAATAACATCTAACACTTTCCAAACTATGCTTTCCAGCGTCTATATATCAGCAGATGGAAATTAACTATTATTTGTATTCAGAACTAGCTTTTGCCCGCGGCTTTGCTCTCGTTAAATTCGGTATAACACAGTACCTGCTACCTGCAGTTTTTGCCCTTGCGCCTTATTGATTTGTAATAGCAACGCTAAGTTTTTCCTTTTCTTCCCTCGTTCTCCCTCATATCCCACTTTTTGAAAATAAAAAATAGCTTATGTCCGTCTCCTGGTTCCCAACTATCTCTGTACCAAAATTCATCAAAATCGGTTTAGCCATTAAAGCGTGAAGAGGTAACAAACAAACAAATTCACTTTCGCTTTTATAATATTAGTAAGGATAACGCCGTAGACAGTTTTGTAATGACCAACACCTCTGAATTTGGAATAAATTCAATTACGGCTGCTACCTCAAATATTTTGTCGCAGAGTAGCACAACGTATTTACGCGTTATTATGTCTAATTAAAAAAAAACGGAAATTAAATAAAAACTAAAGAAATCCCGCAAATAGGTTTAACATAGATTGGATGTGTAGTGGCAGACACAGTAGGAACGTTGGACTGAAATTAAGTCAAACTAAAACAGAATACTTGATCTGCAATTTCGGTGGTGTCTCCAGTCCTGTGCCTATAATTCTTGCCGGAATACCCATACCAATCTGCTCCAACTTCCAGTATTTCAAGTCGCTTGTCCTAGGGGATGGCGAAGTAGACCGTAACGTAACGCACCGGATCAACGCAGGATGTATGAAATGGCGACAAGTCCGTGATTAGACCTGTTATGGGTCAGAATGCTCGGCTGTTCAAAAGGTGGATGAAAAACGATTGCATGTAGCGGAGATGAGAATGTTGAAATGGATGTGTGGAGTAACAAGAATGGATAAGGTAAGGAATGAGTATATTAGAGAAAGTTGCGCCTGTTACAGAAAAAAATAAAGGGAATCGTTTGTCTTGGTATGGAAAAGTTATGAGAGGAGGGACGAAGCACATGTAACTAAAAGAGTAATGGATCTGAATGTTGATAGACGGAGAGCGAGAGAAAGGCCAAAAAATAGATAGATGGATTGTGTAAGGAATGATATGAGGAGAAAGCAGTAAATGATGCAGTGACGTTGCGACGTGAGGGAGAATGGAAAAAGAAAACGTGTTGCGCCGACTTCAGGTCGGCCCAAGCATTATTGGGTCTTACCATCAGGAATTTCCCAGTAGCAGCCAAAGAATCAGGCTCTGGCGTCTGGTGTCTGGATTTATGCCGAGTTGATAGCAATAGGCTGAGCTGTAAGAAGACGAATGAAAACCGATCGCATGTTGCGGAGATGAAAAGTTGAGTTGGATGTGTGGGTTGACATGAATGGATAAAGCAAGGGCTGAGGAAATTTGAAAAAAAAAAGTTTTTTAGTTGTAAAAAGAAAAATAAATAAATCTCGGTAATATTATGTAACAAATAGTGCGCTGATTTCCCTTGATAAGAACATTAGTTGTACGCCTGTTCACTAAAATAGCAATGGCTACTAAACATATTGCCGACACAAAATAACCAGGCGCTGTATACGAAAATTATAAAAACCTGAAATAAATGAAACCACTGTATAATAATGATATTTTTTAACACGTACGCAACAAACACTGTTTGTACAACAGTTTTTATCAAAACACAGTAACATTTGCCTTTCGTAAGTTTCAGTTCTGTGTGGCTCTGCCAGAGAGTATGCTCTGCCGCAGATCCACAATCAATGTCTATTTTATCATTACCTAATGTACGTACAGCAATACCGGTAAGCGTACATTATGTACGTTAGACGTACATCATTTTAAGATGTAATTGATCGAATTCTAACAAGGTGGCTCTGCGGCAGAGCATGACACCAAAATTAAGTTATTAAACATTCTGTTAAGTTTAAGTAAACATAAATAAATACTAAAATAAAATGATCAAAGACTACTTTAAGATAGTGTGATTTCAGTTTTATAAAAACTAGCTACAAGCGACTTCTAGCAACTTCGTACGCGTTAGGTTCACGATTTGGTTAAAATAAGATGTTTGGTCAGGAAATTTTAATTCCTTTCTCACTAATATTGCTCAACGCCAATGTTTTTAGCGTTATAATAGTCTATGTCTTTCTGCAAGTTAAAATCTATCTGTTTGCCATATTTTATTAATAACTATCCGATTAGCCATTCAGTCGTAAAAACGTAACAAACATGCATACAATTATTATACTATAAATGTACTTTATTTGCTTATACTTAAAATCCTACTTTCTACTATAATCCTTACTTCCTTACTAATATTATAAAACCGAAAGTGAGTTTGTTTGTTACCACTTCACGCTTGAATGGCTAAACCGACTTTGATGAATTTTGGTAAATACAGAGATAGTTGGGTATTAGTTAAGTAGTATTTTTTTTTAAGTGGGATGTGAGGGAGAAAGAGGAAAAAAAAGGGAAAACTTAGCGTTGCTATTACAAATCAATAAGGCGCAAGGGGAACTGTGTTACCCCGAATTTAACGCGAGCGAAGCCGCGGGCAAAAGCTAGTAATATTATAAACGTGAAAGTTTGTATAGATGTATGGATGTTACTCGGACGTTACTCTTTGACGCAAAAACTACTGAATGGATTTTAATGAAAATTTACGATAATCTAGCTTATACATCAGAATAACACATAGGCTACAATTCATAAAGATATATTGTATATTCTATCACCACGCGAGTGAAACCGCGGGGCGCAGCTAGTATTAAATAAAAGGTAAAAATGGTGTGTTCTCACACACTACTGTCTAAGTTTATTTTCTTCATATTTCCTTTCACTGGCCTGCTGGTAGACACTTCTTTTGAAATAAGCTTTACCTTTGTACTCTGCATTGTTATGATTTTTTCTTGTGTTTTCTCCTGTGTATATATATTATGATTAATAAATTAATATATTAATATATTATGTACATAATATATTAAAAAAATAAACCAACAAATAAACATAGTTACTTTTACATTTATGTTCATAATATTCATATGGATTTGGTTTTCACAAATTATTTTGCTCTTTAACCTACCATAACTATTTACATTTTACACTATCTTTTTATTCTACCATTTAAACACGAATATTTAAATTTATTTTTACAAAAATCGTGATTGGCATCCAATCCGAATTCAGCGTATTTTAACGGTCAAAAACGAAGTGGGATGCGTATATTTTTTTTAAAAGAAATTTTAACACGTTCGTTCGTTTCGAACGCGGTACTGCATTCGGTATGTGCTGATCTAATGGAATGCTATTGATTCGTCTGACGGTTCCATATATGTGGCTGTACTGTATAGATGTATGTGGATAACTGAAATATCTGTCACAGTTTACCGGTCATATTTTCACACCGTAGTGGCACTATTGTTTATTGTGTGGTAGTGGCCATGGTGATATCTTGTGAAGATATTTTTCCTGGTGTCCCTCATTAGTCATCAAGTTAGCATGAAGTCTTAATGCAAGTTTGTTTCAATGTCATTGCAGTGTGGGAAAGAGACAGAGCTATACAGTATATCTAGAGTCATCTCTGTCCCACTCTTTGAAAAGACCAAAGCAGTATTGTACCGGAGTATTGGTCGCAAGTACTACTGCTGAGCATAAGGTCCAGCGGGTTGAAAATGCCGTTTTGTCAGAATCATAATAGGATAATATTATGAATTCCGTTAATATTCTCAAAATGGTCACAGACGCAGTTAATATTATGAATTGCACTTTATGACTATTTTACGAATGGTAACGTAATTAATATTATAAACCTATCACCATTTTAGACCCCCAGGTATCAATTCCTAGGTTAGGCAAAGTGTTATATGCTGTTTCTATGAATAACTACTGAGTACCGGAGTTAGGATTTGTGTCTTATTGATGGCAATGGGCGGGCTATTACACAGAACTTGGCACAACTGACGAAATGTGAGTGTACTAGGTAAATAAAGCGACTACACCTCGGACGGAGCGGGGGGCGAGTGTCAGACCTGTACTGACTAAAACCCACCCATGTTCCTTCTATTGCCCTTTATGTTCGGGGGCCGCGGTTTTTCTTTGAAACAACCCGCAACCCCGGCAGGCTAGACAACAGCCTCAAAATGTTTGTCTGCCCCAACTTGATGTGATGTTTTGATGAATACGAGAAAAAAAATCCTGTCTTAGTTCACACAGATTTTTCTCGAAACATCTTCCGACTATCGATTTAACATCGTATGTAACATCCATGCTACTTTATCACAACATTCTGCCCAAGGCTTATGAAGCTTACAAAATCGACTGGTATTAACGGAGGGGAAGAATTTCCAATATACTACATATTGCCTTCCCATGTAGATGTTAACAGCCAGGCCGATAGCATTCCTTAGCCTACAGTCACTTTGGCTTTATGTACTGTGATAATATTAAAATATTCAGCTTAAGGGTAAAGTTAAACTCTGTGGGTAGGCACACATTAAATAAAACTAAAATTGTATTACGTGTCAAAATTTAAAAGACATCAATTATTCAATCTATCAGGTTCGAAGGACCAACATGACTACGAAGGTAAGTCCTTCGAGCCGGATTGATTTTATAAATCAATTTAATTCAGGTTAAACAAATAATAAAATATAAAATCATACATTGTTGTGCGGGTATTATTTTTTTAATCCGGTACCAACAATATATTTTTTTAATAAAATAGAACTCCATTGCAAAGCCTTCCGGCGATGTGATGAAGGATTTTACTTAAAGACGTGTCAATAAACTTCACGAAGTTATGAAAGCACAAAATAAAAGGGAGTAAAACGTAAACTTGACGACGGAAACGGTCGCAAAATATTCTTTGTCGTCAATTAACTTTAAAATTTTATTTTTTATTAAGCTCGGTGTGAAAATGCTATAAAACCTTTGAACATTATAAAGTTAAGTAAAAAACCGCTACCTACTTAAAATGACGTCCACATTTTACAGAGGTGTGGCTAGGATAATTAAATTTAAGCATTCATGAAGTGAACATGAAAAGATACACTGGCAGACCAATTGCGTATTACACTTTGAACTACAAAACGAAGAATATTCTCCAATGTGTTAAAAAAATAGAGCGGTATTGTGTATATTTAATAAAAAAAAAATACATTGAGAATGTAAAAATGTAAAAAAGTCAATGAATGTTATTGAATTATTGTCAACCAAAATTAAGGTTTCATTGCCATTGTAGGTTTGTTATGCAATAGAAGAGCAATCTTAGAATCAATAATTATAATTAAGCAAATTAACAGAAACTTTCGTTGAATTGGCTGACGCAATAATCAAATAACAGTCGTTCAAACCATTTTAATCATCATCATCTTAAAACTAGTATGATTTTTAAAAGACATGTCGTCAGTTTTTCTTCCAGAAAACGGTTGTCTTTCAGCTAGTAAATGGCCAATTTTCAAACATCTCCTAACAAATACAATTACGATTTTGAATAAAATGCTACAGCAGCAAAGGCCATAACAAAGACTCTGGTCTTTGTTATGCAACACAACATTCGTATTTCCTCTCCCATTAACGTCATCAAATTAGTGCAACTACAAAGGTTTTGAAATCCGATTTCATTCCGGTCTTTGACAAGCCTTTGGCTCGAGAGGAAATAATTGGTATTTTTTACTATGAAACGAAAAACTATATTCCAAACTTTACGAATTTCCATTTGGAAATGGAAGTCATCCATTTTTGGCTGGTAAGAACATCTTTTAGGTAATTTTAATTTTGTCATAGCAACTATAACAAACATATAAAAACAAATATATGAAAGGGAGTCGTTTGTCTTGGTATGGACATGTAATGAGGAGGGATGATGCATGTGACTAAAAGAGTGATGAGTCTGAATGTTGATGGATGGAGAGCGAGAGGAAGACCAAAGAAAAGATGGATGGATTGTGTAAGGAATGATATGCAAGAGAAAGGCCAAAGAAAAGATGGATAGATTGTGTAAGAAATGATATGAAGGCGAAAGGAGTAAATGATGCTGTAACGTCTGATAGGGGAGAATGGAAGAAGAAAACGTGTTGCGCCGACCTTAAAAAACGATTATTTTCACTAGCTACGTCCCGCTGTATTACCTGCATAGAAATTGAAAACCTGTGTCACTCTCCGGCCATTAAATTATATCTATGCAAAGAATGAGGCCAAACCTTTGCTCTTTTGCTGCAAGAACTTTGGCTCGATTTAGGAATCGAAACTAATACCTACCAGTAGTAAAGTTTTCGAACACCAGACGAATACGAATAGAACTCCAGAAAAACATTAACAGGTTACTAAGACCTAAACTTTATTAGAATGATTTGACATAAACCTTGCAGTGACAATAATAATCAACAACAACTAGAAAATACAATTATCTAATGCTACAAATTAACAAAACATTGATTGATTGACACATACTTAATTGTCCTAAATAACAGAGAGTAGTCGATAAAACTATTTAGAGCGACTTCGATTCCTACCCGTGAAATTAGTAAAGGGCATCCAATAAGAGGAATGACTGGACATTTGTACCCCAATTAGATCTGACTGGCCTTTGTCTGATTGATACGGACGGGCACGAATTACAAGTAATAATTTATCGTAGGGTTAAACTGTAATTCATTTGGGTTTGGCTCAATTTGGTATTTAAATTAGGGATCAGAGGTAAAAGGCCAAATTGCAGCGTGGTTTTTACTGAATTTTATGGTTTGAGGTAAGGATAAGGATGACTGAGCAACGATATCATATTCTTTAAAAATCTGATGTATGAATGGTTAACTAAAAGCAAAGTGACAAATGATTGAGTTCTCCTAGTTCATCAATCTTTAGAATTAGTAATTTGATCGAATTCAGGCCTTATTTCGGCTTTTAAAGATGCCAATGCTAAAGGAAACATAAGAACCTCGTGGTTTGCTAGTATTTTGAAATAATGAGAAAGAAGCTACCACATGCGGATTTAAGATTGTAAACATAAGTAATAGTATTTTAGTTTTATGCTTATGAATAACTCGTGAGGAAAAATTTTTAAGTATGAATGTGGTAGCTATAAAAATAGACCAAATAAACTATAGAAGGGTTGTATTCGAGATGATATGGCTAGAAAAGAGATGTCACGAGATAACGAGTAATAGATAAGTTTGAAAGAAGAAAACATGCTGTGCCGACCCTAAATAAATTGGAATAAGGACAAGAAAATGATAATGATGCTGACTCACTCAGTCATAAGGATAAATACTATAGGATAATTATGGCGTATGAAGACAGATAAACCGACTGACGACAGACTTTTTTGGTATCGACATGTGATGAGGCGGGATCCTTACTATATAATATTATAAAAGTGAAAGTGAGTTTGTTTGTTTGTTACGTCTTCACGCCTAAATGGCTAAACTGATTTTGATGAATTTTGGTACAGATACAGTTGAGACCCTGGAAACGGACATAGGCTATTTTTTTAAAGTGAGAAGTGAGGGAGAAAATGGGAAGAAAATTGAAAACATAGCATTGCTATAACAATAAATAAGGCGCAAGGGCAAAAACTACAGGTAGCAGGTACCTGCAAATCAGGAAAGGGGAACTGTGTTACAACGAATTTAACGCGAGCCAAGCCGTGGGCAAAAGCTAGTATTAAAATAAAATCAAATGTTGATGGATGTCAATGGAGACGACCAAACAAAACATGGATGATTGTGTGAGGAATTGTGGAGTAAAAAGAAATAAATGATAGAGTGACTATTGATAGGGTAGGGAACAAAATGAAATCATGAATAAAAGGCAGGATAATGATGATTATTATTTATTTTTTAAAACTTTATGCACATGTATGAAAAAAAAACTCTACAAAGGTGGACTTAATACCTTGGGCATTTTCTACCAGTATACCTTAGTTAGAGTAATGCAATGAGAAAACATAGTAGGTGCAGGGTGCATAATAGAAAGTATTCGAGAAAACATTTATAAATATAATATAACGATAAATACTTTTATACATACATACAAAAAAGTAGAGGGAGCTATAAATATATGGAGAAAACCTAACAGCCATTTAATTTGTCAGACGAATCTGACAGCTTCTTAAGTAAATGTTCCCCAGATCTTACTTTAAAAGTGAACCGATTGGTGGCCATTCTGGTATTCAGAGAAAACGCATGTTATTCATGAGTGTTTAAACAAAACCACACAACAACATCAGTATTCTCCGTTACATTTACTAGTCTGGCATTATCAATGTTAAAGCGACCTACACACGACCCATTTTCAATACCTACATGTAATGTGCCCACTGCAGCCAAATTAGCAATTTACAATGTACAATGTAGGTACATTTGCGATGTTTGGGTCTGATGGAGTTGAAACCGTCCAATTAGGGGACCGTCTCTGAATGGACCGGGACTAAATGTGAAATGTAACACTGTTGTTGTCCTGTTGAGTGATAGAATTAACGTTTATTTATTGTTAGTATTGGTTTTAAACCTATTTGTTTATTAGTAGTGAATAAGGGTTGACTTCCTCAACTACGTAGAGTTAATAATAAATTCTGTTCTGCTAAGAAGTTGAGTCACACTAGGATTTCTCCTGTATAGTGGGTGCGTTTACAAACATTTAAACTCACATACACAAACAGTCAGACCCGAAACAACTACCTGTAGGCCATACAATATAATATTTGTTCCGTGCGGGGATCGAACCCGCGACACGCAGCGCGGTAGTCGATCGCTCAGCCACTGAGTCAACCGTGTCGTCAAATACAATGGAATTGTGGTTCATTTTGAAATTCCACTTCAACTTTCATTGCATTTGTTTTTCGACACAAATTTGAATAGATACCATCAAAATATTTCAGATTGTGATTTCAGAATCAAAAGTTATTTTTTTAATCAAAAGTCATTTATTCAAACTAGGCTGATGAAAAGCACTTTTTAAACGTCATTCATTACACAAGACAGAGTCCCAAAACGCCCACCTTTCGCCACTTTTTTTAGCTGGGAAGAAGTGGCGAAACAAACTCCTCAGCAACACAACTGTCTGATAGGTTTGATGAACCAAACTTCATACAGTAATATCTTAAGATTTTCAGTGTGAACAATTGGGCGCTACTGCTGCTCTATTCAGGATACCCGTACAAGCTCAGGCAGTGATGATTACAATAACAGCACGCTAGACAAATTGGCCCAGGGTACGTAAAGAAATTCATGATGTTGAAACCCAATAACATTTTGCCCGACTGAAGAATCGTACCCAAGTTATCTTGCTCAGCAGCCACGTTTGCAACCACTAAACTAACGATGCAGTACGGTTAGAATTAGAAAAAAAAAAAACAGAAAAAAATAAGAGTAAAAGCAGTGATCATGTTCATTTAAATTTTTTATGAGTTTTGACTGTAAAAAGCTCAAAATATTTATTTGTATATTACCGATGCAGCATAAATTAAATAGATCATTATTAAATATTTATTGTAAATGCTATTAGCTCGGCTTCGTGTGTAAACCTAATCAAAATCGTCCAATTTTATTAAACAAGCCAATTACAGTTATATATAAATACCGAATACCCAATTAGAATTGAACACTTAGAGTAACGATCATATGATACTGAGTTTAATTAACTGTCAAATTTCAAAATAAGAGCTATATGTTTATGAGTTTAATTTGATCGATATTGATTAACGATCTCATGAAACTGAGTTTAATTGATTGTCAGATTTCCAGTTTTAGCGCTATTTGTTTGTGAGTTTTATTTAAGAAATTTGTGGAACATGTGACTAAAAGAGTGATGGATCTGAATGTTGAAAGACGGAGAGCGAGAGGAAGGCCAAATAAAAGATGGATGGATTTTGTAAGGAATGACATGAAGGAGAAAGGAGTAAATGATGCCGTGACGTCTGATTTACACACACACACTATGCACGAAGATCGAACTGTCAAATCCTACCATTTTGTCACCACAAACTTCATTTACTCACTCATTCATTCAAACTTACGATATCAATTCACCCAAACAAACGATATCTCGTGTCAGATCTCGGACACTATAGAAAGCCTAGAACGATCCTCTATCTTATACGTAGGGAAATAAGGTATATTTTTTTATGCGCCTATCTGTTTCTCTTGACTTCATAGAAGACGATATCATTCTTTATCGATAATAGTATGTACCAAGTGAGTTTTCCCAAAGATCCGAGGATAGGGCATCGATGATATTTTAGCTAGGCTCATTTATTTGTCTCTTGTATCTCCTGAATCTATCTAAAGTATTCTGTATTTTAACCAGGCCATGAGAAGGAGACATTTTTTATACTTAGCAGTTAGCAGAAAAAGTGTCAATAATCTCATAACTTTTCGCCTGAAATCCAGTAGGGTTAGATTTACTAGCACACTAGCTTCCGCCCGCTACTTTGTCCGCGTGGCATAGTTACTTTGGGCGTTAGCTAACTTTAACCCGCGTGATGATCGAAAAAAAAACTTTCTCTCCCTTTTTCTTCCCTCTCACTCCCCCTTTCCCCCTGGAGACGGACATAAGCTAAAAAAAGTTCTAACTTTTTTTAGCTTATGTCCGTCTCCAGGGTCCCAACTATCTCTGCAACAAAATTCATCAAAATCGGTTTGGCCATTTAGGCGTGAAGACGTAACAAACAAACAAACTCACTTTCGCTTTTTTAATAGATATTAGTAAGGATGTATGAGGTGTCGAATGCAAGTCCAAAATCCGGACCTCAAACCCAGGATCTTATACTCAGCAGTACCAAAGTGTCAATAGCTTTAAGATAAATCTAGAAACAATACGGTGAGCAAAGATCGTCAGTATTGTCCCTCTTTTTAGGGTTCCGTAGTCAACTAGGAACCCTTATAGTTTCGCCATGTCTGTCTGTCCGTCCGTCCGTCCGTCCGTCCTCGCTTAATCTCTGTGACCGTTAGCACTAGAAAGCTGAAATTTGGTACCAATATGTATATCAATCACGCCGACAAAGTGGTAAAATAAAAATTGGAAAAAAATGTTTTATTAGGGTAGCCACCCTATATGTAAAGTGGGAAGTGATTTTTTTTTAAATTTCAACCCTAACGTGTGATATATTGTTGGAAAGGTATTTAAAAATGAATAGCGGTTTACTAAAATCATTTTTTGATAATGTCAATAATTTCGGAAATAATCGCTCCAAAAGTAAAAAACAATGTGTCCCCCCCCCTCTAACTTTTGAACCATAAGTTTAGAAAATATGAAAAAAATCTGAAAAGTAGAACTTTATAAGGACTTTCTATGAAAATTATTTTGAACTTGATTGACACAACAGTTTTTGTACAAAAAAGACAAAAAGTTGTATTTTGTACAACTTTTTGTCTTTTTTGTACAAAAACTGTTGGAGCGCCTGCCACGGAGCGTGCAACATTGCACGCTCCTCCACCTTTATACTCATAAGTGGGAACACTTATTGTGACGGACGGGAAACTACGGAACCCTACACTGAGCGTGGTCCGACACGCTCTTGGCCGGTTTTTTTTTATGAATGGCATCTCGCAGTTCAACCAAGGAGGTTGTCGTCTGCTTAACCGGGCGAATCCTGTGGATGCCTTAAAAATTAAGACCTCCAGCCAGGGTAAAAACTTACAAACTAAGCGACTACACGCTAAGGGCACCCCCTGTGGGGTACGAGCCTCGGCTTAGGGCGTCGCTGAGGGACAGCAAGGGACAGGCTGGATCTGAATGATATTATTTATGGACTATTTTAACTTACTGGCTCAGCAGCGCGGGCTGGCTCTTGCAAGGGACGGGTGGGGCAGTTACCGGGACGTCGCGACAGGCCTCGTCGGCGAGGACGGAATGACGGCGCTTTGCGTCTGAATTTGCGAAGAGTGCTAGTCTCCCTGCTGCTCTCCTGGAGCAGGGTTATAGCATCGTCAGGAGTGACGAGGGTATGACGGGGACGACGAATTTTACTTATTCGCGAGGGATCGTATCGAGCGGCCGATGCGATAAGGGGGTTGCGATGTTTTAACGCGGAGTCAAAGAAGCGCTTGGTGAGGCGCTTCATGAATTGAACGACGGTGGGGATTCTTAAGTCTAAGTGAAGACTATCGTTACGGACGTAAAAAGGGGCTCCCGTGATTTTACGAAGGAATCGGTTTTGCAAGGTCTGCATCTTATGAAGGAAACGCGGGTTGGCGTGGGCGAACACGACACATGCGTATGTCATGATGGGACGGATGACCGCGGTGTATAAACGCAATTTGCACTTGAGTGACAATTTGCTTTTTGCCTGAATTAAAAAGTGAAGCCTACCCATAGCAAAGGCAGCGCGCGAACGAGTCGCTTTGATATGTGCCGCGAAGGACAAGTGACTGTCGAGAATGACACCTAAGTATTTGGCTTGCTTCTCCCAGGGGATAGGCTTGCCGTACATAGAGATCGGACTGGGTATTGTCCCTCACTGGACGCTTGAGGGAAGACCGCCGATGCCGCGATGAATACCTATATGACGGCACGGTTGGCGCGGTGGCTGAGCGATTGACTGCTGCACTGCGTGTCGCGGGTTTGATTCCCGCACGGAACAAATATTTGTATGGCCTACAGGTAGTTGTTTCGGGTCTGGCTGTTTGTGTATGTGAATTTAAATGTTTAAACGCACCCACGATACAGGATAAATTCCTAGTGTTTGACAACTTTTTTTTTTTTTAAATTATATAGTGTGACCATCTGATCACGTTTGAACAAGTGAAGTTCCCCGCTTTGCCTAGCAATGGGTCACAATATCAGTTTGAAAAAAAAACACACACACAATAACAAAGTTTTGATAACGCAGATAAACCAAATTTAATGAACAACACATCTTCGAATGCGTATTACAATAAAATTGAAATATTTCCAGATAAGATTCCTTATGAAGATTAATATTTTTATGTTATCTAAGACTTATTCTATATAATACTGCGGTAATCACGTCATCTAATTACTTAAACTGCGGACATATTACAAGATTATAATGTTTATCTATCTTATTTTTATTGAGTAGGCTGGCAACACTGACCAGGCGGGTACCTGTGAACCGATTTTATTTGAAAAGATTAAATTTTATTGTTCAGTTTTTTAACAAGTCTTAGCAGGCAGCTGCTTATTAAGGGAAGTGTGGAAAACTATGGGGCAACCTTTGGATACTACAGGTATATAAACATATTTTTTTCTCTGTACCATCATAATCACGGGAGTATTTCTCATTGGAGGGTAGACAGATGTGAATTAGTACCTAGTTACACCCACATTTCTTCTGTTCATTTATTAAAAAGCTGGATTTACAAATAATTTGATTTCATTTAGCTATTTATCACTTTTTGGTGATTTTTAGGATTCCGTAGCTCACAAAAAAAGCGGAACCGTTATTGGATCACTTTGTTGTCCTGTCTATCCAGATCCTAAGTCTCGGGAACGCGTGGTAGTATCGAGCTGAAATTAAAACCATGTACTCAAGTCTATGATCCCTTATTGTTGTGGAAATACACTAATTCGCAGTCAAATGATATGGCACTTGCCCGGTTTCAGAGGGGCTTGCCAGAGCCTCCGCCTGCCGGGGTTGCGGGTTGTTCGAAAGAGATACCGCGGCCCCGGAACGTAAAGGGCAATAGAAGGAACATGGGTGGGTTTTAGTCAGTACAAGTCTGACATGCCCCCCCGCTCCACCCAGAGCGGGGGAAGTCATAGGATGATTTCCCACCCGAAAAAAAAAAAAAAAAAAAAAAAACTTGCCCGGTTTTTCGTAATTGTTTTAACGTAAGATCATTTTGTCGTAGGTACTCAGTATTGAAACAAATAAAATATATATATCTTTATATATATAATTCTTCTGTGAGTGTGTATGTCACTGAACTTCTCTCAAACGACTGGACCGATTTTGATGAAATTTGTTGTGTGTGTTCAAGGGGATCTGGGAATGGTTTAGATTCACAATTTTGTCCGCTGGACAATGTTTTTTTAATTAATTTATTAGTAGTTGTTGATTTTGGAATGTTTTACATTGGATCCGACAGACGGCGCTACCATCGCAGTGTCAAATTAGACAGCTTATTAGGTAGCTTACTAAAAAAAGTTTGAAATTTTCAAATTAAAGACGTGTAGACAGGACAACGTCTGTCGGGTCCGCTAGTGTTATATATGTTTCAATACTGAGTATATATATATATAGTGACAATTGTTTCAAAAGGTAAGAAGTTGAATCAGTGAATACTATTGTTAAATCGTTTTGGCAGTCGATTACGTTACGTGATCAGTCCATCTACACAGCTGTGTGCGATTAGTTTAATAAAAATATCGATATGTGTGTAAAATAGTGAAGGAAATCAATGTGAATTGTGCACAGTGTTTAAAATTAAGAAGCCATTAGTAACAAACAAAATAAAAACACATAATCAGGTAATCAGATAAGTTATTTGCGTACATTCAATGCAGTATTTTTACGATAAGACGTATCAGAACTTAGGCATCCGTGTTTTTTATCGAAAACTGCGTAATACTGACACTAATGTTCATAATTCAGAGCATTATATACGTCACGAGCTCATGGTAAAAATTAAGTGATTTGCGGGCAGACCGTACGTGTCCATTTCGGTAATTTAAACGTAGTTGTCCATCCACGCTCGATTTCACTCAAGGAATCAATGAAATTAATTATTTCAGTTAATGGAATTGATGAACGAGCTTGGTTTTAGTTAAACTGACTACCAAAAGGTATCTTATCTGTGAAATAAGGTAGAATTTTATCGATAAGGACTAAAGCAACTTATTTATGGTAAATTATCTACAAATTTCACAAGCATAATAGATGTTATTCTAAAGAGTGTCAGTAAAACTCGCAAGTCATAGTTGAATAGAAATATCGATAACATAAAATCGGTAAAATTACATCTCTAGACAAACATTTATCTTTAAATCAACAGACAACGATAATTGTCACGGAATTTCATAATATTACTCCATAAAAGTAGCACCTAATTTAATATCAAACTTTTAGCTAAACATAATATCCCTATGGATGTGTGACTATCCGAAGCGAAGTTGGTCAGCCGTACTCGCCACTGCGGCCCTTAGTAGCGACCTTGCCGCATAAATATAGACTTGTTCAGTGTCGCCAACAACAAACCCGAGTTACCAGTACACAATCACGTTTCAGATACTACTTGTCTTATCAAAGAAAATGGCTAAACGATTGCGTTCTAATCGGTTTACACCAGTCCGCGTGAATCAAAAAGTGTTAACGAAGTGTAAAACTGTATTGGACGTGAACTAGTTACGTTTTGTTGTGGCGTCCAGCGTTATTTTCAGAATGTCATCCAACTCGTCACCGGCTGGGAGAAAACGTTAGTGTTTTTATTATTAATAGAGTAGTTATAAGTGCTTTGATGGTTACGATATTGTGATTTTTATAGTGATCAGCTGAGTTTGATTTGTGAAGTGATGCGTAGAAGTGCCGCGTGTCTAGTTAAGTGTTGCTTTTTTAAGTACTGATGGGTAATTGGGTGTTAGTTATGTTCGCAATAAAAGTTAAAATACAGAATCAAAACATCATCCAGGTGCACGCTTAAACATACATATTTTTTCAGTTCAAGTTCAGCATTAAAGTGATTATTTTGTTTTCAACATCAAGTTCCAATTTTATTAGCTTTGCAATTTGTAAGATATGTTGAGAAATGCACAATAAAAATATAAATTCTTCATAAGAGTTCGTTTCCAATTCAATTGAAGTGTTCTAGTTTTTCAATACTGTCTACTCTAATTTTCTCAAAACCTTGAACTTCTAACAATGTAACTCACAAACTCTCGCATCTGTCTTTCTAAATTACGTTCGGATACTATAAATACCAACCATCTAGTTCAAATATTCCTGTGCTTGCCAGTTGTCGCTTATTTAACGAAAATAATTTCTTAGTATTAACTTCTAAACAACTATTAATTTAAAGTTCCTAAGTCGTTTTCTTCTTCAACTAAGCTCAAATTCTACTTGGAATAGTAAATTATTTTATCATATTTATTAGGTTCTATAAAGAAGGCAGAATAATAAGCGTATAACCGATATTTACATTAAAATATCGATTGAATTTCTGCAAATGAAATTATGCGTTGAAAATGTAAATGGATTTTTTGCTATACATTATTTGGTTCCGTTCTCCTGGTGAATGATATTATACCGTATTAAACAAGTCAAATTCTACTCAATGTACGGACTCCGTCTGCATTTCGTTCATATTTCCATCAATGGCAAAGAATTCTTTGTTTGCCAGGCATATAATTAGTGACTGGTATTTCATACCCGGCATTTATTAATATTCTGAGGAATAACAGCCGATCGATCTTTATGTTAAACCGCGCTTGCCTAGGTTGGTCTGTGGATAGGTGACCACCCGTATACCGAGTTTCCTTAAGAAAGCACGTTAACCTGTTGGCTCCGGCTGTCATTCGTGGATTTTTGACAGTCGTTATAGATATTCAGTGCCCCGAAAGTTTAGATAGTGATAGTCTGAGCATCGTATTACCCAGGACTAACTGGGTTCTAGTGGTTAGATATATAGGCAAAACGCAATGTAAAACTGGTATTCAGCTGAATCCATGTAGACTGGAAGCCAATCCCAATTTTGTCGGGAAAAGGCTGAGTAGATGATGATGTTTTGTCCATATTTCCTATTTCCTTGACTCGTATCTTTATAAAGATTTGGATAAAAAAAAACAAATTGGATAACTTTTCAAATTTATTCAACATAATATTGTTATGTTGAAACACGTAATGCGATCGTGAGATTGAATAAATTATTGTTATACGAATGTCTTTCTAATAAATGTTCGTAATTTTCTACTCGGTTACGTTTATTGAAATCGGCAGAAATCCACTTATTTGTATTTTTGGATTTCCATTGGAAACTCTGGTATCATTTCGGATTCAAGTATAACCGTGTGTTAGTTGTTTGCATAGACATTAGAACCTATTTAATTTATTAATATGTTTCAGTACGATTCATCTATGGATACCTATTATATCTATATTTTTAATTAATAACATAATTATAAGCAAAGTAAGTATTAGCTGCGCCCCGCGGTTTAACTCGCATGGTTATAGAATATACAATATGTCTTTATGAATTGTAGCCTATGTATTATTCTGATGTATAAGCTATATTATTGTAAAGTTTCAAAAAAAACATTCAGTAGTTTTTGAGTGAAAGAGTAACAAACATCTAAACATCCATCCATCCATTCTTAGTCTTGTATATCAATTTCTAGAATCAATATTTACTTTCCTATGTTCAATTTCATTCAATCAGTCCTTACAATGTAAACAAGAAGACACACACATCAGTTCTGAATAAATTCAAACATTCAATCTTTCCAGCAAAATTAAATACCAATTAATTAAAACACAAAAACGTTTATTTTTATAACATAAATACACGTACGTAATTAAACAAAATAAATATTGCTGCAAGAGTTAAAACTGTGTACCCATCTTGACGGGGCTGCGGTTTGTTCGAAAAAGATACCGCGGCCCTGGAACTTAAAGAGAATCTTAGGACTATATAAGGGTGTTTGTCAGTAGTCTGACACTCCCTTCCTATAGTATAGTAGCCTATAGCGCGAGAAGTTATTTGATGATTTCCCATCCAAAAAAAAGACAACAACACTAAGCCTCTTTTTATAATTCTTATCCTTACTAATATTATAAAAGCAAAAGTGAGTTTGTTTGTTTGTTTGTTACCTCTTCACGCTTTAATGGCTAAACCGATTTTGATGAATTTTGGTACAGAGATAGTTGGGAACCAGGAGACGGACATAGGCATTTTTTTTTAAAAAGAGTGGGATATGAGGGAGAAAGAGGGAAGAAACGGGAAAACTTAGCGTTGCTATCACAAATCAATAAGGCGCTACCGAATTTAACGCGAGCGAAGCCGCAGGCAAAAGCTAGTAAAATATATGGTTTTGCTATTGGCTTGGCTTTTCTATGAATAAGTAGAAAATTAATGGAACCCATTAGACGTCAAAGATGACTTCCTTATAATATTATAAAAGCGAAAGTGAGTTTGTTTGGTTGTATGTTACGTCTTCACGCCTAAATGGCCAAACCGATTTTGATGAATTTTGATACAGACATAGTTGGGGCCCTGGAGACGGACTTAGGCTAAAAAAGTGACAAAAGGGGGAAAAAGAGGGAAGAAAAGGGGAGAGAAAAATATATTTTTTCGAGCATCACGCGGGTTAAAGTTAGCGTTAGCCCAAAGTAACTATGCCACGCGGCAGAAGTCACGGGCGGACGCTAGTAAAATATAAGTCTTTGCTATAATTGGCCTGGCTATTCTATGAATAAGTAGAAAATTTATGGAACCCATAAACTTCAAAGATGGCTTTATTAATATAGTACAAAATGCGCTTGGTATTGCGGAATACAGACCTGGTTTAAACCACGAGCAACGTGTATTAACAATCGGGGTTTATATACTGCAGTAGTATGAGAATACAATGCAATATTCTGCCGTGTTAATTTCCCGAAAGCCAATAATTTCTTAAAGCTAATTAACTCGTAGGTAACTGAGTGCCTTGTTTAGTCTCTGTTATTGTTGACCACAAAATTAGGTGTTCTCTTGATCATTGGGAAAACTACTTTTTGAAAGTTTTTTACTACGCTACCAAGATAAAGGTTTATCATGGACTTGGAAAAAACCTTTAAAGCTATTGTAGGCAATAAGCAAACGTAGTGATAGATGCTATAAACTTTCCTATACCCAAAAAAGGCTAGATATTTATTGGTATTTTAGTACTATTAGCCAAAAACATTATTTATTTCAGCCTTTTTAGTTGTGGTATGATGGTAGATAGGTACCACACAAATTCTTATAGAGTATTTAATTTCATTGCTGTTAAGAGAGAGGCATCGTACATTGGAAGAACAAATTTGTATTAAGTATAGAAAATAACTCATAAACTACTGAAGCCATAAAATACATAACGGACCTTTTCAGGAGTATGCCCTTTCAATACAAAAATATTTTTTTAAATCAACCCACAATCGACAGAAAAATCTCGTAAATAAACATACAAAAAAATAAAGTTGAATTGAAAACCTCCTCCATTTTCTGAAGTCGGTTAAAAAATTACCAATAAGGATGAGGTTTGTCAGAATTTCGTTTGCTAAAGTCCTAAACAATTCTTCTTTACTTTCCAGTTGTCCTAAGCACGTTGCTCGAGACGGATCACTACGAGGGCTTGATCAAGGAGCTGACTTGTTCCAAATGTAACACGTACATGAGGCCGCCCATCCACCTCTGCGTGGATGGTCATAGTCTTTGCGGCCGCTGTTTCGAGAAGAGCTTCCAGTGTCATATTTGTCAGGTATGTTTTTGAATGGTTAATATTTGTCCTTTGAGTCTGCCTCGTCTCAAACTTAAACTCAAAGCATTTTAATTAGACTTTTTTGCCGATGGTAAATCATCAAAAAACTTTGCCCGCTCTGGGCGGAGCGGCGGGGAGTGTCAGACTTGTACTGACTAAAACTCACCCATGTTCCTTCTATTGCACTTTCCGTTCCGGGGCCGCGGTATCTCTTTCGAACAACACTATAATAGATTGCCCTCTGGTGCTGCACTGGAACAGTCTGCACACAGGTTCCAGGCCAATATTTTTTTAATATTAGATAAGTTTTTACTAACAGATTATTTTTAAATAATTACTAACAATTTATGTTTTTTTTTTCTTATCTGAAATGAATGCCTAACAATAAATATGTATTTGTTAATGTTTGTGATGCTTTGCATGTTCAATGTTTTTTTTGTTAGTTTGTGTGCTCCTCGTAATTTGCGACAAATAAACATTTTTTTCTCTCTTTCTTTCCTGGCCTCTATAACTGGTCATTTTCCTATTTATGAGTAGTTTTCATATTTACTTAACTATCTCTCTACTCTTCAATAGAATTACTTGATATCATATTTGGAGCCAAAATAAAATAACGTATTCTAAATGATTAGTTTATTACTACGTATTAACTTAATTAAGTCCAGCCATTGCCCTACCTAGGCCTAGGTGTGTCGAAAATCACGAAAGTTATATAAAATATGATGTAGGATTGGTTTTGGTTGGCAAAATTAAATGTGTAGCGTGACACAAAAACGATTGGTCTATTGTCCTTCGATCATATGTGTTTTATAATATACTAGCTTTCGCCCGCGGCTTCGCTCGCGTTAAATTCGGTATAACACACCAAGCAGACCTGCAGTTTTTGCTCTTGCGCCTGATTGATTTGTAATAGCAACGCTAAGTTTTCCCTTTTCTTCCCTTGTTCTCCCTCATATCCCACTTTTTTTAAATAAAAATTATTAGCCTATGTCCGTGTCCTGGTTCCCAACTATCTCTGTACCAAAATTCATCAAAATCGGTTCAGCCATTAAAGCGTGAAGAGGTAACAAACAAACAAACAAACTCACTTTCGCTTTTATAATATTATTAGTAAGGATAATGAATACAATGACGTGTACTTTCCAATTGCTGGCTCTTTTTAACCGACTTCAAAAAAGGAGGTTCTCATTCGTTGGATTTTTTTTGATGTTCTGCGATTACTCAAAGACGCCTGGACCGATATTCAAAATTCTTTTTTTTAGCCAAAGAATTAGCATTACCATTCGAAGTGGAAATTGATAGAGGAGTACTTTGACACTGAAGTGTCTCATTGTTGCCGTTTTACAAATGTAGGTTCTTAATTGAGTTCTGTAGTCTTAATTGAGTCCTTTTATTTGAGGGTTCCCTCTATCTGGCAGAATCTTGATGCACCGAAATTTATTTGGCATAACACACTTAGCATAATTTTCTTTAAACGAACATTTTGAAGGCATAAAAATTTGTTGGTACAATTATCGATTGGCATAATGTTTAAAACTCCGAATTTACAATTGCATAGTTTTAATATAGCAGAATTACATTTAGTATAATTACGATTGGCAGAGTTCAAATTTCGCATAATATCGTTTAGCATAATGTTCATTTAGAGCGACGAGTATTTGGTATAATTTCACTTTTCATACTATGCAGATGGCAGAATTTAATTAAGAATAACTTTAAGTTTAAAGACTTATATGCCTAATAAGTCTTTAAACTGACATGGTCACGAACATTATTATTAACGGTTAAAACGGGATATTTACCATGTTTGTTATTTATTTTGAGTTTCCAATATTTTGGCAAGAACCGATACAGTGTGTTACAATTATACAGGATGTAACGGAAAGGGTATATACATACCAATAGCGAGGCTTCTTTTTTTTTTTCTTTCTTTCTTTTCTTTCTTTCTTTTCTTTCTTTTTTATTTTCTTTTTTTTTTTTTTATATTTAGCTGAAACCCTTGCGATATCGTTTGATAAGCCTTGAAGAAGCCTTGCTCTTGATATGTATATACCCTTTCCGTTACACGTTGTATACAAAAACATATTAAGGCAAAAATAAGATATTTTTGGAATTATATAGAAAAAAAAGATAATGTTTTTAGTAGGTTACCCGGGACTCAACTATTAAGATTAGGTTAATTTGTTAAAAAAAATGCGTAGGTTAGGTTAGGTTAAAACTGTGACCCCCTACGCCAGTAACGACTTGCATTAATAGAAAATGAGATTGTTTTTAGTAGTTTACCCGGAACTGAACTAATTACATTAGGATAATTGCTTATGGAATTAAATTACATTATTTCAAATTCAATTAAATAATATTTAAAATAAATGATATTATTTTAAAGAAATAAATAATTAAAATAAATGACAACAAATAATGATAAAGATGATTCTATCTATAAACTTTCTGCGATATGACAATTCTGCCGTTTAATGATATCGATATGAAATATATGCCAAAAGACGATTCTGACTGTGAACTTTCTGCGAAATGATGTTTCTACTTTTTAAATATTATGGATAATTATGAAATTTATGTCTAGAGATGATTCTGACTTAAAAAATTATGAGTTTTCAATGTATGATAAATGAGTGTCTGCCAAACAATTTTCTGCGAAATGAAGTTTATGCTATCCGTTGTTGTGCAAAATAATATTATGACATAAAAAGTTCTGCTATAAAGGGTGGACCCTTTATTTGATTTTGTAAAGTGTATTGTGTATTACCTTATGTAAAGTGGATAAAAAATATACTTCACAATCTCAATCAGACGAACTCGCTGTATCTTGAGGTACCTTCTGAATTCCATATTATTTCATTTAACCGAAGACCGATCAACATTTCCAAGTCATTTTTACTTGGTTAAGATTTTATAATATTTTATTAAAATATTCGTAGTGCGTTCCTAAGTTACGCGTAGTCAGAATACGCGTGCCCAGTACATCTTCTGTATAATATACCGCCGCAAACCTGGACAAATTACTCGCGCAAGAGTGTACACGTGGCTGCATGTATGTATGGAATGGACTTCCAAGACACTCGTTTCTAACAACGCGTAACAATACGCGGTACACACACCCACTACCTAAAACAAAAGGCTAAATAGAATTTTTAAATACCACTAGCTTTATCAGACTATCAATCTCATGCCCTTGAACAATAAAGGCGGACGCTCCGATAGTGCGATGGCTCATCAGTTATATATTCCACCTAATCCCTTAACAATATTATCAAAGGTATGAGTATAAAAAGTATAAAATCTCTGTCATAGTTATCACTGCGACATTGCTTATCAATGATATTTATTGATTATAATTATTATTATCGCAAAATAACCTTTTTATACGACTTGGCGATGAAAAAAAACTAACAGATCCTCTAATATTAAAAACAAATATAAAAATGCAATTTACATTAAATAAAGGTTTTATTTCCTTATTTGTTTAGAAGGAAAAAAGTATCCTATGTGTTATTCCAGACCATAATCTAACTCTGTGTCAATCCATCCTCACAAACATTCGCATTTATAGTATTATACAAGATTGGTAACGATATTCGTTGTAATTCTCTGATTTCTAAACTTCTAGTGTGCAGAGTTTTGTTCCCTTCACAATTCCTAAAAACCAGCCAAGTGCGAGTAGGATTCGCCCACCCAGGGTTCCGTACAACTTTGCGACATAAACAGCTATATATTTTGACTGCATAGGTTTAGAAAAAGGATTAAACAGCTCCAAGAGACCATAGATTTGAGTATATTATTATGGTCTTGACAGACAGACAGGCAGATCGAGAAAAAAACGCGTAATAAATTCATTCAAACTGAAATTTCGTAATAATATATCGTTAGTTATTTAATATTTTCAATAATAAAGAAAACAAGGATCATGCGGAAAACGTTGTATTTAGAGTCAGATCAAAGGATAAGTATGTATCATTATGTACACCACAGATTTACTTCCGAATTTTTTCAATATAGTTTTGAAATGAAGAAAACACAACAATATGTCAAAACCTCTCATATAAAGGCAAAAGTAGTTGCTAAGGAAAATCTTATTTGAAAGTACCGATTGAATTTCTCCAGAAAAAGCATTATACGGATAACTATCATAAGGTCTCAAGAGGAGGAGGATGAGTATAAGAGGAGGGGGGGGGGTGTTATAAAGACCCTTTCTTTCTATGGAAGATGATAATCCTTCGAACAAATATCTGTTTTGTCTGGAGGGCTATACCGCCGTAGCCGGGTTTTTGTATATAATGTGTTTTTTTATTTGATTATTGTACCAAGCGGTTTCATCCGCTGCTCAACTCCTTTTCTTGAGAAAAAGAAGATGTTGGCTGGCTGATTCGCTAACCTACCCGATACGGACACAAAATTTCATTCAAATCGGTGCAGCCGTTTCCTAACAAAAACGAGTTTGGTAACAAACACCGCGACACGAGAATTTTATATATTGGATAGAGCTTTGTCGCTTAGCAACTACATCGCCCAGTACAGGTTTCTTTATTAAAATATTTATTTAGTTAATCACTTATCATATTACAGGTATAATGAACATATAACATGATCAACCTTTAATTAAATTATGATCCATTTAATACTAATTAACTGTTTTGCAATATTTTACAACGTTCAAAGATATTTATTCTACTATTTGCAGTTTAGACCATTCACAGTCATCATTATTAGGAAACAAAACTTTCTTCTTTAAATATACCATACGATAAAAAAACGTAAAATGAGGTATCGTGATTAGGCTCCATTTATGTAATAATCATTTTTGGATGACAAGTAAAAAAAATGCCCCGAAAAAACTAAATGAAATAAACTAATAGAGAAATTAAACTAACGTAGCAACACTGGGGCGTGGACGACACTCCGGTTGTTTTGTACGTGGTGACGTCATAAATAAACAATTGACGACGAAATGCCGAATGTGGTGTTGTCACGTTTTAAAATGTTGTTAGAATTAAGGGAATGGTGGTAATTTGACACATAAATGCATTAATTTAAAAATTCATTAATATATTTACTTTCTTGAATATGTAGGTTATGTTGCTTTAAACGTGACAGTATAATGTGTGGTTTGTGAATTTTTGTATGTATATGAGTATTTTGCTTGAAATAAAACACTATTTACCCTACACGAAAAAATACACAAAATGTTAATAAACCAAGGGCGCAAAAAAATAGTTGGTTACGTTTAGTTGGTATAAACAAAAATAATATTATTTTAGTTCTTAGAGCAGGAAATAGAAGGTACTGGCAGCAATATACATTATTTGGCAGCTTCAATGTTAGCGCCAAATGAGAATTTGCGCAGGCGTAATTATCTATTATATCATTCAGTGACTATTTCGTCATCATATACGTCAGCCATGAGCACTAGAATGCAAACAGATAGAAGGGCATAAAATGGCCGCCATTTTTGTCTCACTACTGGACAACCTGGAAACCAGATTCCTAATAGGCTAATAATATAAGTTAAGTTAAAAAAATATAATATATAGGTTATATGTCATTCAGCTGTAGGGTTCCACTTACCATTCCAACATAAAAATCGTCCAAAGAGCTGAAGACTCGATACTAAAACAAATAGCAAATACTCTCTGGTTCATAAAGAACTCAGAAATTCATCACCACCTGAAATTGAGTACAGTAAAGGACGAAATAAGAGCCTCTGCAAAGGCATACAAAAAACGTCTTGAACACCATTAGAAGTGCAGCTTACTAGTCCTGACACCCTGAATCGCCTGAAAAGACGTAAAATCCTGAACCTGGACTGCCTACAATGAGCTGCCAATTACAAAGAGTCAATCCCAGTGGGGAACTGACTCTGCATGTCACTCAATCTGTGACAACACATCTGCTCATAGTCAAAGGACTGATTGCACGATATAGGAATAAATAAAAAAAAACAAGTAACAATAATATAATTATATCAAATACACAATAGAAAATCTTTGTTTAAACACATTATATCTACGAATGATAATAATGCGTGTGAATTATGATCCGCCTAGCCTTTTCTTAACTATTTAGGGGTCAGCTTTTAGTCTAATCAGAAACAGCTGACTATCGATTTTAAACGTGGAGCGGCCCATCTGAACCCTACAGCCCAGTTGGTAATACCCTTTGGTAGGACTAACTGTTAGACTTTTCGGCCACAGACTATGTACCTGTAACAAAAATACACATCACATAAAATCAAATTAAAATATTTTAATTTCACATAGGCCTACATGGGCACTTATAAAACGTCTAGAAAAGGTGCACGGTTCGGGTTGGTCGTTTCCTATGGAGAAGAACCGGCTAGAAACTCCATGATTACTCTTTAAAAATCATTTGGTTTTACAATTTTGTTGAACAGCAATTAATACTGAAGAAAATTCAAAATACTCACTCGTAAACTTTTTCAGAAATTGCGTAATTAAATATCTAAGGCATTCACCTAAATGCAGCTTTGTATAAAATACCTACATGAAATTATTTCCATAAAATGTTCAGCATTTGATAAGAATGAACTGTTTTTATTTATAGTTCAAGTTAGTTATTTATAGTAGAATATTTTAATTGCTTTTTCAGGCTAATTAAATTTACGATATTCAAAGAGTCCGTAGACTCGAAGGTTATGAATATAAAATTAGTACGATATTATTGAAGGAGCTGGAATTACTTTACTTAATTTATTATATCGTTCTTTGTGTTTTATACGCTGTCAAACTAAATTAGTTAGCAAAACTCCGTAGACTTGATGGGTATCCATACATCCAGACATAATTTAAAACGTAAAAAACACGAAATTTACGTTATTAATGAAATGGAGTGAAAAACCGCAGGTATTTTAATATCTGGCTAATTTAATTTGAACGTCGTTTTGAATGGAACCCAGACCTTCTTGTTTAGAAGTCGCGCTTGTACCAATGATGCACCAACGAGGCAGTCGTGTTAATAACAAAGAAGTTAGTAGTTTTAATCTGACATTGTGTTTGCGGGTCGCTATGCCAGTGCGGTCTGCGTATGCAGTCCTTCGAAATTTAAAACTAAAAGTAGGATTCCAGACGTGAGTGTCTGCCTGGGTTGCGGGTTTTTCGAAAGAGATAACCGCGACCCCGGAACACAAAGGGCAAAGGGTAAGGGCAAAGTTTGTAGTCACTAAAAGGTTGGCACTACCTTCCGAGAGCGGGAGTAGATATTTGATGATTTTCCATTCGAAAAAAAAGACGTGATACTTCTTCACACGAAAATAAAACTTCGCCCTACTTCACCATTTCAATAACCCTTTTCTTTTATTTCAGAAAGAGTTCTCTCAGGTCAAGTCGACGGCTCTCGAGTCATTGGCCAACAAGGTTCTATTCCCGTGCACAAACTCCGGTTGCCCAAAACATGCAGTGCTTACGCAGCTGGACAAGCACTATGCCCACTGCCAGTTCCGCATCATCAACTGCTTTATGGCTAGAGTTTATGGTAAGTTGATGAGCTGTTTATTTCGAACTACCTGGCGCTCGCGGATTAGTCCGCGTGATATCGAAAAAAAAGTATCCTATGTGTAATTCCAGACTACAATCTACCCCTGTGCCAAATTTCATCAAGATCCATTCAGCCGTTTTGACGTGAAAGAGTAACAAACATCCATACAACCATCCATCCATCCTCACAAACATTCGCATTTATAATATAAGTAGGAAGTAGGATTCGGCGTGCAGCATTTTTTATTATATTGGTCTGGCTATTAGCAGTCCTAAGAAAGTGGACCGCGTTGTGTTGGAGAAGTGTGACTATTAAGTGGAGTGCAGTTGTGGGATTGTGCTCCACCCTAGGCTGCATCATCAGTTCACATCAGGCGAGTTGCAGACAAACGCAAGCTTGTTTAATATGAAAAAAAAGTCGGTGGGAATTGCTGATGAACTAGCTGATGCCTAGATTAGCGACGTGGGAGTATATGCTATCTTTCATGGGTCCAACTCATTACAGTCGTGGGAAGCTTGGAGTTTTAATGGGTAGGAGTCAGACAAAAATCTCCATTCTATCATTTGGGGGATACCTGTGAGAATTATCTACCCAAAAAGACAGGTGTAATTTGCAGTAAAAATAAGTTATGATTATATTTTTACCTTTCGAGATATAGTTGCATTAAAAAAGTACATAAAATAAGTTGTATTGTGCGACAAACTAACAATTCACAATAATTTATGCATTTTGCAGAAAATTTTATGACGTCGTTCACTTTTCATAGACAAGACAAGACACTTTCTCACTAGCAGGGACAGATAGTTTATGCTCCCGGGGCGCTCGCAAATAAGTCTGTCATAATGAACAAGCTGTTAGTTGTTTGTTTATTTACTTCTTTTGTTGTCTGTACAGACTAAATTATGACTCTTGAAAAACGAATTATTATCTCAATGTATTATAATATGGAATACCGTCTTATATGTTCTAAAATACTAGTTTTAAACATTAGTTTATTATCAACAAAAAAGGATTTGTTAGGCCGGGTTTACAATCAAAGCGTATTATCAGCTGCCGATTATGAGCAACCAGTATAATTTATTAAAAACCAACGAATGCTGAGCATACATTTTATTACACATTAATAACAATAGTCGCTAAAAATATTCTTAGGTACATAATTTACTCCTAAAACACAATATAAAAATTCGATATATAATTTTCTCTTAAGACGCTCAATATTCTTAGGGTTGCTCACCCCGTGACATAAACACGGCCATTTTATTTACCTCTCTTCCTCTGTAAGTATAATACAGTTTTTTTCTTTGAGGAAAACGTCACAGGAAAAAGTTCAGTTAGTGACGAGTTCCAAATGGTTCGTGTCTTGGATGCGAAACGATAAACGTCACCACATTAGTCAAAGGGCGTGATGTGACGAAAATAAAGGGTACACCACTTACTGTGGCGTCATATCCTGCTAAAAACGTCTATTAGAAAATACCATAATAGGCCGAAAACTATAGTGTGAGAATATTTGTAAATGCTCAAGTTTAGTTGATTCAGTTTGTTGAAATAGAAATATGATCAATATCGATATATAACTGATTTCTGAAACGAAATTTATCGACGCATCTAAAGTAAAGCCAACTCACACGACACTGCTTGTCCGCGCGGTCAGACTAAAACACGTACACCGCCTGATCGCTTCTCCACCCGGAGCTCTGCGCGGTAGATGTCGCAGTGTCTTGAGTGCTAAACACCTTGGTGGTACACCTTGGCACATGGGACACCGTATTACAGCGCGGAAAATAGCGGTGTGTTGCGGTTACCTTATTTATGTTTTTCTTTAAAAAAATTATGATTAGGTACTTAAAAATTAAGAGATTTGATGTAAGGTGATTTTTTAGATTTGTTTTATTAGTTGATTGTCTTCATTAAGACCTGTAAACATAGTTTTAAGTTGGATAAATAAATAAAATAAAAATGTTGACCACGTGGACGAGCAGTGTCGTGTGAGAATCACCAAAGGGATACGATTTTCCAAACCCCCACTATTTATCATTTGGCAAATAAAATGTATTATTATACTGAATAAATTTTAGCCTAAAATCAAATCAAATAATCGTATTTCCAGAAAAAGCTTGATACAGCATCTACCTCTTTCGTCGTCCACTTAAAACGACATCGATCTATCCCCAGGAAAACAATGAACTTTTTTCTTTATCCTTCCCTAAAAAAAAATCTTTATTCCAGGGGACTGCAAATGGAAGGGGCGGGCTGGCGACTGGATGGACCATTGTTTCATGGAGCACAGTGAGAAGGTCACAGAACTGCCATTCATTACGGTGAAAAACCGATGGGACGCGAAGAGAACCGAGCCGGTCTTGAACTACTTCCTACTGCGGTGCTATGACCGAATATTCAATGTGTACCAGATTTATGATAAAAGAGGAGGTAAGGATATTATTGCAATAAAATATAAGATTTTCTTTGAGACTTTAGGGATGGGACGTGCCTTTTGTTAGATGAAAAATATAAGGTTGAATACGTTTATTTCGGCACGATCTTTATGTACGGGTTGTACAAAGGTTGTAAATTAGTTCCTTATCACGAAAATTAAAAGGAATATTTTTGGTTTTCTCTTCGACTTGGATATTGAGAATTATCGTACAGGCTTTTATTTAGTAATGACTCGGAAGTTGCATTATTGTCGAAACTGTTGCGGTTTGTCAAAACTTCAATACAAAAGGCGCAAAACATACATGTTTGTTATGATAGGTAGTGCTATGAGAATATGTTTTCTAATATCAAAATAACACTAGTTTACTATAGTTAAATACCTATAAAGTAAGAAAAAATAAATATTGTCTATTCTCAACCAGCAACTAATTCCTTTTATTAAGTTCTATGTACAAAAAGTTACTTTTACGCTTTAAATAGCTTCTATAAATAGAGCAATATTAAATAGGAACGGATATAACTTTTCATTCTTGGACGTGCAAAGTTCCTATAAAATATTTATTGCATGTGGCCTTTTTAAACTGTTCACTGTAGGGCTTCCCCCGACGATGTAGCGTTAATCGCTGACCTATTTTAATGAACTGTTTATAACTCAATTAAGTGAAAAAGATTTCTGTAACATTCTACACAAGAAATATTTTATAATAAAACTGTTACATTTGAGTGTCAGGCTCGCTTAAACCGGCTCTTAAGTCCAGTAATTAAACCAGGGTTGCGGGTTGTTCGAAAGAGATCCCGCGGCCATGGAACATAAAAGGCAACAGAAGGAACATGGGTGGGTTTTAGTCAACATAAGTCTGACACTCCACCCGATTTGCCCAGAGCGGGGGAAGTTGTTTAATGATTTCCCATCTACAAAAAAAGTCTTACTTAAGCTGTCTTATGTCCCTCAAATTAAATCATACTTTAATGGCTATATCAACACAACAGCACTGACTCAGTTTTAAAAATTAACAGGCGAGATACTATAAAAAAATTGGTTGTTTGTAAAGTAGGTTTACGATCGAGATGTTTACGTGATAACGTCTTATTGGTGATATAAGTTATCACCAGTAGTGACATCTAAAATGAAATTAAGTACTAATTTAAAGTTTTTTTTTTCGAGCCAAGTAACAGATGGCGCTACCATCTTTATGAAATGTCGCTTGTGAGGTTTTGGTGTGACACAAGTTTCTGAACATGTCACCCGACTAAAACGATTTTAAAGACGTTATCACGTCAAAATAATGCGTAAATTAAATTAGTCACATATTCAAGTGCTAAATTGATTTAATAACCACTTGACCAACAAATCTGTTGTCTAGATAACTAGATTGAAATCGTGTTATCTCGGACAATCGAAGTGGGTCAGCGCAAATCACTTCCATACGTTAGCGTTGCTGATCCAGACAAAGATATACGTATACTGTAACTGAGCCGGTTTACGTCCTTGTGTTTTTATTTTATTTATTTGAGAAAATAAATAGTTTTATGTTGAAATCTTATACTAAGTTATATAATATATAAGAGTTATAAATTTTTAACCTAAGACATTTTCCACAACATATTAATATCTAACAATTTGCTTTTATAAGCTGTTAAAACCGTAAAGTAGTTAACTAAACTTAAATATAAACAAATGCAAATAAAAGAAAAAAGAGATAAATATTCAAATATTAAATTAACTAAGTATTATATGTAGTTTTTTTTTTTGCAAATAATACTTTTTAATTTTTGAGCAGAGTTAGAAAAGAAGTCGATGTGCTCAATGATATTGTATGTTGTAATTATTGTAGTCACTCAGTTGAGTACTTTTTTTAATGCTCAAGAATAAAGTTTCAACTGAAAATTGTCTGTTAAAAGTCATCTAATTTTAAAATTTTCTTAAAACGGTAAACTATTTGTATTTCCTTTCTTTTACCAGCATTATGAATAGCTGTTGTAGATACTATATTTTTTTTTGGACAATAAATTAATTATTAACTGCCCTCTGAGTTTCATAAAGTTAGACCATAACTCAAAAACCCTGTAATATCTTCTAATATATAAAATTTCCGTGTCACAATGTTAGTTACCGTACTCCTCCGAAACGGCTCGACCGATTCTTATGAAATTTTGGGTACATATTGGGTAGGTCTGAGAATCGGCTAACATCTATTTTTCATACCCCTAAACCTCAGCGGGCGAAACCGCTGGGCACAGCTAGTTTTCAATATAAAAAAGACTAATTTCAAGTGTTCTTACGTTTATTTTAATCGATGAAGCCACATCCCTGCATTTGAAAATGAACCGAGTTATCTTTGTAATCAAAATTTAGAATCATACCCCAGCAAAACAAATAAAAGTAACCAATAAGTTGACAGACAACGTTCGTTGTTTTTACGACTGCTAGTAAAGTACCCCAGAAGCCAGTCAGACACCGCAGTCTGTAATTCCAGACACAATTATACAAAGCTGTTTTTTCAGCGACTGCAACCTTTGTAAGAAGCCAGACGTTTCATGGTTTTGGCTTCTTTATATTACCTTGAATATGCATTATCTTTTTGTACCTTTTATGGAACTAGTTTCAAGAATGGAAGCTTAGAATCAGCAGGGGGTCTAAAATGGTCGGTTTAAGCAGAATCATAATTGGATAATTATATGCATTATGTTAAAATTCTTAAAATGGTCACAGACATAGTGGAAGTATTGTGAATTGTCACTTTGTCAATATTTTACGTTTTTTTTCCTATTATGATAAAGCTAAAGCAGCCATTTTAGATTTTCCACTATTATAGTATAGGTACTACAATAGTGTAAAATTCATGAAGAAAAAAACGATATTTTAATAAGTACTCAACACAGGTAGTCTGTATAATAGGATAGTTTCCGGGGTCAAAATAATTACATTCTATTTAGTCCGCATTTTACATTATTCAAAAATAAAGGACATATATTTTTTATTTGTAAATTAGACCAAAAATGATAAAGGTATAGCTCATTAAAGTTTTGTGTGACGTCACTCGTTACGAAAAACTGCAGCAACGCGTCCCTAATTTTTGAATAATCTAAAAGACGGACTAATATTTTTTTGAGACTAGCCTTTTGAAATGATTATCTTAGGATAACAACAGTAGAAAGTGTCAGTTACAGGTATTTGTGTTAACTTTCAGGAAGAATGATGTGGACTGTCCTTGTGAATGATGACCATGCCGAGAAGTTTTACTTTGAAGTCGACATATTCCTGCCAAACTTACCAAGCAAGAGGATTGTTTATAGGCAAGTATTTTGAGATCAACACCCACGTGTACACAATGCATGAAATCTTCAACGCCTCTACACAAGTCGTTTGAAATATCTCTGAAACTTTATTCTGCAACGCACAGAAAGTCAGCACTACACGGGATATGCACTGCCTTATCTTTAGCTACGGATTCTATCTACGAAACCCGATATATGAAACCCTAAAAAACCCGGCTTAGACATTTCATATATGCTTAGTTTCCCTACCCGTCCCTTGCTAGAGCCAGCCCGCGCTGCTACGCCAGTAAGTTCAAATCAGTCCCCAATTAATATCACTCAGATCCAGCCTGTCCCTTTGCTGTCTTCCCTGAGCGACGCCCTAAGCCGAGTCATTTAAACTCACATATACAAACAGCCAGACCCGGAACAACTATTTCTTGGCCATATAAATATTTGTTCCGTGCGGGGATCGAACACGCAGCGCAGCGGTCGATCGCTCCGCCACTGCGCCAACGGTATCGTCAAATAATATGGTCATTCAATTCGAATATGGTTTCAAATAGATTTTCAATTTGGGTATAATCTAAAGACAGTAATAAGCTCATCAGACGTATTTCTATTTAATATGGTACTAGAAACTTCTATGACCGCTTGTGTGATATTCTGTATGATAAATTATACTTGAGACTTCTTATTCTTAATATGAGAATATCTATGATTTACGATCCCGAAAGTTTCATGTATTTTGTCCTGAAAAAACAGGCATAATCTCATTTTCTACCTCTCGCCACAATTTGTTAGATTACCATACATGAGACATAAATAAAATTCTATTGTACAATTTTTTTTTCTTGCAAGCGTTATAAATTGTTTTGTCTGGTTATAAAACATTCAGAGATTTTTCTTGTGTACGCCTAAGGTTGAATGGATGTAAATAATTTTGCTTGTACTATGTTACGTCTTATGAGATTTTCTGAAAATCATACCTAATATTTTTAGCTACATTTCAGTGAATCCTTACTAATATTATCAAAGTGAAGAAGCGAAAGTGAGTTTGTTTGTTTGTTACGTCTTCACGCCTAAATGGCTAAACCTATTTTGATGAATTTTGGTACAGAGATAGTTGAGACCCTGGAGACGGATATAGGCATATATATTTTAAAAAAAGTGAGAAATGCGAGAAAAAGAGGGAAGAAAAGGGAAAACTTAGCTTTGCTATTACAATAAATAAGGCGCAAGGGCAAAAACTACAGGGAACAGGTACCTGCAAATTAGGAAAGGGGAACTGTGTTACCCCGAATTTAACGCGAGCGAAGCCACGGGCAAAAGCTAGTGTGAAAATAATGAAAACTTACCTATTCGTAATCAGTAACCATATTCATTTCGTAAATCTTACAACGACTTTATTATAGTTTTAATACTGCTGTTATGTGCCCGGAATGGAATAAATGAGGTTAAATCCAAATTAATACTACAATTTAAATCCAAAGTAATTTATTAATCAGAAACATACATTCTCCACTTTGCCTTGGCAAGCCCTTCTGCTTTGCTGACATCAATCAACTCTTAGGTAATCGTAGCAATTACCGGTACAAACAAGTATTGCCAACAAATAACGTTTTATTGTACAGTATTTATGTGTTTGTATTCCTATAAATGCAATTAAAATCCTAAACATTTATGCTACACACTGTTTCAAGTGTTGTACTCACATTAAGCGGCCGAACATCCGCTGTTTGGCCTAACAATATAGACATACGTCATTGACATCAAAATATACAAAATTACGACGCTATTTAACTATCGGTTCATATTCTATTTCCATAAAATACTGATATTTAAGCTCAGAGCTGTTATTGTTATGGTGTACATAATAATGAATATCCTTACTAATAATATAAAAGCGAAAGTGAGTTTGTTTGTTACGTCTTCACGCCTAAATGGCCTAACCAATTTTGATGAATTTTGGTACAGAAATAGTTGAGACCCTAGAAAAGGAAAAAGCCATTTAAAAAAAAAATTGAGATGAGGGGGAGAAAGAGGGAAGAAAAGGAGAGAGAAAGATATTTTTTTTTCGATCATCACGCGGGTTAAAGTTAGTATTAGCCCAAAGTAACTATGCCACGCGAACGAAGTCGGGCAGAAGCTAGTTAAATAATAACAATACCAGCTTTTCTTGGCTCTGATCTCACCTGGTATCGAGCAATGGAGACTTCATGGTCTACGATTGTTCCTATAATCTTTTTCACTATTACTTTTGAATAAATACTGCTTGAATTTACAGACGGCCCTGCAAGTGCGAGAAGGACGCAGACTTCCTGGAGCATACCCAGAACGTGTACATTCCCGTAGAAAACGTGTTCTCTATGTTAGATGAAGATGAATCCGTCAACTTTATCGTCAGAATTGGTAAGAAAGAAAGAGTGACGTCAAACGAAGAATAGACAAGAGTGACGTCATCCAATCAATGTCGATTAACGTTTCAAATATGATAAGAGTGTTCTAAACGCTAAACTAAGCCACAATTGACTCATATTGTTACAGTGATTACTAAAGTGTTTTATGATCAAACCTACATTTATGTTTGATTGGTTGAACGCCCGAATCTCAGGACCTACTGGTTTGAATTAAAAAAATGTTCTGATATTAGATAGACCATTTTTAAAGTATGTCTTTATAAATATCAAGCTACTACACTTGGGAGCAAGTACGTTAAGTACACATACTGCTGGCAGTACCCAACATTCCCCAGGCCTTTTATATTTAGAAGTAATAAAATAAGGATGTATCATTAAAATATCCGATGATATTGATTCGATGACATTTCAACGTAACTAACCATTCATAGTCTTGAACAACTAATCCAGATTTAGGTATGCGTTTTGTAGAAAAATGGTGGTTTACAAACAACGACACATAAGGCAAAATTCAAAATTATTTACTCCACTGTACTCTGTGAGTATGAGCCCTTATTTTCATAGACTAAAACTGAATTTGTAAAATTGAAAAAATAATTAAGCAAGATTTTTATCTCTTTTAAAAAATTTCCTGTCCTATTTTGGAATTCACTGAAACTACTACATAACGACTTTGTTTGAAAGCAGTTTTTTAGAAACTTACATAAAAGAAACTATACGCAAAAACTATTAAAAACATATATCCAAAAATTATAGTACCTTATCTTAGTTTTCATCTGTTTTGATTCCAGGTGAGGTAGAAAACCTGCCAATCTTCGACACCCCTACACCAAGTGAGAGCATCATCCTCCTTCACCACGAGGATCGCAAGGACGAATAAGAAAATAAATATACCTTCAGCTGAATACCTGCAAACCACATTCTTATATTAATAGATTTTATGGTCACCAACATAGTTGGGGTAAGCCCAGCCAGATAATGATGAATATATTCTTGCATAACTGCTATCAGACGAAACGTTCACTATTACAAGGGAATAAAACATAACTGTTAAAATGCGGGTAACAAACCAAATTGAACTATATTGTATCCAAATTTAAGCTCGTACTTTGCAAGACACTAATCTTACCAATGGTTTTTGTATTACCGTATTGTCGTTCCATGTAAAATACTAGACAGCTGTATCCGGTAAGGTAAACGGTAAGGTATCCGAAACGTTCACTATTACAAGGGAATAAAACATAACTGTTAAAATGCGGGTATACTATATTCAATGATTACAGGTGGGTGTTATTTTAAGCCATCAAATTAAAATCTTCTCTGAACGCGTTATACACTGTCATCTTCTTAAAAATCGAATCGACTAGAGCGAATCAAATTTACAGTATTCCATATAAGGGAACTACCAGTTTCATGCCGTTTTTTTTCGCTTTTGGCGAACGTGCAATTGTTAAAAAGATTGAAGTAGAATGCAACTGCGTTGAAATTGACGGATTATGAAGTGGATCAATGGCAATGTTAACTAATAAAAACCTGTGTAAATATATTTTTTTGTAGTTGTAAACCCAAAATAATATTTATTTTATTATTTTAAAGGTAAATTACATAATAAAAACAGTTATTTTTAAAGTTGCTAATACCAGATATAATAACATAATTATCGATTTACTAAAGCCGAAACTTAAAGTTATGATTTTTATTTTATGTTGCTTTGTTCACAAAAAATATTTGGTTAAAAGTTGTAAATTGTATTGATACATTGTCTAAATCGGTTGAGTTATTGTTATTTCTCACAGGATACCTTTTCTTAGACAGTCGTAACACAAATGATATAACTACTTAAATGTTTTTTTTTGTGTTTTTTATTATTTTTTCAAGTGTTTGTCAAGGCTATTGAGAAAATGTCAGCAGTGAATAAATATTGAGAATTTGTTATTAGAAAATGTATTTTATTTACATTACGAATAACAATTAGCTGGAGAATTTCGTCAAATGTTTGTTCGCTGTTTTTTTAATCCTTTGTAAATTAAATATGAAAAAATCTTAGTTTCGAAATAGTAATTTTGTATGTTTTAACAATAATAATTTCACTGAATTTCGTCAAATGTTTATTCGCTGTTTTTTTAATCCTTCGTAAATTAAATATGAAAAAATCTTAGTTTCGAAATAGTAATTTTGTATGTTTTAACAATAATAATTTCACTACAGCTCTAAATTTATTGATCAGATCCAGTTTTTAAATTACCTACAATCAGCCTAATTAAAAATAATGATAGGGTTGATCCTAAATAGTTTAAATAATTTTATATATCCATTTATTATACCAATTTATTACATCCATTTACTAATTCACTAGAGTTGCGTCCCTATCAAATAGTTGACTTTGTCATGTAGATTAGATTTTAGAAATACTTGTACTGTCATTCTCACAGCTCCGCACTTAAAATTATCAGTATGATGATCTGTGATTTCAGTTCATCTGTGATCATGATGCTGGCAACAGTACCGAAATATCTGAAACTCAAAAACCACTGTAAAAATGGTTAAATTTTGAATGATAATGTGCCACCATATCAGTTTAAAACCTTTAAATACTTGTAGTATTTAAAATTTACTCCAATACTTCCATAACTTTATTGTTTTTGTCACTATCGTAAAAAAAAAACTAAAATCAACTTTGTACTATTTATTAAGTATACAAATATTTTCTGTGTGTGAGTTTTATTTCATAACCGTGTGACAGAAGAATTCATTTGCAAATGGTGTAGAAATGGTTTATAAATGTGTTGATTTTGTTTCTTGATTACTACAAAAAACCGGCAAAGAGCGAGTCAGACTCGCACACCGATTGTTTCGTAGAAACTTACAATATACACAGCCAAAAGTCAAAAGATGTCTTTTGACTGCGTAGACTTAGAGGCAGAGTTGAGTATACGGTTTTCATTTCAACTCGATACAGGACGCGTTCCCGAGATAAAGGGTCTTGACAGACAGACGGACAACAATGTGATCCAATATGGGTTCCGATTTTTTCCACACAAATAGTTTAGTAGGCAAAATCAATCACAATCAAGATTTTATACATTGATATGCCGTTCAACGACCATTATCAATCAATCGAGTTCAATCTTTTGACAATATAAATCGTCGCAATCAAGCAGGTCTGTAAGCGCCTATATTTTACAAAAAAATATCAACCGGTTAAAAAAACCTAACAATCGCGCAACATTTACTTGTATTCAGTAAAAATATTTTCTGGAAAAATCCCAACACATTTTCAACCCTATCGGGAAACCCCGATTTTATCAGCACCAATATTCACTTTTACACAATTTACTTAAAAAGGTTACCGTAACACATGAAACGTCAGATTGACTTTCACAGTTGATCGGGCGCGCACCGTGTAGGGTAACAATGGGTACATATCAGCGATTCAAACTTCACCCGCCAACTTGTTTATTTTCCTTAGACCACAGTTCGAAGCAAACGAACTGAAAACTGTGTGCACAAATAAAAATATATTGACGCTGCAATCGATCTTCTCTACAAACCATTAAACTTTAAGAGTACGATAGAAAATATTGGAAATAGGAAGCGGGACAAAGCAGAATATTCCTTTGAAAACTATTCTTCGTTGAGAGTTCATTTGTAAAGCTTTTTGAACTTTTGGCTCGTTCCGTTTGATGAGTTTGCAGTGTTTGCATACATATTTATTTACACTTGCGCCCGGGGCGTGCGTGGGGTTCTTGGAGACAGCCAAGAACGTTTCTTTTTATTTACGTGGCGCATGCCAGAAAAAGGTACATCTACCTCAGTAGAATAAGTCACGGGCATAACTTTAGTCATATACCTTTAGCAATATACACAAGTTTTTGTATGTAACTTTTTTTATTTTTTTACGGATGGCAAATTAGCAAATAATTAGAGGGGAATGTCAGACTAACTATGTTTCTACCCATGTTTCTTCTTTTGCCCTATATGTTCCGGGGCCGCAGTAGGTATCTCTTTCAAACAACCTTCAACCTTAGCAAAATTCAAGCGGTGGCCCGGACAGGCCCTTCTTCTTTCTGCAACGCGTCGCAATGAGATGTCAGTAAAGCAGAAGGTCGACACGGCTTGTCGTTACTAGCCGGACGGACGGTGAGCTACCCATTGCTCATCGTCCACAGGCCCGCATCTACGATGGCCGGGAGTCGTCTCGCGACGCCCGACGCTCGGACCGTCAACCGTGACGCCTGAGTTGGTTTGAGATTCTTTGTGTGCAACTTTCAGGTGAGACTTATTTCAATACAATACTTTTTTGCTGTCTACTAATTTAATGTTCTCAACCGTACGCAGGTAAGTAAATTTCTTGCCAAATAAGATCTTTTAATCATCATTATTTTCGCTTGTCCCATTCGATTTGGGGTCAGCGCAACACGTTTTCTTCTTCCATTCTCCCCTATCAGACGTCACGGCATCATTTACTCCTTTCTCTTTCATATCATTCCTTACACAATCCATCCATCTTTTCTTTGGCCTTCCTCTCGCTCTCCGTCCTTCACCATTTAGATCCATCACTCTTTAAGTCACATATGCTTACATCATATTATTCATAATATTTACCATAAAATATAAAAATAACTGCAACAAAAACAACACAAAATTAAATATAACTCCATCAAAAATGTCCAAGTTAATTAAGCAACATCAGTTGAAAATTTTACAAGCTTCCATAACCATTTTAATCAATATATACATCGTCATAATTGTCTCAATATAATGACTTTCAGTTAAATAATGTACAGACTGAGGTTTAATTGGCATATTGTACAAAAACGTTGGGGCTGTGTCGCTGAAAATCACCCTGTAAATCATGCCGCGAAATTATGAGAGCATGAAATTTATTACGTTAGCGCCCGCTTGCAAATTTTCATCATACAATAATTCCATACACACACAAATACCAACGAATTTATTCAAATCTTTTATAATGTATCCCTTTTTTGTTTAAAATATCGTGAATCCAGCGGAAGGGTGCGAATGAAAATTGTTGGCACGCAATTTGGCAACGTTTTCCCTTGGTAAATCTCTTTTTGTACGAATTGAATAGAAAAATCCGTTTCTGTCTCATTGTGAACTTTGGCTTGGTACTGTAATATTTCTTAAATAAAAGTATTAGGCAGCAAGTATAAATCTAGTCTTGGAAGTAGCAACCCACGTCAAGACCCACGTTCATTCCCATCACTTTCTGAATGCCAAAAAACCGTCATCAAAATGAGGGCAAAAAGTTTAATGTAATATAAAAAGCATGAAAAGACTGGCTTTTATACTAACATCTTCACTTTACTCTTAACTGCAGGAAGCACAAAAAAACCGGCCAAGAGCGTGTCGGGCCACGCTCAGTGTAGGGTTCCGTAGTTTCCCGTCCGTCACAATAAGTGTTCCCACTTATGAGTTTAAAGGTGGAGGAGGAAATTATTTTGTACAACTTTTTGTCTTTTTTGTACAAAAACTGTTGTGTCAATCAAGTTAAAAATGATTTTCATAGAAAGTCCTTATAAAGTTCTACTTTTCAGATTTTTTTCATATTTTCTAAACTTATGGTTCAAAAGTTAGAGGGGGGGGGGGGACACACATTGTTTTTTACTTTTGGAGCGATTATTTCCGAAATTATAGACATTATCAAAAAATGGTTTTAGTAAACCCCTATTCATTTTTAAATACTTTTCCAACAATATATCACACGTTAGGGTTGAAATTAAAAAAAAAATCACTTTACATATAGGGTGGCTACCCTAATGAAACATTTTTTTCCAATTTTTATTTTACCACTTTGTCGGCGTGATTGATATACATATTGGTACCAAATTTCAGCTTTCTAGTGCTAAGGCTAACGATCACAGAGATTAAGCGAGGACGGACGGACGGACGGACGGACGGACAGACAGACATGGCGAAACTATAAGGGTTCCTAGTTGACTACGGAACCCTAAAAAGGGTCTCGTCGTCAATTTTCAATTGGTGTAGCAGTTCATTTCATAACTTCAATTAAACATAAGATACAAATTACGTTTTTACTGGGAGCCTCGGGGCGCAGACGTTTGACAACTCATTACGGGAGACAGCGCTGGAATGCGCTTCATTATTTCTTGGCTCGCAAACGAAGACTCGCTTTTCACAGCTGCTGAATTATTTAAAATATGACTACGCTCTTGGTGCTGGGTTGTTACATGCAATATTAAGAAGTAATGTGTGGGTAACCAGTACTAACAATCTATGAAAAATAAATTCATAGATATTTAACGTGTGGCTGTCTATAACTGGAATTAACGCCGCCATTTTGTTTCACAGCTGATTTTTTTTAACCCATGAAATAATTCAATGTGGAGGGTTAGAATGATGTGGCGTCAGTGTGATTTCTACCTTGCGTCCCGACCATACGAGCTAGGTTAGGTTACAACTATAAAAATACACACAAACCGACCGAGATGCCGCGTTTACACAGGCCAGCGAGCACCAAAACCAAGTCGGTAACAATTCCTCGATACGGGCCGCACTGTGAGGAGGTTTCTGTCTCTGTAGCGCCGGTATCGGTGGATCAGTATTTTTTTGTTATCATGTTTTAATTATAAAATAATTAAAAACGTAAAAATCATTATCATTTTCCTACCTTTGTCCCATTCTATTTGGGGTCGGAGCAACACGTTTTCTTCTTCTTTAAAAATATAAAAAGTTGTGCAAATAAATAAAGGACGTAAATAGTGAAAGGGTACCCAAAGGATTCTAGCTTAACTAAGTTTAGCCTATTATTAAGTTTATTTTCACACCCGTCTTTAGCCGTTACATTTATATATAGTTGGATCAATATAATTCATGAATACACAAAACCAATGTCATATACTGTGGGTTGTGTAATCACTTAGGCAACCGATATAACACAGCTTTGTTCTCCAAGCCAATATTATTACAAGCTGTCAATATCCAGATAAAACACATGTATCAACGTTTATCTTAGTAAGGCCACGTAGGCGGGAAAAGTAATTTATTATCTAGAATAAAGAAATCTAATTTGGTTTCCTTTCTTTTGGCAAAATATTTAGTTAGGTTCGAAGTAAGTATAGGGTTTACATCTTTAGTTTTTTTTCTGTGTTGTTAGGTAAGCTATGGAGACAATGTTTAACCTGGTTTCGATTTTTGGATCGGGTAAAAGTGATATTAGGTTTTTCTATTCGACATTTTATACGTAGCCCGGAGTTTGGAAGTTGACGATAATATACCCCCTACACCTGATCTCTCTCCAGTCGTGTCAAATTGTCGTCTATCGGACTATAAGAGTGAGGTAACGGAGAGTGCATCTGCGCATGCGCACACACTTTTGCACTATAATTTCTCCCGCGCCGATAGCTAATCTGCGCTGAGATTGCCCCCCGTGACCGAAAACGGTCAGGCGGGCCATATAATGTTGCATCTAATAATATTGTTTTTTTTTTTATATTTGTAATTTATAAAAAGAAAGCACTACATACTCATGAATTTTACCGATACATTTCATATGTGAGAACAGAAAAACATGTATTAAAGTACTTAGTCTAACACAAAAAATAACATGAAAGATTCTATTTATTGTACATAATTATACATTTACTACATCTTTTATGAAATTCTCCTGTCACAGTTTTAATTGCCCACCAACGACTTTTATGAAATTTTGTTTTTTATTTAGTAAATTTTTCATACATTAAAAAAAAGAAGTTGAGCAGCGGGTGAAATTGCTGGGCAAGGGCTAGTATTAAAGCAACACCCGAGTCTGATAGGTGTCTAACACGAGCGAAGGAAAAAGAAACGTTTCACATCAGGCGAGTTGCGGCCAATCGCAAGCTTATTTAGTACAATAAATGGAAGGGGCTGCTTAGTTCTTTCAATGCCATGGTCGAACCAAAAAGTTCGTGTGCTTAATGTAGGTTACATTACAAAATCTGCACTCACAAATTGGCGCCCAACAAACAAGAACCCTATTCCAGTTTGAATATGAAACGGGAGTCCTTGTCAACACGAGAAACATTCATGTAACAGACAAATTGCTTTCAGTGTTCGAGTTTGTACAACGTTATGATAACTCTCACAATGTATGGGCATAGAGCAGTGTCTACAGAAAGTCAACTCTATACAACATGCGAAAACGAATGCACCTAGACACGTCTTTATCTCCTCATGAATGGCATCTTTTTGCTCTGCACGGGTCTGTAGCTCTTTCTCCAACTAAAACAACAGAATAAATTGATCAACTTAGTCCATCGCGTCTACTACATGATTAGCCGCAAATTTTGAGAGTCCAACTGAATGCGTTCAGTCTGACCCAGCCACATTCTAAAGGGAATGTTAAGTGGAATCATCTAGATGTCACTTAACTTGCAGAGTTGAAATGCTGAAGAGGCTGTGCGATGATCACGTTTATCGAAGAACCTATGGCTGATGGAGAAAATTATGCCTTTTTTACGGATGGAATATCATCGAATAACTTCGGGGAAAGTAATTCGATGATATTCTAGATCTAGGAGAAGCGGGGCGGGGTCCGACTTTTACTTACTAAAACCCACCCATGTTCCTACTTTTGACCTTTATGTTCTGTAGCCGCGTTATCTCTTTCGAACAGCCCGCAAAAGACGGAACAGCAAATGACGTTTGGGGTACAGACCACTAAGCCTAATCGTCGTTGGTCAGGACGTTGGAGCACCTGTTCAATTTGTCATACTACCCTGACCAAGTACAGGATGACTTGCATGAAGAATCAGTCACATTCTGTGGGTGTAGGCTAGTGCCAGTTGCACGAGCATATTTACACTCACCATCATTTTCCTGCCCTTGTTCCATTCTATTTGGGATCGGTGCAACAGGTTTTTTTCTTCCATTCTCCCCTGTGTTTCTCCCCTGTTAGAAGTCATGGCATCATTTACTCTCTCTTTTCTCCTTTCTTACACAATCCATCCATAATTTCTTTAGCTTCTTCTCCCTCTTCATCCACCAACATTCAGATCCATCATTCTTTTAGTCACATGTGCTTCGTCCCTCCTCATTACATGTCCATACCAAGACAAACGACTTCTTTTCAACTTTTCTGTAACAGGCGCAACATTCAAACTTCCTCCTATATGCTCATTCCTTACTTTATCCATTCTTGTCACTCCACACATACCTATTTACACCAACTATAACACAGCAACAACTAAAACTATCCGAGCATATTTACACTAACTATACGTAAAAGGTGATGTGTGAAACCGACCTTTCTCTTTTCTTCTGTCGTATGGTTCCATATCACGTATGTAATGCTAAACTTTGAACCGCCTATCCCACTTTAGAGGTGTGGTAACGAAATTGAAACAATGTTTGCAGCAAGATAAATGGGAAATGGTTACTTTTTCACTTTTTTTAAGGGGTGAAAATGAAAGGAAAACATGAATGTGGATACTATGTTGTTTAGGCAAGATATGGGGTCAATATTGGAGGCTAGAGGGTACTATCTTAGGTATAACTTTTTTATTCAAGAGTAATAAGAATTTTTAGTAAGCCTGTAGTCCAACTTTTACAGAATTTCAGCTGTTTATACAGATGACCTACGAACAGTGTAATTACGCCCGGTTCCAATAAACAAAAAACGATTCGTTATGCTTACTTGCTTAGAATAGAATAGAATTTATTTTTTTTCAAACACAATAAGATCCATAGTTTTAGTAACTTAATAGACAAAGCTCATGTCCATGTTATTAAAATCCTGGATCTGCTTAGCTTTGGTTTTAAAACCTATCCATTTTTGTCTGTTTTTGTTCTCCCAAACATAATTAGTTAACCTGTTCTCACGAGCCCAAGAATCATGGATAGTAATAGTTGCCCTCAAAATTCTCAAGGGACTGTTATTGCATTCAGTTTATGTACGCAAGTAGCGTATATAGTATAACCTTCAATTGTTTGCTTAGGTATCTTGATTTACCCCTTATTTGCTTTCAGAAATAGGTAAGGGTCTTACGTGTTTCTGCTGGAATGTTAGTTTTAGCTTAAATACAAAAGATAACATATGAAGATTGTGATTATAAGACAAGTTTACAATGTAGAGATTCAACATTTTGAAAATAGAAGCAACGTACTACAGTTGAGTGAAAAGTGTCGACAATGAATAGAGCTAAAATATCCTTTATAGAAAAGTTGAACGAATATGAGAGAGAGGTGGTTTGTATGTCAGTATGTTTGGTTGTAGCGGGTAATCTTCTGAACTATAACTTGATCCAATTCCGATTTTTTTACATAAACTGATATATTTGGTGATTATGTAGCTTACATTACCACCAAGTATGCCTATCCAGATGGCAAAGTTGGTCACTTTCTGAATAACAGAAGTCCAAACTCAAGATTTGCCAGCAGGCAACGAAGCGCAACATAATAAGTATTGAGCGTACAGATCGCGTTAGATACACCAGTGTCTGCATTATATATCCTAGGTCGCAGATGTTGGGGGAAAAGCTGCCAAGTTAAAGTGTTAGTAGACTAGCCACGGAGCGTCACTCACTGGACACCAGATGGTGTAAATCGCCGTCAAGGTAGACCACGGTAATGGTGGAGTGATGATCTGAGCATAGCCAGATATCGCACAAAGGAGAAAGGAGAGGCCTTTGCCCAGCAGTAGGACAATTGAAAGTCTAGCAAAAATAATATAGATATATCTTGTAAAATACTGGTACAGCAACTGGTAAGACTGGAAGCCGACCCCAACATAGTGAGGTAAAGGCAGATTTTATTTTATTTTATTGTGTTTGGGAAACTTACAGCTATTATTATAGAATAGTTACAGTGTTATGTGGCAGAAGGCCAATTACAAATTTTTACTATAGTAAAAATAATAATATAAATATTTGCAAGCTCAAAAAAACAAACATGACCATTTTTGATGCGGTAGGGCAAGTGCGGTTTACAAATCTTTGTCACAAAGTACGCGAGTGCAGGCAATCAAAATTTATACACGATCGGATTTGTGGGACGATCAATAAGCACCCCTAATTAATCGGATTGCTATTCGATCGCAGTTCCTGCACTTGTAATCTGTGGCACTGATTTGATTTCGTCGACTGATGAGATTGAAATAGTATAGTGTGTGGTACGTATTACTAATTGGCGGTAGCTATTTTTAGACAAAACAACTTTCAATTATTTTTATTGCATTATTGTTGTAAATAAAGTGGTATTAGTTTGTAATGACTCATCATCCGTCTTTAAGCCTCTTTCCATACATAGGAATAGATGGGAGAGTAAGTTCCATCGTTCTCTATACAACTTGGTTGGCCATGGCACACAACTGGTTTTATCCACCCCCGAGAGGTTACTTTGTCTACCAAACATGTGTGTAGCTATAAAATTATGCTGCAGGAAAAGTGCATGGTACTGCACTGCACTAATGTTGCAGGCTACCTGCGTATTTTCTTTATCATTTCCTCCCGAAATAATAATAAACTTGATCCAAAAAGCTTTGGTTTATTAAATCTTTTATAGAATACTAAAACATTCAAACCAATGATAGCTCTAAAATATATATTTTCGTGTGAAGCGTTAAATAGTTTTCACAGAAAAGGCGTCGTCTTATAATTAATTGGCTTCTTCTCGGTTTCATAATCTCGGGAGACACGATTGATCGTCCCCCTGACTCCGACTTAATTTAATTATTGAATCTTCGACGCCGACCATCTGATTTATTTTCAACTTTATTTTTTATGATAATATGTATATTAATCAGGTTGCTACAATAAATACTAGACATATAATTTATTAATGTATACTAGCGACCAGCCTCGGTTTCGCACGGGTTCAATGTTACGAACATTTAAACCTTCCTCTTGAATCACTTTTTCTATTGCTGAAAATTACATTAAAATATGTTAAGCAGTTTAAAAAAACTAAGCGAACAAACAGCGGAAGCGTCTTCATTTTATACTATGTAATAAAATGTATTTGTAAACGCTCCAAAAACAACTGTTGAATTAACAAACGTTTAACTGAATCATTAGTTATCTTTAAGCGCCGGTAATAAATACCTTTATGAACTAGACCCCATTATTTTCAATAATCATAAGTTTCTATCGTACCTCTCTAAATTCTACAGTTTTAAATTCATATGAGTTCTAAATTCGGCAACAGTATGCACGTTGATGCCCCTTAAACCCAGGATATGCGCACTGCGCAGTATAATGAGAAAATGTTCTTACTTACATAACCCTCTACATTGCGTAGAATGTAGGCAACATTCCGTAAAAACGCCTCATAATCAAAGAAAATTAAAATTATAATGGCGAAAGTAAGTTTGTTTGTTACGTCTTCACGCCTAAATGGCTGAAACCGATTTTGATGAATTTTGCTACAGAAATAGTTGGGATCTTGGAGACGGACATAGGCTATTTTTAGAAAATGGATAATTTAAAAAAAGGGAGAAATGAGGGAGAAAGAGGGAAAAACAGGAAAACTAAGCAGGTACCTGCAAATCAGGAAAAGGGAACTGTGTTACCCTAAATTTAAAGCGAGCGAAGCCGCGGCCAAAAGGTAGTTTAAAATAATTGATTTTATACTGCAATCGCGTACTGCAGCTCGTAGTCTACATTCCAAAATAACGAACTAGTACCAAAAAATACGAGTTTCGACCTCAGTATTGCCTAAAAGCAGCACTTCCTAATTTTGGTTTTGTTTGTAAAACAATTTAAAACCCAGAAATATGCGTATTTTATTTTCTTGTAATAATCTGCAATCCAAAAAATCAAATAAATCATACTTTATGAATGACAGAGGTTTTTTTTTGCGGATGGGAAATTTTCACATTTCTGGGCAGAGTGGGGGGAGTGTCAGACTTGTACTAACATACCCATGTTCCTTCTTTTGCCCTTTATGTTCCGGGGCCGCGTCTCTTTCATGGAGGTTTAAGAACAGTTATTTCTCCCCCAAAGTTCGAAATAAACAGCCTTCCTACTGGACATCCCAATGTTTCCTCCGTTATACATCAAGCAATTTAGCTCAATGTCAGTTAAACAAAATTATGGCGTCCATTTAACGCCGCCACCTGCAGATGGCATGGCGGCTTGACGTTGCCTACTCATTCGCCTAGAATTAATTCCGTCTGAATTAATTTCGAGTACCTCCACCACTTTATAGGTAACAGTTTGTTCTAATTACGTAACCACAACGGTTATAGCAGCGTCTGAGACGGAATTAAGCCGGCCCCTATTGTTGTGAACTACTATTTTGTCTGGAATCTTGAAGGAAAATGAAACTTATTTTTTGTTATTATGGTAATTTGGCTGGTTTTCACCGGATTTATCAAGGATCAGCAATTTATGCTTTTACTGCTTTCGCTGTGGCATTCGGGTGACATTAGATGAAAAGAGATGTTGAGTGATAAGATGTCTTCCTACTGTAGTCCTTTATGATTATACTAGCTTTTGCCGCAAGATTCTTTATTAAATACAAGCTGCGCCCCGCGGTTTCGCGTGGTGATAGAATATACAAAAATATCTTTTTAAATTGTAGCCTATATTATTGTGAAGTTTCATCAAAATCCATTCCGTAGTTTTTGCGTGAAAGAGCAACAAATATACATATATCCTTACAAACTTCGCTTTTATAATACTACTAGCTTTTGCCCGCGGCTTCGCTCGCGTTAAATTCGGGCTAACACAGTTCCCCTTTCCTGATTTGCAGGTACCTGCTACCTGTAGTTTTTGCCGTTGCGCCTTATTTATTATAATAGCAAAGCTACGTTTTCCCTTTTCTTCCCTATTTCTCCCTCAATTCTCAATTTAAAAAAAATTGCCTATACTATCTCTGTACCGAAATTCATCAAAACTTTCGCTTTTATATTATTATAGTAAGGATTATTCAGGGTAAAGCCTCTAATCAGACATGATCTGAAACCCCGGTAACGTTAAAGACTGAAGAGGAACGGTGTTTGAATGTCAAGATTCAGTTGTGATGCTGGTGGTCTCGACTAAATGAAACTTCATTTTCGATAATGAAGACTGTATAATATTGACTGGGTGGAGTATTTTGAGGCTGAAAAACTCAATAAAACATTGCCCGACCGAGAAAAATCAAACTCAGAACCTCATACTCGACAGACATTGATCTAGTCAGAAAATACAAGTTCCTGGTAATAACTAGGACTTTTTACTCAAATAAAAATGGCTGTGTAACTGGTTATTTATTTATTCATCTTTACATCAGGCAGTATGTTAGTAAAAGACTAACGCCCGGTTCCAATAAACAAAAAACGATTCGTTTTGCAAACGGGTAGTAGTATTTTGACATACGTCTCAAATACTACTCCGTAATCAAAACGTATCCGTAAGCAAAACGAATCGTTTTTTGTTTATTGGAACCGGGCGTAAAACAAACATTAAAAAAAGGGACAATTATCTTTAAAAAATCACCTAGTTACGCCATCTTCTGAAGACAACTGGCAACGCATGCACTGCACAAAGGTCCCTTATCAGGAGGCCTTATTTATTTTGGCAGATGGTAAACCATCGAATAACTTCCCCCACTCTGGGCGAAGCGGGGTGTGTCAGACTTGTACTGACTAAAATCCTCCCATGTTCCTTATATTGGCTTTTATGTTCCGAGGCCGTGGAATCTCTCTCGAACAACCCGCAACCTCGGCAGGCGGTGGCCCTGGCAAGCCCCTTTGCTTTTGCTGACATCTCGTCGAGGCGTGCGTGGAACACTAACTTGCCATCGACACGGCCTGTCGTCACTGGACGGACGGAGGGTGAGCTAACCCATTGCTCACCGTCCACAAGCGGTCAGGAGACCTTCAGTCTTATTTGCAACAATTCTCAGGAGACCGCTGTCACTGCTCCGCATCCGACGCAATAGTGATGCAGATCTTTCCCGCAAAATTGCGTTAACCGACAGTACGCCTTATGGTATGGCCCGTTATCGTATTTTGTACGCCATGATGATGAATATAATGTGTTCAAGCGAATATAGCTATCAATAAAATATTATTAGCATACACTTTTCCTTGACTGAAATTGAAACATAAAATGTTGTAGCCACTTAAGGGCCCCGAGGTAGCGTTACGACCAAGATGCTTTTGCGGCAGAACTTCCTTATTTTCAAAGGTTGATTGGATTCTATCACTGGCTTTAAACACTTGACTGTACTTATCCTTGGCTGGTAAGAATACCCAAAAAACAGAGTTGTATGAATAACAATAAATGCAATGATATAATTAGGTCTTTGTTTTTTAATACTATATGGTCTTGTAAAGCGATGATCCTCCTTAGAAGAAACTGATTCACTCGAACTTTAAAGAAATGCAGATTATTATGATCAGGGGTCTAAAATGGCCGCTTTAGCATATATCATAATTGAACTAATAATAGAAATGCGATTGTTTGTGGGAATGGATGTTTGTTACTTTTTAACATCCGCGGGCGCCAACTAGTAGGAAAATAATATACGTTAAAATTCTTAAAATGGTCACAGACGCAGTTGCTATTAAAAATTGTCACTCAGATAAATTAAAAAAAAAAAACGTTGCCCCACACTAGGAATTTCCCCTGTATCGTGGGTACGTTTACAAACATTTAAACTCACACACACAAATAGCCCGACCCAGAACAACTATCTGTAGGCCTGGCTACAAATATTTGCTGTGTGCTGGAATCGAACCCGCGACACGCAGTGTAGCAGTCGATCGCTCAGCCACTGCGCCAACCGTGTCGACAATTCATATTATTAAGCTATAATGATTCTGCTTAAGCGGCCATTTTTAGACACCTAGGACACAGAGAAACCAGCAGTGAATTCGATATGCTTGCGGTTTGCACAATAAATGTGAGAGCATACCGCTTAGTTCGGGTTCGTTTTCGTTTTGATTACAGAACTCTTATTTTTAGAGTACGTAAGGTTTAAGTAAGTCTCTTTGCCGGGACATGCTTTGATGGCACTGCCTTTCCAATTTATGTTAAGCTTTTGCCCGTGGCTTCGCTTTCGTTAAATTCGGGGTAACGCAGTTCCCCTTTCTTGTTTTACAAGTACCTGCTACCTGTATTTTTTGCCCTTGCGCCCTATTTACTGTAATAGCAATGCTAAGTTTTCCCTTTTCTTCCCTCTTTCTCCCTCATATCTCAATGTTTAAAAAAAAAATATAGCCTATGTCCGTCTCCAGGGTTCCACCTATCTCTGTATTAAAATTCATCAAAATCGGTTTAGCCATTTAGGCGTGAAGACGTAACAAACAAACTCACTTTCGCTTTTATAATATTATTAGTAAGGAAGTAAGGATTTGTCACAAGGAGCTCATATTTAAAAAGTAACAGCCGCCCGGGTAGATATTAGTATTAAGCCAAACGTAAAGGGCATAAGAAGGAACGTTGTTGGGTTTTAGTCAGTAAAAGACTGACACTGAGGTTATTTGATAATTTCCCACCCGCAATAATAAAAGGCGATTTGACGAGGTTACTTTTCAAAAGTCGAAAAATAAGAAGCACCCACTGAATATTGTTGTGTTATATGAACTCAATTGTAAATAACCTTCATCTTGACTGACTTGCATTTGACATTATCCTTATCTCCAACATGTCGACGTTCAAGAAATTATATCCACTGCAATCCTTAAAAGGATTTTGTTGTCGCAACATGATTCAAGATTCTTCATTTATTATATTACTCTATCAAGCACGCTATATAGGCTCTAATCCGGTAGAACCTTTCAGGATGTTACGACAAAACCATGACTGGTCAATTGTTCATAACTACCAATTTAATTCGTTCCGTTAATACATTAAACTATAAAGTAATTGGAGCTCAGGGAAACGCCTGCAATTGCGCTTAATTGCAGTTCAACAAAACATATTTTTCTTTAACGACGTGATAACTACTGTTTTTCAACAGTGTTATTTTTTTTCGTAATTTGGTGAACGAATGTGTATTTTTTAAACTGCTTTTGTTTTTATTTTGGTGGGAATGCAAGTCTTTTTGCTTGTCATTTGACGTTTGCGTACGTTTTTGAAAGGTGTCTAAAGTCTTTTTTTATCTTTCAATATTTTAATATACCGCCAGACAGTTATCAAGCTATAATTAATGTGACTATACTACATCAATAATCAATACATTTTAGTAATTCATTTCTGATGAAATGAAAAACGTTTTGGTGACAACCTCATCTAAATTCTAAGGCAAGTCGTTTGACGTGACGCGAATATAAAGTGTAGCAATTTAAAAAACATGTCACCTTTTTTCTATAGATGATTTATGGGCTTCGAAATTTGATTGTGTAGGCTAGGAACCTATTTAAAATTATGGCCGGAACATGGAAAAGTTGCTGACCCACTTTAAGAGTTCTTCGTACAGTAACAAATAATCTAATAGTCTTTTCTGGTTGCCTTCGCTAAAAAGTATCAAATGAACTTAAAAAACACGGCCACGTGTGAGCCGAACTCTCGCACCGATAGTTCTGTGCAAACTTGCGACAGAAACAGCCATATCTTTTGACTGCGTAGACTAAGGCACGTCGCCCACACGACCAACAGTCGAGGCGCGGGCGCGTTAGGCGCGTCGCCCACACGACATTTGTAAAGAAAATCTCGTTGCGGCGTGCCTCTTTTGTGCCGGCGCCTCAACTGCACCTCGACTGTTGATCTTGTGGGTTACGAGCCGAATGTGCCCGCGCCTCGACTGCGCCTCGACTGTTGGTCGTGTGGGCGACGCGCCTTAGTCTACGCAGTCAAAAGATATGGCTGTTTCGTGTAAGGGAACACAGATTTGAGTACATTGTTTTCTTTAAAGATAGCAAAGTGATCCTATAAGGATGCCGTTTTTTTTCCTATTGAGGTAGAAAACCTTAAAAAGAACGAGCTAATGAAAACAGCTAACGCTAATATATTATATTATGCTATTATATATATATATATATATTTGTGGGCTGCAACATCCTTACTATATATCCTTACTAATATTATAAAAGCGAAAGTGAGTTTGTTTGTTTGTTTGTTACCTCTTCACGCTTTAATGGCTAAACCGATTTTGATGAATTTTGGTACAAAGATAGTTGGGAACCAGGAGACGGACATAGGCTTTTTTTTAAAAAAAAAGTGGGATGTGAGGGAGAAAGAGGGAAGAAAAGAGAAAACTTAGCGTTGCTATTACAAATCAATAAGGCGCAAGGGCAAAAACTGAAGGTAGCAGGTACTGTGTTATAACGAATTTAACGCGAGCGAAGCCGCGCGCAAAAACTAGTTAGTTATACATATTTGTAACGTTTGTCGGGGTACTTATAAGTTAGCCTATGTCCGTCTCCTGGTTCCCAACTATCTCAATTCATCAAAATCGGTTTAGCCATTAAAGCGTGAAGAGGTAACAAACAAGTAAGGAAGTAAGGATAAATTTAATATAACCATGCATAAGATTTATTTGAGCAAAATTCTATAAGTAGATGTAGAATTAAACTACTGAGAACAAAGCGTACGGACTCAGCGCGTAAGTCTACACTTTATGACGTCAATACGTCACTAGCTAATGTAATTTTTAGCTAACCTTTGGCTAAAATTAAGCGTGGGTGGTTCATAGCATTATTAATGTTTGGTAGAAAGGTACTATTTACGGTAAATGTGTGTGTAGGCTTTTGAGTTATGCAGTAATAAGGTCATACAAATACTGATATTAAGAGTAACAGTTCAAATGTCACTTCTTTTAGGCACAAAAGCGCCGGACTCTTTGTAGCCATAATAAAATAAAAATAGTGTTTATTCTACCACAATTATTTATCTGTGCTTCATAAAAGAAACACAATATCAGATTAAAAATTTACTTCATTAGTCTCATAGTTTCCCAAATTAGTTCAATCTAACCACTGTACGTTTCTATGTTTCAAAAATAAATATTTCTGATTTCTAAAAATTACAATAATATTCACATTTTGAAAATAAGTAAATTATAAATTAGGATTCAAATTTAGTAAATTAAATTGTTAAAGTTTACTATTAACGTTTTAAAATAATAATAATTATATAATGCCATTCTTTAAAATTCGTGGCGTCGCCTTTATTGCTATAATTAGGTAGGTACTAACTCTGGCAAAAATCGCGACATGCCGTATATATGAGTAATACGGTCCGATAGTCCGGTTCCGTATTTCCCAGTGCTAACTGGGTTGTGGTAGTCAGAAAAACAGTCGCTCCATGTATAAATCATGGTATTCAGCTGCATCTGGAAAAATTGTAAGCCGATCCCAATAAATTCGGAAAAAGGCATGATGATTCTATGAGGAAGACGATTCTATCATCATTTTTCTGCCCTTGTCCCATTCCCATTCTCCCCTATCAGACGTCAGAGCATCATTTACTCCTTTCTCCTTCATATTATTCCTTACATAATCCATGCATCTTTTCTTTGGCCTTCCTCTCGCTCTCCGCTATGCATACCAATATTGCCTCTAGTACACATAGACAAAGTAGGAGACAGCTTCTTGTTATATTTGAACATGAGACTTGTGTATGAAATTGGAAAAGAACGTGTTCAGAGAAAGTGCCATCCTCAGTTACAGAATGTTCCCACTCATCGAAAAAACGCCAGCGTCACAGCACTTAGGATCCTAAAAACTAATTTTGGCGTATAGTTAATCAAGTCAATCAAAACCATTTATTGCTTGATACAAGTGGAATTAAATCAGTTGTTACAATTATTATTAAAGTACCTACTTCCATGACCTAAGTTTAACTAAAAAAGTTTATTAATAAAACAATCAAATTCACAAAATCAAGAGCATTCGTTACAGACTATCATTATTGCGATACAGCATAATTATCCTGTATTCATATGACGTCAGCATCTTATCAATCAGCTCTTAACAATAATTAGCGCTACATTATGGTAACAATCTTGCTCGCTAATTCATACTTAATGCCCAGAACGTATTAACTAATTTGTATATCAATTACCTTGGCGCACGTACCCATCAGCACTTAGTTAGTTCTGTAGCTATTTGGTGTCTTGGCGTATCCTTAATAATATTATAAAAGCGAAAGTGAGTTTGTTACGTCTTCACGCCTAAATGCCTAAACCGATTTTAATGAATTTATTAAAAAAGTGAAAAATGAGGGAGACAGAGAAAGGAAGAAAAGGGAAAACTTAGCTTCGCTATTACAATAACTAAGGCGCAAGGGCAAAAACTACAGGTAGCAAGGTACCTGCAAACCAGGAAAGGCGAACTGTGTTACCCAGAAATCAACGCGAGCGAAGCCGCGGGCAAAAGCTAGTGCATAAATAAGGAAGAAATTTAGAATTTGTAAATGTAAAACTAATGCCTGTTCTAAATCGGTACTTATAGGAATCCCTGATTATAAAGAGTCCGTGGGATTCAGTTCGAGAGGAGAAATTCCGTAAATCACTGGGAGACGCTTTCGCTTAAAGAGATTCAGCGCACAAGATGTAAATGTCTCGGGATTCGATGTGATATAAAGGGTGTAAGTACTTTTTTTTGTGAATAGGAAACCATCAAATAACTTCCCCCGCTCTCGGCGGAGCGGGGGGAGTGTCAGACTTGTACTGACTAAAACCCACCCATGTCCCTTCTATTGCCCTTTATGTTCCGGGACCGCGGTATCTCTTTGGAACAACACGTAACCCTGGCACTGGTGGCAATGGCAGGCCCCTCTGCTTTGCTGACATCTCTTTAACCACTCTGCACGACAGGATTTTGACATATGACACATCAGCTGAATCGGTGGGGGGTGACGCGAATTGTCATGAAATTCAAGATTTTTCATCAATTTACAGCATTCAATTTTGTTATTAAAAATAAATCACAGCGGCTGTGTCATACGATAAGTTTGAGGTTTATATTTCCAAAAACCTCATAAGGTCGATAAAACGGCGTCAATCTATTGCAAAATGTGTGTAAAATACATATTACTACACCCTTCCAAAAATTAGGTACTTTAAAAACGCTGGAAATAATGTACATACACAAGATAACCATTTGATAATAACATCGGAAATCTAAAATAAAAACAGTGACATTCCATCTGCATTCTTATTTTTGCGCTTTTACATATAAATTAATAAAAAAACACGATACAAATCTCGACAAAAAATACTACTAAATGTGTTGCAATATGACATTTCTTAGTGCTGACCGTAAAACTAAGTTTCATCATTACGATTAAAAAGTTGCATTCAACCTAATCAATAATCGTAATAGAGTAAACTTTAAAAAAAAGTTTTGGGACCATTGAGGAATTTAGCTATGGAGGTGGCATAATATTCTACTATAGATATTATAGTTGTACAAATATCTATGATATCGATTATAACAGAAAGACATTTTGTCACGTGCTTTTTTATTATGCTATAATTATTTTGTTATGCGCCCAGATTTGAGGTGCATTTGCTGTCAAACGGTTTCGCGGTAAAAGATTTTGGCTGTTTTCTTGAATGACGATAATTAAATGAAAATGGCGGCCAATTATGTAGGTCATGCTAATTCTGTAGGTAGCCAGTCAGGCAGCCCAGCCGGCACAACCATACCGTACCGCACCTAGAAAGCCATGCCTCCGCAGTAGAGCCTTGTTTTAGACATACAGGAACTCCGTACACATCGGGGCTCTAAAATATTGACACTTAAAAGTATTGGTTGGATAAAAAAATTAGAAAGGTATAAGGAAAACTTCAGCCTATTAAAAATAGACCGGCTAAATGCGAGTCGGACTCACGCACCAAGGGTTCCGTACAAACTGACCACATAAACGGTCATATCTTTTCTCTACGTAGACTTGGAGGGTTTTTTTTCACAGCTTCAAGGGACCACAGTTTTGATATTTGGATTCTGTTATTTATTATGAGGTACGGAACCCTAAAAAGTATTTTTAAATAGTGTATCTCTCTTTTTTGGAATTTAAGGACTTCTTTAGGAATTTGAAGGAGGCCTTCTCATAAACTTCTCAGGAACTTCTTAAGTTCCGAAATTCAAATTCCGCCATTTATATCGGTCTTGCGCCACTTGGATGGGAAATCATTAAATATCCGCTCCTGTTAAACTTTTAACAAAAAGTCGTTGTCGTCTCGCGGCGCCCGACCCCTGTAGCGTCTCCCGCGGTGGCTGGCTTGGTTTGAGGTTCTCTCCTTCAAACATCACCATCTCCTCCGGGACAGAGCGGTGCTCCGCTCAAAAGAGCAGACTGCCTGTGTGCTCCAACGTGTCCTCCGGGCGATAGTCACATTGGTGAAACCTGGGTGTTTCCTCCCGCCCGATGATGTGCAGGAACGTCCCGAAACTTTCGTGCCCGGTGAGGATCTTCGTCAGGTGGTAGGTGAGGATGCCGTGGCGCCTCACTTCCCCCGCTCTGGGCGGAGCGGGCGGGAGTGTGAGACCCGCAACACCGGTAGGGTCATGGAGTTTCTTGCCGGTTCTTCTCCATAGGAAACGACCAACCCGAACCGTGCATCTTTTCTCGACGTTTTATAAGTGCCCATGTAGGCCTATGTAAAATAAAAATATTTTGATTTTGGTCCTGCCGGGATTGCGGGTTGTTCGAAAGAGATACCGCGGCCCTGAGTAAAAGAAGGAACATCGATCGGTGGACATTAGTCAGTAAAAGTCTGACACTCCCCCCCGCTTCGCCTAGAGCGGGGGAAGTTATTTGATGATTTCCCACCCCAAAAAAAAAACCCCGGTACACGACATCAAGAAAACTCCAGGTACAAATTGGACCCATTTTGAACCTGGAGTTTTCTTGATGTCGTGTACCGGGGTTTTTTTTCCATCTCAATTATTGTGGTCTCCCCTAGGCCATTTTTACCCCAAGGCTTCCACTCCAAGAACACTTTGGCCTACGAGCCATGTTTTAGGAAAGAATGAAAACGCTTTCCAAATAACTAATCCAACCATACTACAAACAATTTTGTCGAACAAATATAATTTATCTTGGCTGATTTTTTTTACTGTGCCTACCAAGATCATAATAAGGGCGTTCTATATTCAACCTTATTTATTTCTATTTGCAATTCACATTCAAATAGTAGGTACAAAACCAAATTATTAATAAAATAGCAAATAAACATTTTAATATAAATTCGAACAGCGAGCGCATTCCTTATTTGAATTTTTATCTGAAAATAAAATTGGCGCGAATTTAGCCATAGATCAGATTCTACTGTTTGTTGAGTCGGTTTTAGTGGCGTAAAAAATATTATTATCAATATCTATAGTATTTTACACGTATTACAAAATTACTCTTATTTTCATCTATCAATTTCTGATATTCCTTAATTTAATTATTCGAGTTGATTGATTTACAAGAAAATAATCGATTGAAATAATCGCATTTACACATCACAAATTAAAAAAAAAAGAAATGGACGTCATTTTCGAAAGTGAAATTTAGTAGTGGTTATGAATATTACTTGTTAATGGTCCTATTATTGCAAATTACGAAAAGATCTGGGCATGTTCATGGTATTTATAATATTTGCAATGATATTTGTCTCATTTGTTATAGAATCTATTCGCGTCCGTGTGATATAATGTGGAATGAAAAATGTAAACAAGCACGATTGGCGCGAAACTTCGACTTTAGATTTCAAAATGTATCATTACCACTGCTAATTTAAGTTCAATTACGAATGATTTCTGCACGTAATAAAAGGACACGATAATCAGGCCCAACAATGTGGAGCTTATATGTCCGAAAACCATTTTTTTTATGATTTTTAGCGTCGACCTACACTGCCATCAAAATGGCTATGATCGTAATTTACGCATTTGGATTTTATAAGACTTAATTAAGAAACTTGCTCAATAATTAAAGAACTTCTAATGACGTTTACATATGAGATTTTTATTCTACTATCTTAATGAATGCACACCCATATTATTTTTTACCCAGAAAATAAAATATTTACAAAAATAATGAGGAGGTCGTATGACTTAAATGTTCGACCCCTTTCGGGGCTAGTACCGAGCCAGCGGAGGTTTGAATGTCGAGCCCCCGAAGGGGTCCGTACCGAACTATACGGTTAAGGCGCGCGTGGAACACTAACGCGCCGTCAACACGGCCTATCGTCGCTCCGCCAGAAGCGGGGGAAGTAATTTGATGATTTACCATCAAAAAAGTACATGCCTATGACTCTTATTACTGGCTTGGGCCGTTGTCTTTATATATTCTTCTTTTCGTGAAATCACGGCTCAAATCGTTATCATTTTAAGTTATTCAACATTTCTCATCAACAATCGATGGATATGACTTGTTATAATATAATTTAACTATGACGTGATCTCTCTGAACCGATTGCTAAGCGTTCACTTTGATAATTGAATTTGATTAAGTATGTGTACTTGGTGTAGGCAGCCACTTAATCAATGGTTAATCTGTGTACACAGAATATCCTACTATCTATTCAGGGTTGGTGGTAGATTGATGACAGTGGCTCATGATTGAAGTCAGTGGCGTGCAATTGTAGGAGATCAATGTATACATGATACACGGTAGGCTATGGGGTGATGAAGTGATGTTTGTGAATTCACAATGGCTTTATTTTATTCTCTAAAGAGATAGCTTGTGGGTTCAGTCAAATAACGTTCAACTTGCAACATAACATAATTATGGTAGCAAAAAGTTCAAATCTCATAAGACCCAAGTCTCGAAACCTCCAAGTTGCAAAATATCTACATCTCAAAACGTTCAAGTTGCAAAATAGTCTAGTGTCCAAACGGGTTCCCTCTATCTGGCAGAATCTTGATGCTCCGAAATTTATTTGGCATAACACACTTCGCATAATTTTCTTTAAACGAACATTTTAAAGGCAGAAAAAATATTTGATATAATTATCGTTTGGCATAATGTTTAAAACTTCGAATTTACAATGGCATACTTTTAAGATGGCAGAATTACATTTAGTATAATTACGATTGGCAGAGTTCAAATTTCGCATAATATCGTATGGCATAATGTTCATTTAGAGCGATTGATTATTTGGTATAATTTCACTTGGCATACTATGCAGATGGCCGAATTTCATTAAGAATACTTTAATAGGCATGTAAGTCTTTACACTGACATGGTCATTAACATTTCTTTTTAAGGGTTAAAAAACGGGATATTTACCATGGTTGTTATTTATTGTGAGTTTCCAATATTTTGGCGTGAACCGATACAGTGAGTTACAATTATTTCCAAAAACTCTTAAGGCAAAAATAAGAATCTTGGGAATTACTTATATAGATATTGTTTTTAGTAGGTTACCCGAATTTCAACTATTTAGACTAGGTTAATTCCTAAACAAAAAATGGGTAGGTTAGGTTAGGTTAAAACTGTGACCTTGTACGCCAGAAACGACTTGCATTAGAAACAACAAATTTTCTATTAAAGAAACGACTTGCATTAATAGAAAAAAAGGGATTGTTTTTAGTAGGTTACTATTTAGATTAGGAACTGAACTATTTAGATTATGATAATTACTTATTTTCCCAAAATAGAGACAAATGGAAGGAATTAGAGGAGGCTTTTACCCGAAAGGGGTTCGTGTAAAAGGAACAGCTAGAAATATAGTATTAACAAACATAATTATAAACTAACCTAGTTTAAGTAATCTACTAACACTTTGAAATGTAAAACATACTTTTATACTGAAATAAAGAAGCTTTATTATTATTATTATAATTACTTATTGAATTAAATGACATTATTTCAAATTAAATTAAATAATAATTCAAATTAATGACATTATTTTAAAAAATATAATTAAATAAATGACAACAAACAATGACAAAGATGATTCTAACTATAAACTTTCCGCGATATGACAATTCTGCCGTTTAATGATTATCTATATGAAAAATATGCTAAAAGACGATTGTGAACTTTCTGCGATATGATGTTTCTACTTTTTAAATATTATGCATATGAAATTTATGTCTAGAGATGATTCTGACTTACAAAACTATGAGTTTTGAATGTATGATAAATGAGTGTCTGCCAAACAATTTTCTGCGAAATGAAGTTTATGCTATCCGTTGTTATGCAAAATAAAATTATGATATAAAAAGTTCTGCTATAAAGGGTGGACCCAAAAATTAAGGGTTCCCTCTATCTGGCAGAATCTTGATGCTCCGAAATTTATTTGGCATAACACACTTAGCATAATTTACTTTAGACGAACATTTTAAATGCATAAATAATATTTGATATAATAATCGTTTGGCATAATGTTTAAAACTTCGAATTTACAATGACATACTTTTAAGATGGCAGAATTATATTTAGTATAATTACGATTGGCAGAATTCAAATTTCGCATAATATCGTTTAGCATAATGTTCATTTAGATCGATGATTATTTGGTATAATTTTCCTTGGCTTTCTATGCAGATGGCAGAAATGGTTAGGTTAGGTTAAAACTGTGACCTCCTACGCACGAGCTGAGCGAGCGGAGCGAGCGGTGCCGCGGCAGCGGCTGGCGAGTGCCAGAAACGACTTGCATTAATAGAAAAAAGAGATTGTTTTTAGTTGATTACCCGGAACAGAACTATTTAGATTCATCTGCATAGTATGCCAAGTGAAATTATACCAAATAATCATCGCTCTAAATGAACATTATGCCATACGATATTATGCGAAATTTGAACTCTGCCAATCGTAATTATACTAAATGTAATTCTGCCATCTTAAAAGTATGCCATTGTAAATTCGAAGTTTTAAACATTATGCCAAACGATAATTATATCAAATATTTTTTCTGCCTTTAAAATGTTCGTTTAAAGAAAATTATGCGAAGTGTGTTATGCCAAACAAATTTCGGAGCATCAAAATTCTGCCAGATAGAGGGAACCCTTAATTTTTACATTAAACTCCACTATTATGTCATGTATAATATAATGTGTGTTAATAAGAAAAATAAATATCGAACTTTTGATTTAGATAGAACAAAAGTTCGGGGTCGCCGGCAAAAGAAAAAAGGCAAAACATAATTTTAATTAAGGGAATTTGTAACTTTTGTAATTGCAGTTGGTAAACTTAACCGCAACTTGTCCCCATACATTGAAGTTTCAGTTTTCCAACAGCAACCTTAATTTTCTCCTTCAATACAATTTATCCTTTCGTTTAAGCAGTGTTCTGTACGTCCATTACTTACCTACAAATTTATACGGAACCCTCTGTGCGCAAGTCCGACTTGCACTTAGCCTATTTTTATTGAGTTATTTTGTCTATTGTAAACTATTCCTATTATTGAGTTAAAGTCCAAGAGCTATGAATGTGCTCATGTTCACACTGATCTGACCACTTTTTAACGCGGTTGATATGTTTTGATTACTTTCAGTAATATATTTTCTTTTAACATACCATTGGCAATAAAATATTTTTTTTAGACTGCCCCGCTTTTCACATTTTAACACACTTCCATTATACACATAGGTGCACAATAATAGACCCACGTTTTCCAGTTAAATCACAGATACCAGGTTTGCATTACATGAGCGCCATCTCGTGACAGTTACTGCAAATTAAACTACATTTGTCGCATACAATTATATTGCGCATGGCCGATCATTTACAAAATGGTGTTCTGTTGCTTTGAAAAGCTTGTTCCTTGAATTTGGATGGAGCTTGTCCAATTTGTTTTGCCTCGTTGGTAGAGTAATGGCAAGCGCGACTGATAAGCAGGAGTTATAGCATAGAATACTATATACTCATACTATAGAAGCCATTGATCAGCTGTTTTTTAAAACTGTACCTTCCATGGACTTTGGTTGGCGACTGACGGCTGCACTGCGTGTAGCGGGTTTTATAAGCACGGAACAAATATTTGTAAGACCTACGGGTGTTCCGGGTCTGACTGTTTGTGTATTTAAATGAGTTTAAATATTTGTAAACGCACCCACGATACTGGATAAATTCCTTGTGTAGGGCGACGCTTAAAAAATCAGAACAAGGTATTTTCTAGTGAATGAATTAATAATCAAGTGAAAATGTCCCCTAAATAGAAACGGCTAAACATCTAATGTTTCTAGACAGCTCTTTTACACTGACTTAGTTTCTTGTCTTGCAAGGCCAAGGTTTTTTTGGTTACCAATGAGAAGTAAGTAGATATACTTCTTAAAAAAAAAACATATTATAATGTCGCATGCAGGTATGTACATAGGATCCTGGTAGAGTGTACTAAGAGACATACAAAGTGTCAAATAGTTGTGGACGCTGAATGCTATACCCATGAACGAAAAAAACACCTCCTTTAACGTTACTAACACGACTTTAATGACTTAATAACTAAAAAAGGACACACAAAACAATTCATAGGCCAGTACGTGTCTTGCCCGGTAAGGGGTTGTTTGAAAGAGATACCGCGGCCCCGGAACACAAAGAGCAATTTAAAAGAAGGAACATGGATGGGTTTTAGTCAGTAAAAGTCTGACACCCCCCTCCGCTCCACCCAGAGTGGGAAAAGTTATTTGATGATTTCTCATTTTTTTCTAGAGCCAAACTTTTTGTTAGCTTGTTCACTTTGGCTTTTATATGGTCTCGCCAGGTGAGTCTCCTATCTAGGTGCATGCCTAAGTATTTACATACCTAGGAACCTTATTACACTTTTCCACTTATTACTTGACTTAAGATGTCTGACATCTTCAGCTTGATTGAATTCAATTTTGCTGATCACTGTCTCTTAAGATACAGGTCTCCTAGTTTAAGAGGCAGGGTTCATAATTTTTTAGTATGCATATACTAATTTTGTGTACAAAAATTATGTCTGCACAAAAATATGATAATATATTTTGCTATTTGCATTGCTATTGTATTTTGCTTTATTTTGAACTATGTCTGTGTCTATTATTTGTATAAATAAACTCTTTTATTATTATTATTATATTATTACGATATTGGGACTGAGATCCAAGTTACTCATAGGTTTTAAATAATTAATAACTTTGCTTTAAATACTTTTCCGGCCCCTGTACTATTCAATTTATCCATATAATAATATGCCCTATAATAAAGTCCTTTCCCAGCAATATTTTTTGTGTAGTTGTTGTTTTGTTGCTTGGTTGGTGAAAGGTTCGTTTACACCCTTTGTATCCATACCTGCACGTGTATCTTGCATAGACGTGGGTATTTACAAGGACCTCACATTCATTGATTAAAGGCTACTTGAGGATGTTGATAAGTGTAAATCGATCATCAAATCTCTCCACAAAATGAGCAAAAATTGTGCTCTGTGTAAACGGGCTTAAATTCGCTTTTAGTCCACTTACAGAATTAGTTGGAGTATTTAATCAAACGATAGCTATTTCCAATTCAAACGGTTTGCATATTTTATCAACTAAGTGGATTTATTGATTAACACAGAATCTGAATCGCATTTACTTGATCTGATATTGATACCGTCTCTGCAAATATTTAATGTCAATAATTCTGGGACGAGTGAGTTAGATAATAATATAAGGATTTTAATGTATCCACATTAAAATCCTTATATTATTTGGTCGCTAGAAAAATATTTTCTTTGGAAGAGACAGATTTGATATTTAGGTATCAATTAACATTTTATTTCTTGTGTGTAGTGAATGTCTTGGGTAAACATGTAATCACTACGCTTAATATGAAACTCTCCGAATTTTGCGAGTTGTTTTCGAAAGAGATTCCCCGGCCCGGAACTTATAGTGCAAAAGAAGGAACATGGGTGGGTTTTAGTCAATACAAGTCTGATGTTCTGAGTTATTTGATGATTTTCCATCCGCAAAAAAAAGGTTAGTCACTAAAGAAAAGATCATAATAATATACCTTATAATACAAAAATATATTTATATCTAGGTATCCTTACTAATATTATAAAAGCAAAAGTGAGTTTGTTTGTTTGTTTGTTACCTCTTCACGCTTTAATGGCTAAACCGATTTTGATGAATTTTGGTACAGAGATAGTTGGGAACCAGGAGACGGACATAGGCTATTTTTTTATTAAAAAAAAGTGGGATATGAGGGAGAACGAGGGAAGAAAAGGGAAAACTTAGCGTTGCTATTACAAATATATCAGGCGCAAGAGCAAAAACTGCAGGTCTGCTTGGTGTGTTATACCGAATTTAACGCGAGCGAAGCCGTGGGCGAAAGCTAGTAATTGTATACATGTGTTTCTCTCTTCTTTATATTATACGACGTTTCAGACAACAGTTACCAAGTCTTAAGCAAAGGAAAAATGTCATGTCGTGGAATTATTTCAAACTTCTAAATCGCACTTAAATCTTTTATGGTGACAGTTAGTGATGGCGATGAATTATGATGATAATTACTGCTACCTACTTAAAAAATCTTTCATTACTGTTTTCCTCACAAAAAACCGTCTTTGTTGAATCTGAAAAATATAACTTTCTGTTTTACGATTCACAAACAAAAATATTTGATCAGTTTTTTGTAACGTTTACGTAGCGTAAACGCAACGTTAAAAAGACGCTCGTGGCTAATTAAAAACAGCCGTGCAGCTGTAAGTTCATCTTCTAGGCTAAGCAGCGCTAAACAGAGTACGTTCGTGGATGGGTGACCGTCCATTCCATACCGAGTTTCCTGCCTGGTAATATACTTGACTGGTAATAAGTTCGTTTTTGGTAAGCTAAAGGATATGGTATTGCCCAGGACTATCTGTTTTGTGGAGGTCAGATAGGCAGTTGCTTTATGTACACTGGTATTCAGCTGAATTCGGTTAGACTGGAAGAAAATCCCAACATAATAGGGAAAAGGCTAAGCATACGATAAAACGCAACGTAACCGAAACGTAATTGTATGTGGTTTACGTTACGTTATCTGCAGAAGCAATCTCCATGTTTATTGCACATTGTAATATTTCGTACAAAATGTTAAATGAATTTCAACAAATGCCTGTACACTTGGTTAAAACAACGGTTGCAGATAAATACCAACATTGTTTCAGTTACGACCAGAATTAAATACTTATTTTGTTTTACTTTGATATTGAAATGGTTCTGTGGTTTTGAAGAGAGTGATCCAAACTAAAAGGTCGATGTAGGTAATAGAAGCAGATGAATATTCGCGGATGACATACATGTGTACTAAACTAGCTGGCGCCCGCGGCTTTGCCCGCGTGTTATCGGAAAAAAAGTATCCTATGTGTTATTCCAGACTATAATTTCATCAAGATCCGTTCAGCCGTTTTGACGTGAAAGAGTAGATAACAAACATCCATCCATCATCCATCCTCACAAACATTCGCACTTATAATATTAGTAGGATAATTATCCTCCATTCCGCGGTATCACTATAGACCGGGTTATTACCTATGTGCCATGTATGGTGAATAAAATTGTACCTATTTATTAAGAGCATGTAATTCTGCCATGCTCAACGCTAAAACGGTATCTCAGGGAAAAAAAGTTCCTGCCAGGGTTGCGGGTTGTTCGATAGAGATACCGTGGCCTAGGAACACAAAGGGCAAAAGAAGAAATATGGGTTTTAGTCTGTAAAAGTCTGACAATTAATTCTGAAGTCATTTGATAAATTGCCATCCAAAAGAAAGGGGAAAACCAATTGCACGAAAAATTAAGGTTTGTGTGTGTTATTGTTTTAAATAAGATTGGGCTCAGTTCTTTAGAGAAGTATTTAAATAAACTACACGATGCCACTAAAATCAAAATACAAAATTTTTTGGAGACCTACCACTCTTGTGATTAGCGCGGAAGTATTATCAATCAAAGTCTCTGTCTCAGCGAACAACGACTAAATTAACAGATAATATACCAACACAACACTTACAAACAGTGCATAACACATGACGCCCAAATCGAACATCAATCCAGAGCTCGACCACAACTAGAATTGGTCTAATTCAACCCTATACATAGAACAACAATAATCATTAGTCATAGCAAGCTAAACCATAGAGTATGAATACCATATAGACAGGAAACCTGCCTCTATGCATATTTTATGCCGAAGAAACCTGCATTTGATGCCCCACACTACTCTAAGGTGTTTAAAGAGAGGGGCCCGCCAGGGCCACCGCCTGTCCCGGGGTTGTTCGAATGAGAGACCGTGGCCCCGGTACATAATGGCAAAAGAAGGAACATTTATGGGTTTTAGTCAGTAAATGTCACACTCCCCCACTCAGACGCTCCACCCAAAGCCGGGGAAGTTATTTGATGAACTCTCATCCAAAAAAATAGGTTTTAAATTCAGAGCCTAATTTTAAGAAACTAGTTTCAGTTGTTGGATTAACCAAACGAGTTGAGGCATTACGCCTTAGTTATAAATTGCGTATATTTTAGCTTCCCTGATAGCTTCAACTTAAAACACAATAAACCACGAATCAATACTTATTTTTCTACCTAGTATATAATATGCTTTATATTTGATAGCATATTTTCTTTAAAAAAGTTTTTAGTTAAAATACCTATATAATAAATTATAATCCTACTTATATTATAAATGCGAATGTTTGTGAGGATGGATGGATGGATGTATGGATGTTTGTTACTCTTTCACGTCAAAACGGCTGAACGGATCTTGATGAAATTTTCCACAGAGGTAGAGAGAGAGAAAAAAAAGTATCCATAGGTAAAAAGTATCCATCCGTAGTAAAGTATATATTAAGTATTAGTAGTAGTTAACTTTTTTTCGAAATCACGCGAGCGAAGCCGCTGGCGCCAGCTAGTTATAAATAAGCACGTGGTGCAAGCATCTATCTATACAATACTACTCTCATCGTGTCAGTGGTATCTTATTACGGGACTGTAGACTAATCAACGACTTGTTCACAACATTGAATGACGCAACATGCGTCAAGGAACTGCACGCACGTGCTTTACTTGTTACCTTTTCGTGAATACCGACACTCCATAAATCGTATCATAGTTACACGTAGCATATTCTATCACAACATCTTTCATTTGTTGACTGACCCTGAAGAGAGGTAATATTTTTGCGCACGTCTATGTTTGTCTTTTTGTTCTGTTCCATTGTGACTTCTAAACGGATTCAACTCGGAAACATTCAATCGCTATGTTGCTACTTACTCAAAAACTTTTAAAAACACCTGCCAGGTAGCTAAAGCCTTATTCATAAGCAACAAGATTAAATCCGCCGATAATAAAATTAAGACGGTTTGGAAAATAATCAATAGTGAAACTAATAGAAATAAAAAATATAATAATGATATTACACTAGAGTCCTCACGTGGTCTTCTAACCACTAAAAACGAAGTTGCTCAAGAATTTGTGGATTTCTTTACTAGTATCCCAATTAAAACTACTGAAACGTTAAATTCGTCACCCTTGCTTTCTGTTGACTTATTAAGAGCAAACGTTTTACCATGCTCGGTTGAGTTTCAATTTAACCATATGAACCCCACTGCAGTCATTAAAGCTTTTAAACAAATAAAAATCAAATTAACCGAAGACCTTTGGGGATTGTCTATTAAAGTTTGTCAAGCTATCATTGAGACTGTAGCACCGTACTTAGCCTTTATATTTAATTTGTGTGTGGACCAAGGAGTCTTCCCGGACCTTATGAAATACAGCAAGGTAATACCACTTTTCAAATCTGGGGACAGTAAAGACACCAATAATTATAGACCCGTATCCGTTTTGCCGGTTTTCAGCAAGGTGTTTGAAAAGGTAATGCTTAACCAAATGCTTAACCATTTTAACACCAATAAAATCTTACATGAGAAACAGTATTCTTACATTAAATGTGGACAAAACCAAGTACATCTGCTTTAGCATAAAAAAAGCAACTGGAGATAGCAGCACGCGAAAAATCATATCGCACGAGTGCCACTCCGGAAAAAAATGCAAGTGTCCCTCACTAGAAGCCGTGCATGCAATAAAATACCTAGGAGTTAATATAGACAGCAATCTCAATTTTAAGGAACACGTTAGGCTGTTATGCGGAAGACTACGTAAGCTCATCTATATTTTTAAAAACCTGAGGCACATAGCGGACTTTAAGTTGCTCAAGCAGATATACTTTGCTCTTTGTCAATCGCTTCTGACATATTGTCTATCATCCTGGGGAGGCACATCAAAAACTACTCTGAAGTCTATCGAGGTCGCCCAGCGTGCAATACTGAAGGTTGCGACGTTTAAGCCCATTCGTTTCTCTACCACAGCATTATACGAGGAATGGGAGGTCATGACCGTGAGACAGTTATATGTGCTAAGTGTTGTTCTCCTACAACACAGCAAATTACCCTACAACCCACTGCTCCTCCTAAAACGAAGAAAGGACATAGTGTGCGAGAGAACTCAGTTGTTTAAAACTAAATTTGGACAACGCTTTGCCCACTCCATTGGTCCATTCCTCTACAACAGGTTAAACGGAATCTTAAATCTATACCCTTTAACCAAAATGCAATGCAAGAAGAAATTAACTGAATACCTTAAAAGTTTAACCTATGAACAGACTGAACTTCTTCTGAACATAGCGTCCTAAGCATTGTAATATAATAATAACAGCATACATCTTTTCGGAAATACACACATAAACGCGTACGATCACTCACACCAATCACACCACAACACACATCTCACACTCACATCCTCACACATCCTCTTTCTCATCAGTCACGTACATTCCCATCTCACACAAATAAGAGGTACATCCAAACTCTACATAAACTGCTTTTCTTTTACTTTTACAAAGTTAAATAAATAAAAAATGTTTATATTACCTTGAACTATATATTTATGATACGCTATTGGCGCTTATATTTTATGTTTAATACTCGAGGGGTTTGGCGCTGATAGCCGAAATACAGGCTCTGCCTAGTTCGGCTACAGATGACTACACCACTTTTATTTAGTTAAACCTGCCTGTTAAAGTGTTTTGTAAATTTTTGTCTAAGTTTTCTTTGAATAAACATTATTATTATTATTATTATTAGTATGGTTTCACCAAAGGACGTTGTACGACTGACGCCGGTGTCACCCTATTAAAAAACATATTTACTGCGTGGGAGGAAGCACAGGATGCCATAGGGATCTTTTGTGACCTCTCAAAAGCATTTGATTGCGTGAACCACGAAACCCTTCTCTTGAAACTTGAACATTACGGCCTAGGGAAACTTGCGCTTAGTTTAGTAAAATCGTATTTAAATGATAGACAGCAGCAAGTACAAATAAATGGTGTCAATTCGATGGGTTTAAATGTAAAGATGGGTGTACCACAAGGATCGATATTAGGTCCCTTCCTGTTTTTAGTATATATTAATGATCTACCCCATTTATTTAAAAACCAACCACAAATGGTGTTGTTTGCTGACGATACCTCTTTAATATTTAAGATAAACAGACGTGCTACAAATCTTGACGACGTAAATAATGCCCTAATGCAGGTACATAATTGGTTTACCGCTAATAATTTAGTATTAAATGGGAAAAAAACGAAGTGTATAAGATTTGCTCTACCAAATGTCAAAAACAGTGAGTGTGACATAGTATTGAATCAAGAGAAACTAGAATTCGTCGAAAAAACTGTTTTCTTGGGAATAACACTCGATTCAAAGCTACAATGGGGTCCGCATATAACATCTCTTGCAGGACGCCTTAGTTCAGCAGCATATGCTGTTAGAAAAATCCGTCAGTTTACTGATGTAGATACCGCGAGGCTAGTCTACTTTAGTTATTTTCATAGTATCATGTCATACGGTATTTTACTTTGGGGACGGGGTGCTGACATCCAGTCTATATTTATTCTGCAGAAAAGAGCCATCAGAGCCATATATAACCTACGTAGGCGAGATTCTTTAAGGGAACAGTTTAAGGATATTAACATCATGACAGTACCTTGTCAATATATTTATGAAAACATCATGTATGTCAGGAAAAACTTGCATATTTTTAGTAAAAGAGGTGACAGACACAATTATAATACTAGAAATAGGGACCAATTAGTTCAACCAGGTTTCAGGTTAGCTAAAATAGACTCATCTTTCATGGGGTACTGTTTGAAATGCTACAATAAAATACCTCCCCACATTCTTCAACTGAATGAAACGAAATTTAAATCTTGTATTAAACGCACACTATGTAGGCAAGCATATTATAAGTTGGGGGATTATATTGATGATAAAAATGCTTGGCTCAATGCTGGTCCTGCTCCACAAGAATAGGGGTAAACTCATTGATTGGTATCCGAAGCTATAGTGGAAGCTGCAGAAGATTGTAAGACTATCTTTGCAATGTATAGAATCAATTCTCTAGTATTGTATAATTATTAAGCCCATATGTGAGTGCTATGTATTATTATTGACTTGACGAAGCCCTGGTGGTTGATAGTGTCATGCTCACTTAAATGTCTCGCTGATGGTGGCGGGTGTGTCTGGTCATTTAGCTCCCTTCAAAATGGTCGAGCTGAATGGGGCTGATCCATACGTCATGTTCGTGAACGGGCGCTGTCAGTTGGGACTGGTCATTTTTTTTAGCTACCACGGTTCATTTTTAACTTATTTAGATTTAAAATTAAATTTTGCTTTTTATTTACTCTGGACGCTCTTACTGTGCACGTCTTTCTACATCGTTCTCACATATTTGTATAATCTCAACATGAATGATGTAAATACAATTTTGTAAAAATATTATAATTTAAAAGAGTGTCCATGGAGTTTCTTGCCCATTCTTCTCCATAGAGATCAACGCTTTGGAATGGGCAACTACAGTACTTTCACAAGTTATTATGCCTTGTGACCGGGACTGTAGATTAGTTTTGTTTCTTGACATTCAAAAGTGCCTGTAATGGTCTAATTGAAATAAATGGTTTTGAATTTGAATTTTTGAATTTGAATTGAATCGATTTAGAAAAAGAATTATACGTTGTTAGATTTTTTTGGAAGCGCGGTTGTCACATGTTAGATTAAAAAAAAATGTGGCCTGTTTAGGCGGATTTTGGGCGTCATATTGTGGTGTTTGACTTTTTTTTTCATCTTTACCCGTGGAATTGGATATCAAAACTAAGGGTTCATTCAAAATTTTTAATATAAAAAACTGGCAATTAAAAAAACACAAACTAAATTAACGTTTGAATTTATGGTTTTCTATTTTCCCCGCTAACGCAAAACGTGTGTCGCTTGATCATAAAATTCGAACAAGCGTGATTTCGAATGTCTTTGAAACGGTTAATCCCTCGCTTCTATACATTATTAATCTATGTGTAACTCTAAACCCATGTTACAGGCTTGCACGTGACATTGGCATATCTCTGACACTCACTCACATACATCAGGCATCAGCCCTTGAGAGGAGGTAAATTTGTCACGTCAACTCCAGATGATTGATAAAGGAAATAGAGGATTATACGTTTTGTTTGCAGTTTGTTGTGAATGATGAAACGTTGTAAGGGTTTATCTTGAAGTTATTCGCGTGTGGACTGTGGAGTCTTTTTCTTTTCTATTAAATAAAGGGTCAAATCAAATCAATTTTATTTGTTAGCTTAGGTAAATAAATACAGATCTTATATTTGAAGGAACAGAGCGCTATGTTATACCAGGAGGACTACAAGTATCAAATTCAAAAGCTCAAGATTACAAATTAAAAAATTGCATTATATTATTTAACACTATAAAAATATCTAAAGTCAAAGTAATTTAAAATGTCAAACATTATGAAATGTCAAAATAAATAATAAACATCAATTCTATACAGCAATCATTGTGCCGATAGTCGTGTCGGTCAATGGCTTAATAGCCTTGACCAACATGAGGAGGCTATCGCTTGGCAGTTGGATCAATGGCTTTGATTCAGAAAGCAGTACTTCTGGACACGGCACCGGTAGCTCGGACCCTGTTACCGATGCTGATGGACTACTATTTGCAATAAATAATGTTTGCGTAAAGTTACTTAGTTACGCATGCATGTTTAGCCAGAATGATATTAAAACGCGGATGATGCGAAAGAAGTATATAAGGGTCGTGGTCGGGGTACCACCTTGGGAGAAAGAGAAAGAGAAAAGCGTGAGTGTATGAATGTATTAAATACATATATATGACGGAGATTCGTCGTCGGATGGTCGAGACATCATGGCGGAGGACACGAAATAATACTCGCAAAACTTTTGTTAACACTTGTATTGTCCTTTCACAAAATCAATAAAACAAAATAACTAAAGATGCTAATGATCGATACAGATTTAAATCAGAAACGCGGTAAGTTCGGTACAGGCTGGCAAAACGACCTCTCACGCTCGTGTCCATCCAAAAAGTAACGTCTCTTCAATCTCATTCCTCTAATGACAACTGACAGCTATCAAACCAGACTTGCCAACTTGTACCGACCTCACCCAAGCCTACTGCTTGACGTTTCCGACAACCGATAATAGATGGCGTTGTTCTAAAATAACGATTTCAATCATTTCTCTTTGTTGATTCTGCGACATATATTAGATGACAGTAGTATAAGATTAGACGACACCACAGATAAACTCAATATTTTAAAGAAAAAACATTTTCTTTTAATAGGACCGCAAATAATAAATCAGACTTTACAGAAGTTTTAGAATATGCTCATCTGTTTTTTACACAAAGTCCATTGATTAAATATTACGTACCATCAGCGAAGTTCGATAAAATATTAATTATACCTATACATGTCGATTCTAAAACGTTGTCAGCGTCATTCAAACCGAAAATTCTACGTCATTTATCATCAATTACCTTTCTAAGTGCGACCCATCTCAAACTCACGAATATTCTAGACCCTCTAACACTTTTCACAAAATTAGAATCACGCCAAAATGTATCACCAAATTCTGAATAAATTATACCAGTGCAATAAGTAAGACAAACTTAAGACGAGAAATTAAGGAAGTTCCCCGTTGAAGTTCTGAAACTGTCAGCAGTTAGTTGAGGAGGCAACGAATGAAGAAAACCTGATACCATGAAGAGGCAAAGTTTGTGCCATTGTTCTTTCGTCGCGAGAACTACTGAATTGATTTCGTATAATTTAAAGCAGTATAAAATTGTAGGATTTGTTTGTTTTTAATTCCCGAAAAATAATAATAAGAATAAATTGATTAAACCAGTATTTTTTTTTCTTAATCTAACATCGTAACATTAAGTAATATCTAAGTAATATCGGTAAGAAGTTCTATGTTGACAGAATTAGAAAATGATGGACCCCAAACTAGGCTGCGCCTGTATCTTGGGGGCCAGAGTTGCGATAACTTTAAATTAAAACATTTATATTTGTAGATGTTATGATTAGACATTTTGGCATTAAGATCATGATGCGAGTTTAGTCATGCTTGTGGATGCTTGACATACCGAGTTTCCTCCGTGTTTTGGAACGCTCCGCTCCGGCTGTCATTTGTAGATCTTTGACAGTCGTTACAGATAGTCAGTAAATCACTGAAAACCAGTCCTACCAAGGGCTATCGTGTACAAACTGGGTTGTGGAGATCAGATAGATAATCGCACCCTGTAAAATATTTATATTTTAGCTGCTTCAGGCTAGACTGGAAATCGACTCGAAAATGGTTAAGCAAATGATGATGATAAATTAACTCTTGCTTTAAAAGTCATTGCGTAGTTCATAGTTGCTAGGGCGAGCGTGACTTACTCGATTCGATTTGTTGCGCTAAGTGTTATTAGGTTTTTTTTTCCATTAGAAGTTTCTTAGTAGCAACCCGAAGTTTAGATTTGTGTCTGGTTGACGGCAATAGACACAATAACATGAGAATCGAGCATAAATGACAAGTTGTAGGTGTTCTTTAGATACCGAGTCTTATAGATACCGAGTCTTCTTTGAGGGTGGGAAATCATCAAATAAATTCCCCCTATCTGGGCGGAGAAGGGGGAGTGTCAGAATTTTACAAACTAAAACCCACCCAACCATATTCCTTCTTTTGCCCTTTATGTTCCGGGGCCGCGGTATTTTTTTCGTAAAATCCGCAACCCCAGAGCGTTATGTATCGCTTAGTACTTCCCGAAATCAAAACACGTTATTCAAGCAATATGTAAACTGCACTCCATACAAATTATTCACAGAACTGGCTGCTTATTCAAAACTTTAAATTGGCCGTGCTTCCCAATAGAGGATACAATATTTCAATATCGATGGTAGAATAAACTTAGGTACTTCCAAGCAGTGAGATGCAACTTTTGAATTATTTGGTACGTAGAAAATAGTTTCTGAGGATCTTTCACGAACGCGCCACGTAAGCGTTATGTTTATCATTATGAAAATCTTGTAGCATTTAACAAATCTTAGTTACACTATTTGTACGGTGAACCCGCACATTCGTCATTATTAATTGTTAAATATGTATGTTAAGCATCATCATCATCACTAATGCCTAGTGTCCGTTATCACTAACGTAAGGCGACACCTAACTCAATGCTTAGTGCTCGTTTTCACCTTTCTTCTTTTTGTCATTTTACTTACATTACTGACATTACTACACTCAACACGAGCGGTTTTACTCATCACCCCCGGCATTTTCATCTATTCTAAAGGTGTGCAGAAAGTCATCTTACATTTTTTGGTCATTAAATGTAGGTACGGTACTGTACGGATGTTAATTAAATTTTACAACTACGACAATTTTACTACTAGGAACGCAAGTCGCGTTGTCACTTTGTGGTTTATTCGAAACAAAATTTGTGGTTGGCATAACGAAGCTCAACGAATGAAGATTAAAATAGTTACGAAAAGGCTTTTTTCACTTATTTTGCCTTTCACCTTTGGCGAGTCCTGAAGTTACCAAATGGGATGTAGCCATATTTCTTTCATCTGCTTGTGTCGTTTTATACGTAGTTCATGACCAAGCCAAAAATCACATTTTTATGTTCCACAGTAGGTACTACTAGATGAGTTGGAGTGGAGTCAGCGCTCAGTTTGTGTCATATGCAAAGACCTTACTTCATTTGTACTAGGTTCACGGTACAGTAACACTTCCAGTTTGATTTGTGACTCAGTTCCTACAGTCTTTTTATAGTTCTTTACCTGTGATAGTCCAACAACCACCTTATTTTCACGAAAATAAAGATCAATATAATTTTAACAAACTTGTTAGTGGTAGCAAAAACAATCCAACAACCACTTTATTGACAAGAGCATGAAGATTACTATGATTTGGACAGCAACGGTAAGAGCGGAGGTATGATACTGTGTAAGGACTGCACTTCGTGCAACAAGTACTCATACAGCTGGCGACTTTGTAAGCTACAATGAGCATAACTTGTCTTTTGTTTCTGTTGCTTTTGGAGCAGAAAATGTTACGTTCTGGGTGCACTATATCGTTATGCTAGGGTGAGTATTGTGACCTACTTTATATGCGATCTGGAATTGTAAGTATGAGCTACACTTATGTTTTCGGGAAACTTACGTTTGGGCTGTTGAATAAGTAAAGCAAGTATAAAGATCTAGTACTGTGTTGCCAGATTTGTTTGTTTATTTATGAATGTTTCAAGACAGATGGTATGTGTATTTCTCAACCACAAGTTTACAATATTGTAAATACTTTATTCGAAAGAGACACCCTTTTATCTGTTCTTGTTTGTAACGCTTTTGAATTAAACGTAATTCAAAAGCGTATACATGTATGTTTAAAAAGCCTGCTTGGTCGTAACCAAGTGACAATAGATTAACCTTTATAATATTCGGATCTTGATTATAAGCGTATTGCGAAACGGGGTTGTGGGTTGTTTGTAAGAGATACCGCGGCCCCGGAACGTAAAGGACAATAGAAGGAACATGAGTGGGTTTGACTCGGTAGAAGTCTGACACTCCCCCCCGCTCCGCCAAGAGCGGGGAAACTTATTTGATGATTGAAAAGGGTGTTACGAAATATAAACTGGTTAGATATCTAATTCATGTAATCATCTGCCTAGCGTTGTCCTAACAACGTATTTTCGTGTCAATTTAACAACATAATAACGAGTGAAAACCACCACCATCTCTCATTTCTGCGCTTCTGTAAGTCCTGGAAACGCAGGCGTTAATAAATTGGGATACAAGTCAGGAGAAAGAAGGAGTTGGGGTCGGCTTGCAGTCTTACTGGATTTAAGTAGCTAAATATCTAGGGGCACGGCAGTGCCCCCACCAAGTCGAGCAAAAAAGCGTCACGGCCGTACCATCCTTTTCTCGAAGCAATTCAGACCATTTTCGACCCCCTGTAACTTTATATTTAACACGGAGCAACAGTATAACAGACCTTCACGAGACAGTCACTTAATAATACAATGATCATTGTTGACTTTCTGGCTTCCAACAACTCTATTGTGTACCTGTGTTGAGCCCTGTTTGTATGAGTGTGTGTGTGTGTTTGTTACTCCTTCATGCTGAAACGGCGTTACGAATTTGGATAAAATTTGGTGTGTTTATAGTTTATATCAAATATATTTATTTACAAGTAACAGATACTACTATACATTATGGGTAGCCATCCTTACGACTATGTTAGTAAATACAGACAGAAAATCAGTACATAACAACAAATTTGCAAAACAAAACAAATAGCGCTACCCTGGACAAGTAACACATACAGTACTTTTCATCCCGGTGTATGCGGGTAAAACCGCGGGATGCAGCTAGTAAGAAAATAAAAGTGTGTACAAAACTAATTCCCAAGGAGTTTGTGACGTTACTGGCTAGCTGGAATGTGGCTTACGTGATGTGTGGCGACAACCTTTGCCTTTTACAACTGCAATACGTCCTAGGTCACGTAAACTTGAGACGTGACACAACTCAAAGACAATGTTGAAGAGTTTTATGTGCTTTGAATAGATACACTGTATTATAGCTGATAGATTGCTCCGTTGTTCTAGTGGTTCATACCCTACGGCTAAGCATGAGGCAGCAGGTTTCATTCTAATTTTTAGGGTTCCGTACCTCAAATAGAAGAAACGAAACACTTATATTATTCATATATTATATTATTCATTTATTTCAAGTAACATAGACTCATTTGAGGTAACATTAAACACAAAACTCAAGCATTCCAATTTCAATTAAATAGTACCTATGTCAGAAAACAATAAAATTACATCAAACAAACAAAATACAACGTAAAAATTTAAATTATTAATATTAAAATAAAATGCAATAAATTATAATTAGAATTAATGTCAGCAGATTCAAATTTCATAAAATAAAATAAAAATAAAAGTCAATAAAATTTCGTCAAGTAAAAATAAGTAAATAACATAATCATACCGACTCACAAACAATTACAATTTTCTCACGGGCATTGGAATAGCGGCATGTCTGGCACAGCCATGTCGGATATAAGGACAGTCTAACCTGTCGGCGATCATTGCCAAAATGGCGTTGGGGCTGGCCCACACCCGGCGCACCAGGGACGCGCACCTCTTACTATCACTTTGTTATCCATCTGTCGGTCAATACCCTTTATCTCGCGAATGCGAAGAGGTGTTACTTTAAAATCATATTTACTCAAGTCCCTTGGAGCTGTGAAAAAAACAATCCCTTAAGTCGACGCAGTCAAAAGATGTGGCTGTTTATGTGATAAGTTTGTACGGAACCCTCGGTGCGCGAGACCGAGTCGCACATGGCCGGTTGTTTTTCGTTATACTGAATAGGCTTGCGTTTGAACCCAACTTGTCTGATTCGAAGCGAAGATGCAGCATAGAGTAAAGCATTATTGTCGAAACAATCGGAAAAGGTGATGTTTTTTTCATTATCATTAATCCTTATTTTAAAAGCGAAAGAAAGTTTGTTTGTTACGTCTTCACGCCTAAATGGCTAAACCGATTGTGATGAATTTTGGTACAGAGATAGTTGGGACCCTGGAGATGAACATAGTCTTTTTTTCAAAGTGAGAAAGATGAAAGAAAAGGGAAAACTAAGCTTTTCTTTTACAATAAATAAGGCTCAAAAGCAAAAACTACAGGTACCTGCAAATTAAGAAAGGGGAACTGTGTTACCCCGAATTCGACGACAGCGAAGCCGCGGGCAAAAGCTAGTAATATTTACTTGTTTTGCTACTGCCTAACCTTTTGGGAATTACAGCTGTGATGTTATGTGAGTACTTACTTGTAGGCTAAGTATAACTATCACGAGAATCTGTAATTGTTCCTTTCGTCTAATTCAGTCCCCGTATCTTGCAAAACGGTTAGGCAATTATTTCTTGGGATCTTCATGTATCTAATAGCTCATACTCTGACTTTGTGCCTAGCTGCTGGCAATAGACCCACAAATTTACTTTGAACTTTAAATAGACCCATAAATTTACTTTGAACCTCAAACATAGTCGAGACTACTACTTTAAACATAAATGTTTCTTTGGCTTTAAGCTAGATATCCGTTCGAGGTATACGTCCGTCGTAACAGTATAAAGAGTTGTATTATTTGTATTTTACGGCATGGTTGGCGCAGTGGTTAAACGATTGACTGCTACTCTGCACGTTGCGGGTTTGATATCCGCAGAGAACAAATTAATAATTGTATGGCCGTTTGTGTATCTGAGTTTAAATGTTCGTAAACGCACCCACGAAACGGAAGAGATTCCTGGTGTGGGAAAAGTTTTTTTTTAATCTACAATATATTGCTATCTAAATATGCCTACTTCATTAAAAATCACTCCTGTAATCCCCACACAAAAAAGACACTAAGCTTTTTTTTGCATTTGGTAAATCTTCAAATAATTTCCCCTGCTCTGAGCGGGGAGGGGGGAGTATTACTGAAAACCCATTCAAGTTCCTTATTTTGCCCTTTATGTTCCGGGGCCCGGTATCACTTTCGAACAACCCGCATTCCCGCTCTTGGAGGCGCGTGTGAAATATTAGCTCACCGTCGCAGACTCCATGCTGCAACTCCATTAAAATTCCGCCCGACGTTGGAACCCCAGGACCTAATCTTGCAACCACTAAATCAACTAGGCAGTTTTTCATTAATATTACCTATCAGTCTATCTCCCAAATAGTAATCCTAAAAGAGACTGTTCTCGTTTCAGTTACAGACATCCACATTATATAAGCTGGTCACGTTTGTCAAAGATGACACACGCGGTTCTCTAACGAATGTTGACTTTGAGTCTATATAGGCTTTTATGCGTTCAGACCGCAGAAATCTAAATTAAAGTCACATACGCAAAGCCTACCTCCGAAATAGTGTGTCCCAAAGGATAGACGCATACGGTTCATGTTGATACAGTAGAATCCATCGATACACATACACCTATAAACCACAGGCATTATTTTGAGACATACCTACTATAGTTGGCTAGTGCCATTTCATATCTGGTACTAATTCGCCTATATGCAAACTCATAAACGAACGCAGCGACCTAGTTGACGTCCACGCAGACTCAATATCGACGTTTTTCAGACGTCATTTGTATAAGTATTTATTAATAACTAGCTTGCGTTAAATTTGGGGTAAAACAGTTCTCCTTTCCTGATTTGCAGGTACCTGCTACCTGTAGTTTTTGCCCTTGCGCCTTATTTAGTGTAAAAGAAAAGCTAAGTTTTCCCTTTTCTTCCCTCCGCCGCGATATCTCTTTCGCAATATAAGGAACAAAGGTGGGTTTTAGTCAGTACAAGTCTGACACTCCCCCTCGCTCCGCCCACAGCGGGGGAAGTTATTTGATGATTTCATATCCGTAAAAAAAATTGGTAAAAGCACTCTCCTACCCCTTTTTAGGGTTCCGTAGTCAACTAGGAACCCTTATAGTTTCGCCATGTCTGTCTGTCCGTCCGTCCGTCCGTCCGTCCTCGCTTAATCTCTGTGACCGTTAGCACTAGAAAGCTGAAATTTGGTACCAATATGTATATCAATCACGCCGACAAAGTGGTAAAATAAAAATTGGAAAAAAAAATTATTAGGGTAGCCACCCTATATGTAAAGTGGGAAGTGATTTTTTTTTAAATTTCAACCCTAACGTGTGATATATTGTTGGAAAGGTATTTAAAAATGAATAGGGGTTTACTAAAATCATTTTTTGATAATGTCAATAATTTCGGAAATAATCGCTCCAAAAGTAAAAAACAATGTGTCCCCCCCCCTCTAACTTTTGAACCATAAGTTTAGAAAATATGAAAAAAATCTGAAAAGTACAACTTTATAAGGACTTTCTATGAAAATCATTTTGAACTTGATTGACACAACAGTTTTTGTACAAAAAAGACAAAAAGTTGTATTTTGTACAACTTTTTGTCTTTTTTGTACAAAAACTGTTGGAGCGCCTGCCGCGGAGCGTGCAACATTGCACGCTCCTCCACCTTTAAACTCATAAGTGGGAACACTTATTGTGACGGACGGGAAACTACGGAACCCTACACTGAGCGTGGCCCGACACGCTCTTGGCCGGTTTTTTACGATAGGTTTTGGTCACTACTAAAGCGTATCAATATGATATGTCATCCAAGAGGTCCTGATGATCAGATGGACCAGTCATTGAATGCTAATTTACGGTTTAAATATTGTGTGCTTTTAAAATAAAGCTAAACAGATGTTAATGCATTGAAGTTAGATCTGCCATTCTTAATACTTTCTCGTCTCTTTCACCTTATCAAGTTTCCTGTGGTTTCAGCCCCATTTATTTGAATATTTTCGTTTGCTTTCACTTATACATGGCGAGAATATTCATCGTATTAGAGCAAGTTAAATTAGGTGGCCGTGATTGTATTTTCTCCGTTCTGCTTTGCACACGAGATTATTCTAGAGTAGTACCTTAATATTAGGTCCTTACATATGAAATTGGCGTTTTTCGTACTCGGCCACTTTAATCACGAATTTCTCCTCTTTGGTAAGGAATTCCAAATTCAAATTTGTACAGCTATTTACTCATGTATTTGTGCTTCGATGACCGTCATTCATTTGTTTTTTTTTCTTCTGATTTTTCTGTTTGCGTCACTCATTTTACAAAATGGAAAATTTAAAATATCGCATTATTTACGAGTACGAGTTCCGCCGTGGCACTAGTGCTGCGGAAACGACTCGAAGGGTGAATGATGTGTATGGCGGTCATGTTGCAAAAGAAAACACAGTTCGTTTTTGGTTCCAACGTTTTCGTTCTGGAAATTTCGACCTGCAGAACAAGCCCCGTGGACGGCCTGAGACCCAAGTTGATAATGGAGAATTGAAGGCTATTGTGGAAGCGGACCCATCGCAAACCACGTCCGAGTTAGCTGCAGGCTTCGATGTTAGTGATAAAACTGTTTTAATTCACTTGAAGCAAATTGGGAAGATTAAAAAGCTTGAAAGGTGGGTACCTCACGAATTGACTGAAGCAAACCGGCAAACGCGCGTCGACTGCTGCGTTACATTACTGAACCGGCACAACAATGAAGGTATTTTAAACCGAATCATTACCTGTGATGAAAAATGGATTCTTTACGATAATCGGAAGCGCTCAGCGCAATGGTTGGATCCTGGCCAGCCAGCCAAATCCTGCCCCAAGCGAAAATTAACCCCAAAAAAGTTACTTGTAAGCGTTTGGTGGACTAGTGCCGGTATTGTTCATTACAGTTTTCTCAAATCTGGCCAGACTATTACAGCTGATGTCTATTGTCAGCAATTACAAACCATGATGGAAAAGCTAGCGGCTAAACAACCAAGGCTGGTCAATCGCTCCACGCCACTGCTGCTTCACGACAACGCCAGACCACACACTGCGCAACAGACGGCTACCAAATTAGAAGAGCTTGAATTGGAATGTCTTAGACATCCTCCGTACTCCCCGGACCTTGCTCCAACAGATTACCATTTTTTTCGCAATTTGGATAACTTTTTGCAAGGGAAAAAATTCAACTCCGATGGGGCAGTCCAAATCGCCTTCAAAGATTTTATTGATTCCCGTCCGACTGGTTTTTTTAGTAAAGGGATCAATGAACTACCTATAAGATGGCAAAAGTACATTGAAAACAATGGTTCATACTTTGATTAATTAAATATATTATATTAAAAAATATTCGACTTTTTGTTCCTTCCATACAAAACGCCAATTTCATATGTAAGGACCTAATATGTGTATAGAATGTTAAACAGGCCTTTAGGGTGGTTTTAAATGACTAGCTTTTACCCGTGGCTTCGCTCGCGTTAGTTTTTGCCCTTGCGCTTTATTTATTGCAATAGCAAAGCTAAGTTCTCCCTTTTCTTCCCTCTTTCTCTTTCATTTCTCAATTTAAAAAAAAAAAAACAAAAAACCTATATCCGTCTCCAGGGTAGCAACTATCTCTGTACCAAAATTCATCAAAATTAGTTTAGCCATTTAGGCGTGAAGACGTAACAAACAAACAAACTCACTTTCTATTTCTTTTATTTTCTTTATAATATTAGTAAGGATAAGGATTAGGATTTGGGAGAAAAAATCTTGTTGAGTGAATTGTAAGTCATTGCCATTAGTTTTTCCAGAAACAAAAGATGATTAGACTATTATCTTGTGTATTCCGAAAGCAGGTAAATAATGTTCTTTTTTTACATAATTCTTTCATAGTCCATGTATAAACAGTACTAATTCCATGTAAAAAATGATGAACCGCTAGAAATGTGGCGATGCTGATTTGGTACAGTTCAGTGCTACGTATCAACCACAGACTAGGTTTGCAAAAGCAACACCCAAGATGGATTTCCATAGACGTTTAGATATTTTTTTTTATATATAACGATATTACAGATAGACAAATACGAAAAAAAAAAAACAAAATTTCAAGATTACATCCCGGCAATACGTCCTTGAACGAGATAACAATAACATACTTACCTACCAACACAAATACTTACAGATAGGTATAGTGCTACCCAAAACATGAAATGTTCTCGTAATTCCGTCGACAATATTGATCGAGAGCTAAGCAAACGGTTTATTATGTATCACGACATTGGCACACATCGCATTATCTACGATGACAATGTCAGGATTACATGGAATACATAAAGTGGATGCTCATTTTATCTACAAGGAAATGGGAAACTGAACAACATTGTGAGCAGCTTTGAGCTTAGCTATTCATGTGTTTAAAATTAAAATAGGGGTTTGGTTCGACTTAGCCGTAGAGGAAGTTTGAAAGTGGCGCCGTTGACTGAAAAGTTGTGGAGTAATCAGTTTCTTTGGTATAGATGTGTGATGCAGCGAAATGAGGTAAATTTTGAATATGAATATGGTTAAGAATAAAGAAAAGTATGGTAGAAGTAGACATGTTGCGCCTACCCCAAATAAAGTGGGTTAAAGGCAAGAAAATGACGATGTCTTAGATGTTTTATGCCTTGGTCACGAGCTACACGATCTTTTAGAGCATTCCACGAGACACCGCGACCGAATAGTACTCGCGCGAGGCATTCAAGTGACAATCGTGCGTGTAGAGCTTGACGCAATTCGCGACACAAACTGCATCATCGAGATCATGGAGGGGGTCATTCGAGTGTTAATATTTTTTTTGTTTTTTATTTATCATGTTCCGTTTAGTTTAATATAAAGCTTTTCAAAAGTAGTTAGAAGTAGGTAATAGCAGACATTGTTAACTAGCAGGTGCCCGCAGCTTCGCCCGCGTGATGATCGAAAAAAAAGTATCCTATGTTTTATTCCAGACTGTAATCTACCTCAATGCCAAATTTCATCAAGATCCGTTCAGCTGTTTTGACGTGAAAGAGTAACAAACATCCATTCATCCATCCATCCAACCTCACAATCATTCACATTTATAATATTTTATATATTAAGACTTGGTATCTATTGATAATTAAAAAAAAACTTAAAGTGAACTGACATGAAAAATTTTGGAACATTCAGATTCAAAAGATTGAAATATTTTTACAAGAGATATCTAGTTTTCTACATCTCGCTCCAACTCCGAATTACTGTAGGCACATAAAATTTAAGAAAAATTACATCTTTTACGAGACGATTTTTCTTAATACTCGGCTCTTTGGGACCATTACTTAAGTCTAATCTGTTCTACAGACTTATGAATTATGAATCAACTATGTGACCTTTTAACGGACGAGTCTTAATAAAGTAGAATCTCGTGAGAACCTTTGAAAAACTGTGTTAATTAGTTTAGTAAGTCATAAAAAAAAGTAATTAAGGTAAGAGTGTACGTTATAAATATCTGAAGTACTTTATTTAAAAGTGGCTCTGCGACTAACAATGCTTAACTAGGTCTGTCTTGAACTGTTTTTTTTTAAGTTGCCCCACACTATGAATTGCTCCTGTATCGTAGGTGCGTTAACAAACATTTAAGCTCACATACACAAACAACCAGTCCCCAAACTATCTGTAGTCATACAAATATTTGTTCCATGCGGGGGTCGAAACCGCGACACGCGGCGCAGCAGTCGTTCGCTCAGCCACTGCGCCAACCGTGCCGTTATTGTATATATGGTTTCGCTATACGAGCAAAACTACACATGCATGGATTGGTTATATTTAGGTCCCATAAGGTAGCAAGCTTATTGCCATGAACCGAGCACTAACTCAGACGTGGATGCTACTGAGAAATTCATAATGAAGTAAATCTATGCCCGACCTTGGAATTACCTGGGAACAAATGCGCTCTGTTGAATTTTCCACGCTCGGTTAAATACCTATAGTTGATAATCCAACTTAGATGTTGTCTTCTGTTAGCAATCATCCGATTAGACTGGCAGGCGACCCTAATATAGTTGAAAAAGGCTAGGCAGATGATGAAAATGTTAACAAAAAGATACGTTTTTGTAGCCATAAAAAAACCGATTCGTTTTTCTTACTACATATAATAATCAAAAGCATTTATTTCAAGTAAGCCATCACAGGCACTTTTGAACTGTCAAAACAATCAACAATAAAATCAAGCTACAGTCTCAGCTCAGCTCAACGAATAATAACTGAAAAAAAAAAAGTATTTGCCCATTCCAAAGTGTAGATCTCTTTAGAAAAGAATGGTTAAGAAACTCCATGGACACTCTTCTAAATCAGAATATTGTTACAAAACCTTGATTACATCATTCATGTTGAGATGGTAAAATAATGTGAGAACGATGTAGCAAGACGTGACAATATCGAAGTTACCTACAATATTTGGTTACATTTTATAACCATTTTACCTGTTATATAACTGAATATTACTGTACCACCTGCTTTTGCTTCGACAATGGATTATTAATTAACTGTGTAATTAATATTCAAGCACAGATTTGTAACGATGAGGTTTCTCATAGCGCTTTGTTTTATACGTGTATAAGGAAATACTCAAACATGCTTCAGAGTGCTGTTGACGAAAATACTGCTCGTAACAGAATTAACGGAGGCTTAGAAAATACGAGCTGGCGCCCGCGGCTTCGCCCGCGTGATGTCCAGACTATAATCTACCACTGTGCCAAATTTCATCATGATCCGTTCTGTAGTTTTTTCGTGAAAGAAGTTCAAAACATACATCCATACTCACAAACTTTCGCATTTATAATATTACTAGCTATGCCCAGCGGTTTCACCCGCTGCTCACTTAGGGGTATGAAAAATATATGTTGGCCGATTCTCAGACCTACCCGATATGCACACAAAATTTCATTGAAATCGGTCCAACCGTTTCCGAGGAGTATGGTAACTAACACTGTGACATGAGAATTTTATATATTAGATAGATTAGTAGGATAGGATTAGTTAAATGATCAAAACGCCTATTTCTAGGTTAAATATCGAATAAAAAACTGCCAGTCGGACTCGCGCACCGAGGGTTCCGTACAAACTTGCGGCATAAACGCAATATCTTAATAATAATAATAAATATCAATATCGTAATATCTTATGACTGCATAGACTAAGAAGGTTGATTTTGACAGCCCTAAGGGACAACATATTTAAGTATATAGTTTTAATTTCAACTGGAAACCTTCACGCATTCCCGAGATAATGGGTCTTGACAGACTGGCAGACCGACGGACAACAAAGTGAACCTATAAGGGTTCCAATTTTTCTGCCGGGGTTGCGGGTTGTTCGAAAGAGATACCGCGGCTCCGGGACGTAAAGGGCAATAGAAGGAACATGGGTGGGTTTTGGTCAGTACAAGTCTGACACTCCCCCCCGCTCCGCCCAGAGCGGGGGAAGTTATTTGATGATTTCCTAACCCGAAAAAAAGGGTTCCAATTTTTCCTTTTAAGGTACGCAACTCTAAAAAAAGTGCTTACTGTTGTAGAGGACAGTGATTTTTTTTTCATAGAAAATTTCATAATGAATCTTTGTATACAAAATATTTCGAACTATTTTATGAAACCTCGGGATACTGCTATGCTTTGATTCACAAATTAGGTAACTGCTCTCATAATATTTTTTTTATCAAAATGTACAAGTCAATCAATTAGCCAGTAGTTTAATGAATAAGCGATTAAATATTTCCATAGGTTACTCAAAATTACTCAATCCTGACTTGCTGCAAAACTGTTGGATCTTTTTTCACTAATAGGAAGCTACATTATCAGGAAGTAACATCCCACTCTAACATTATAAATGCGAATGTTTGTGAGGATGGATGTATGTATGGATGTATGGGTGTAATGGATGTTTGATACTCTTTCACGTCAAAAGAAATGAATCTTGATGAAATTTGGCACAAAGGTAGATTATAGTCTGGAATAATCTATGGGATACTTTTAATTTTGGATATCACGCGGGCAAAGCCGCGGGCGCTAGCTTGTAGGCTATAAAGCAGCACGCTACTACGGGAGTGGGGTAACAACTAAAGTCGCGGGTGAAACCGCGCAAAACTTGTGGTATAGTATAAACCGCATCATCTGTACAATAACATTAAAAATGAAGTAGCCGAAAAACTTGATGTTATATTGGATGAAATATGGCAAAAATATACGATTAATGTCAACCACAATGCATAGCGCGTCGCCATAATATTTTATATGAAATACGTTTATATTTTATATTTACGTCTGTCAACATTAAGCTTTTATCACGAAGCAAATAAATAATAATTGAAATGCTCCCTGATCTATTTGATATTCGAATTTATATTGTAAAGCGACTTAGAAAAATAATAAATTTAATGTGTCAAACATCCAAATAGTTATGAATAACTAGCTTTTGCCCTCGGCTTCGATCGCGTTAAATTCGGGGTAACACAGTTCCCCTTCTAATTTACAGGTACCTGCCACCTGTAGTTTTTGCCCGTGCAAAAGCTAAGTTTTCCCTTTTCTTCCCTCTTTCTCCCTCATTTCTCACAAAAAAAACCTTTGTTTGTCTCCAGGGTCTATCTCTGTACCAAAATGCATCAAAATCAGTTTAGCCATTGAATTGAATTGAATTGAACTCTTATACCCTTTTTTCACATTCACAGCCAAAACTTTCCTCACGATATTTTCCTCATTCTTTCGCATCACGTATAAACACAGAATGAAAGGTTGAAATAAGTCTAGAGATATCAGCTTATAAAGTCATTAATGTTGGAACCATTGATGGCGTAAGTTGTTATCATCGTTGATGTTAAATGGACATCAATGATGATACAATGAGTGATGGTTCACTTTAATTCGATCACAATCCTTACTTATATCCTTACTTAATATTATAAAAGCGAAAGTGAGTTTGTTTGTTTATTTGTTTGTTACCTCTTCACGCTTTAATGGCTAAACCGATTTTGATGAATTTTGGTACTGAGATAGGTGGGACCCTGGAGACGGACAAAGGCTAACTTTTTTTAAAGTGAGAAATGGAGGAGAAAGAAGGAAGAAAAGGAAAAACTTAGCATTGCTATTACAACAAATAATGCGCAAGGCAAAAACTACAGGTAGCAGGTACCTGCAAATCAGGAAAGGGGAACTGTGTTACCCCGAATTTAACGCGAGCGAAGCCACGGGAAAAAGCTAGTCATAAAATAATGTAGAAGTTCAACTAGATCGGACAAGATACGTTTCATAAAGTAATTCGAATGATGCCTTAGATATGTTATCGGACTCCGAGCTTGACTTATAAAAACTAAAATATATTATCTAACAAAAACGTCATCGTCGTAAAGGAAAAACATCCTTTTATGAACGCTTCATAAAACAGTTAACCTACTTTATTAATAATATATCTAATCAATTGTTATTATCGGGTTGCCGTGGCGACCCTCATCCCTCGCATATCTGGCATTCCGGCCCTTGATGTAGTCTATAGCAACTGATATGTATCTTATAGCTATGGATATAGTTTCCATTATTAAACAAAGGCTTGATCTGAAGGCTTCCAGTGCTCGTGTTACACGTTTTAGGGCATTATTGGGTTTCTGAAGGATAATGGAAATATTAATTGTAACTTTAATGGGTAACAGAAGGATGGTATGTACGATGTTCAAGAGGGTTAGTCTAAAAAGGAGAGATTTTGCGGCAATTTCGCAGTTATTATTTACTTAAACTGTATGCATAATTAAAAACTGTACAAAGGTGGAGTTAATGCCTTGGAGATTTTCTACCAGACCTCATGGTGATGCAGAAACAAAACATAGTTGGTGCAATAACAGATAATAAGGATAATTTAAAATATTTATGAAATATAACAATAAATACTAATTAAAGCTAAGAGACTTTTAGACCAGGGCCGATTCCTTCAGAAATGGTAAAAAATGAAAAGAGATTGTAGTAGGATGAAACCCATTAGAAAAGGAGGGGAAAATGATAAAAATGAAAGGAAAAATGGGCACTTTTCCTGTTGACTGCGATACGGACGAATTTTTTGACGCCCTGTAATTTTCCATTTTTTCCTATATTTTATTTTTAGTTTGTGTCTATTTATAGGTTGTTTATATTTAGAAATTAATTTAATTATATGATGAAAAAAATTAAAAAAAAAAGGAAAAATAAATTACGGTCGATCCGAGTTAGGGAAGTGGGGGGGGGGAGTTTTAAGGGTAAAAATGGTGTATCTTGATTTCCGGCAAAACCACATGTCCTATGGAAAAAAGTTAAAAATCTGGAGGTTTTTTTCAATTTTTTGCATTTTCTGAGAATATTTACTATGGCAATGTATACACCATCAGAATTGTAGAGATTTAAATGAACCAAAAGCCTCGAGATTATTTGGAAAAAGCTGATATTTTGACGTGAGAATTTTCGTTCAAAAATTAGGGTGCTTTTTTGATATTAAGTTAAATAAGACGATAAACCTAATATTTTATATCAAATAAATTACAGTGTATTTGGGACATAATAAGGTAAGTAATCACTAAATTTCGTAAAAAAAAAGAATTTTTGAAAATGATAAAAAACCATAAACTTGGTTATTGAATTTTTCACCTAAATTTTGAAGTTATTATTTATTTATTTATTTATTTATGCACACACAAAATACATGACAGGACATTACATTAAGACAGAAGAGCACAAAGGTACAGCTTATTTCAAAAGAAATTTCTTCCAGCAGACCTGCGAGAGGAAAGTTGGATAAGTGAAAAAATTGTAAATACAAAAGTTGTAGATCTTTTTATTACCTACAACTTTGGTTTTTTAACCCTTAAGACTCCCCCCCCCCCCACTTCCCGAACTCGGATCGACCGTAATTTATTTTTCCTTTCATTTTTATCATATTCCCCTCCTTTTCCAATGGGTTTCATTTTACTACAATTTCTTCTGGTTTCAAAAATTATCGACCCTGGTCTATTTAACAAGGAAACAACTAATCTCTCTCATTTGATTATCTGTTTCATATTCGTGGACCTAGTGCGACTTATCACAAAAAAATGGTGAATAGCAATGAATCTAAAATGGCAAAGTATATTATGACGATCAAAAATGGATAAAGTAAGGAGTGATTATATTAGAGGAAGTTTGAAAGTTGCGCCTGTTACATACAAATTGAAAGGGAGTCGTTTATCTTGGTTTGGACATGTAATGAGGAGGGGGAAAGCACATGTGACTAAAAGAGTGATTGATCTAAATGTTGATGGGCGGAGAGCGAGAGGAAGGCCAAAGAAAAGATAGATGGATTATGTAAGGAATGATGTGAAAGAGAAAGAAGTAAATGATGCTGTGACGTCTGATAGGGAAGAATGGAAGAAGAAAACGTGTTGTGGCAACCCCAAATAGAATGGGACAAGGGCAGGAAAATTATGATATTATGACGATACAGCGGTGACTATAAACTATATACCAAGCGTTCACTTGGTTACTTGAAGCATAACAAAAGTATATATAATAAACTAGAAACGGATTGGCAGGTCAGGAGACAAATTTTTGGCAATGTTTAAGCTGTACGATAAAATTCCCAGTATGGTTCCGGTACCATTTCCAACAAAACCAGTATAAACTGGCGTTCCAGACAGAAAACGGGCATGAAGCCAATAATGTGGAGAAAAAGACAATTTAATATGATTAACGAGTGTGTGGCATGTGGACCTTTATTTTTTTGTAGTGGACTGTGTGGGAAGAATAAGAGAAAGAAAAGAAAGATATATACTTTTGGTGTAAACTGGCTAAAACTCAGATCCTTATCTAGAACAGGTAATTTGACTCCTTTAGCTTCACCCTTGTCATGGTTCAGATCAAGCTTGCTGATGCAGCGCGCACCCTCGCGGTAGGCTGTGACGTCACTATGGGGTTCTAGAATGTTTTCCGGGATCCGAATGGCAGGAACACAGAAATTAATGTCTAGGTTTGTTCTGATACAATCAGAAGGCACTATATCGCAATAGTAGACGTAAAAGTCAAGTTATACACAGTGGTAGTCGACACATTGGCGTGTACGGGAACGCTAACCTGCCTCCCTTACGGTATTCGAAAATCGAATGCCAGCACCAAGTTGGCATTCGAGGCAAAACGAGGGTAGATGCCACAAAATTAATGGAGCTCAAAACTTCCTTAAACTAGGCAAGGATCGAACAGATTGTTACCAGGTTTTTATATTCTGTCAATAAAATGACAGTCGAAACATATGTACCCTCATAATCCGCCTTTAATATTCCCTCTGCTTTTAAGCAGTGGTCTTCTTCTTGATACTAATCCAGACAACAAATCAAAAGTAGGTGAAAGTAGGAATGATGAGGGTAACTGAAAAAAATCCGTTGTAAATGGAACTTTAACTTATTGATTGGGGGTCTTTAACATTTGGGGGAACTTTTACTTGTACCAAAATGTTGACCTATTGGATCATGAGCTAATTTGTGGGGAGGGACAAAAATCTCAAATATTTAGGATATGTTATAAATTAGTGTACTCCCAAATGTTAAAGTTCCAAGTTCCACCAATGTGCCATATAATGGTCCACGTCATACTTTTGACTAACTGTAAAGTATCTCTTACTAGCTGTGCCCGGTATGCATTGCAAAGCACGTTTTATTACTTTAGCCTACCTATCTACCCTACACTACCTTACCTACCTACCTATCCACCTACCTATCGTTCTCGAGGTATAAGTGTTCGAACAAACCCAACATTGTTTTAGATTTTAAGAGACCTCGATACGTACAGACGATTTTCGCCAAAAAAAACATTCAGTAAACGTTTCTTCATCCAACCTTTTTATGAAATTTTAAAAAGGAAATATTGTTTCTAAAATATTATTGAATTGACACAACATTTCATACGTCAACACATTCCTTTAGATTCAATCCTTTCAATTTCTCAGTAATTGGAGTTTCAGTGTGAGAGCTACATTTCTCAAACCACGTATTACTGAAGAGCTAATGCAAGCATCGGCGCACATGCTCGCAATTTGTATTCCGAGCTTGCATTTAGCATAATATAATTATTACGTACATTAGTGGTACTTGTGATTCCAATATTGCAATGTGATTTGTAGTGAAAATCCTCTTAGGTACGTTATTGGGTGTATTTTCTGAGGAATTTTTGAAACGTATAAAGGGTGTTAAAATACTCTTAGGGCGATGGGGTCGCTAAGCAACAAAGCCCTTTAAATAAAGTAAAAAAAAATACTCTTTACGAAACCGAAATACAAGTATTCTTCCTATCATTGCGATATTATTTTTGTTCTAGACCATACCTGGGAATCTTCCAGTTACTGAGATATTGGCGGTCAGAGTTCCAACATTTTGACATTTCTTTTTTAATTCTCCGATTTTATTTGTAATAACTTAATTTTAAGAATGTTCCCCGTACCCGTACTATTCATCACATCCATGTAACACTGAACTCTACCGCAATACGTGATTGTTCACCCAAAAAAAAAAGTAGTTTTGTTTCTGCATAGACTTATTTAGGACCGTAAACACATTGTTAACGGCTCGTAACTTTGACAGCTCGTTGACATTTTTTTCATACTTCATACTTCCGTTATTGGTAACCTTCCCATCCGTAAGTACTCATCTATCGGTAACTTTACATACGAGGCGTTTTTTACTGGAACGGTTTTGGCATACGTCTCATAGAAGATACTAGATACTATTTTTGTTTATTGGAACCGGGCGTTAATTTGATGTACAGAATGAATGGTTGACGACTTCGAGAAGAGTTGACTTACAGACTGTATAGGCTTTTTTGCGGATGGGAAATCATCAAATAACTTCCCCCGCTCTGGGTGGAGCGGGGGGGAGTGTAAGACTTCTTTTGACTAAAACCCACCTATGTTCCTTCTATTGCCCTTTACGTTCCGGGGCCCCGGTATCTCTTTCGAACAACCCGCAACCGCGGCAGGCGGTGGCCCTGGCAGACCCCTCTGCATGCAGAAATGTGTCGACGAAGTAAAACTTTATGTTGCTAACAACATAAAGTTTAATACAGGAACTACTTACCTTAACATCCCAATCAAAACACAAACTACTACCCGCTGCAAAAATGGAGTAGGGACATCAAATCTCGCTCCGATGGCAGCCTGACCAACTAAAGCAGGCTTGTACATGAAACGTATACGGTCATTCAAAGCGAGGGCTCTAGTCCGGTACTACAATTTCTCTTTGTGAAATGCTGCAACATTATTCAAAATTATGAATGCGTATCCTCGTACTATACTCTTGACTTACGATGCTAGTGGGAAGCAGGATTTCTGTAGACTGTACAACTTGAATTTTTAACATTTTTCATTCTGTACATGAGCGTACACAATCTTGCAACAATATTTTTAAATATGATTTTCATGCTTTATACGTAGTCTTATTAGACGTCCTCGCTTTGTGTATAGTGGAGGTAAAGTTGTTTGAAGGATAGTAGCTAAACACGAACACACGATAAATGCGAGATTTATTAAAAATATGTAATGCCAAAAATATAAAATAAACCAACTACGCAAACAGTGAAAAATAATAACTTTCACTTCTTGACTCGTAATTTTAATTTTTATATTATTTTCCAATTTTAGTTGTGACATCAAACATATGCACGTGTTTACTATAAAATACCTTTTATGTGTGCCTATATTTGTTAAGTTCTCACGATTTCTCCAGAATCTTAACATAACTATCCTGACCATGGAACAACTTGGGAAGTCATAAAAGGGTACAAAAAGGATTTTCCCAAATTGGTCCAGGCGTCTTTGAGTAATCTGTAAACAAACGTAAAAAATCGACGAATTGGGAACGCCTCCTTTTAAGGGTATCTCAGAAGAAAAATACCGAACCCTTATTAGATCACTTTGTTGTCCGTCTCTCTGTAAGTCTGTCAAGACCCTTTATCTCGGGAAAGCGTAGAGGAATCGAGTTGAAATTAAAACCATATAGGTACTCAACAATGTGTCCCCTTTGTGCTGTGAAAACCACAAGGTCTACGCAGTCAAAAGATATGGCTGTTTATGTCGTAAGTTTGTTCGGAGCGATTCTGACTCGATCTTGGCTGTTTTGTTTTTAAATCGTTTAAAAATCTTAACCAACAAAGAAGAAGTTACTGTTGTTGAATTTACCAATAAACATAACGCCACGTAACACACAAACATACATTTATCAGAGGGGCCTGTCAGGGCCACCGCCTGCCAGGGTTGCAGGTTATTCGAAATAGATTTATTCGGAACATAAATGGCAATAGAAAGAACATGGGTGGGTTTTAGTCAGAACAAGTCTGATACTAATCCCGCGCCACCCAGAGCGGGGTAAGTTATTAGATTATTTCCCATCCGCAAAAACAAAGATCCTCTTAAAGTTTGTACCTCAAAACTTAGACATTGAACATCCCTGACCTCCTATTTTGATCTCCCGTTAGCCTGTTAGTTTATCGTTAGTGCTAGATTTCGTCATCACTCACAAGTTTATAGTGGAGGTTTTGATTTATTCACAATTCGCTTTCAAAGACTTTGGCTAGTCGCCAATTCTGTATAAAGGTGACCTACTAACCCGTTTTCTTTGCATAGGAATTAAAAACCTAGAGATTTAAAACTACGTGAGGACAGTTCCTAGATGAAAATTAAAAACGCAAGCCGTACAGTAACTTCATAAAGCGAAATTTCAACTCACGATATGACATCACGCTTTTTAATGCGCGAAGCGTTGGGCAGAAGTGTAGGTACCTAATTCTACATCCACATTTCGCTAGCAATGTTGTCCGATGTAATAGGGAGGGAGCCTATTACTATGAACCAGGCTCTAATCCAGAGTCCGTGGCTGTTACTGAGAAATTCCTGATGGAACAACCAAATAACGCTTTGTTCGACCCGGGCACCAAACCCAGAACCACGTGTTTAGCAGTCGTGCTAGCAACCTTCACAGACACACACTTCACAGAAACACTTCTTCAGATTATTCTGTTTATGTGGTTTGGTTCAGGCTATTATTAAAGTTGCTGAACTGGTATAGTCTTTATATAGACCTCACCCACAGGGTCCCTATCTCGAACTAGCAAATTATCGTACTTAATAAGTTTGATGGAAAACCTACTCTAAATTAACAGCTGAGAGTTTAAAATGGCCGCTTAAGCAAAATTATTATAGGCTAATAATATGAATTACGCTACGTTACGATTCTGCGTAAGCGGCCCTTTTAGACCCCCAGCTGTTTATTAGACCTTCCCTTATAATAACAACAAACAGTTAGTATTAGAATATATATGAATGCAGTCATTTGAGTTATGTGTCAAAGAGAACTGTACAAAATAGCACTAGAATGGTTTTAGTGTAGTATGAAAATCATCATCTGCCTAGCCTTTTCCCAAATATGTTGGGGTCGGCTTCCAGTCTTACCGGATGCAGCTGAATACCAGTATTTACATGGAGCGACTGCTATCTGACCTCCATAACCCAGTTAGCACTGGGTAATAGGTACTATACTCCTTGGTAAGACTGGTTGTCAGACTTTCGGGACACTGACTATCTGTAACGACTATCAAAGATCTACAAATGACAGCCGGGACCAACAGCTTAACGTGCTTTCCGAGGCACGGAGGAAACTCGTTATGTCACGGGTGATCGCCCATCCACAGACGAACCTAGGCAAGCGCGGCTTAACCTAAAGATCGACCTGAGCGGCTGCTATTATTTATGAAAATATGTAAAAAAATAAACACTTCCGCTACCTACTGCAAAATTAGCTCACAGTAGTTCCGAAACTACGCTAAATAACATACCTATGTCCATAACAGTTTCTAATATCACAAGCAATAGTTCGAAAACTAATGAAATCAAATTGTTTTCGTCCGTTCCGGATATTGTTTCCAACTTCCGACGTCCGGACGCTCTGACCCTTTAGTTTATTTTTGAATACAAACGGTCAAATAACAGAGGCTTATTTGATTTTTCTAAAGTAATCTATTGAGTTTCAATGTTCATGGAAATAGAGAGACAGGAAATATCGGATTTACTTCACCTTTTTTTTGGATGGGGAGAATCATCAAATTTTAATAACTTCCCGCACTCTGGGAGCGGACTGTTAGACTTTTACTGACTAAAACCCATCCCTGTTCATTCTTTTGCTCTTTGTGTTCCAAGGCCGGCCGCGGTATCTCTTTCGAACAACCGGCAACCCCGTTCCTAATTCCCCATGCCAAACCTACCTTGGCTACTGAAAAATTCCTAATGGCAAAACCTAATGACACAACCCGGCCAGGAAATCGAACCCAGGTTCGCATGGTCAGCAGCCGTGCTTGCAACCACTAGGCTACGAGGCAATTCCTATTATCATAAGACCTAATATACAATGTGTCCGGTCATGGAGTAGCAATATTCTAGATACTTTTGTAACGAGTGTTTTAATATACTATTACGATACACACTTGGGTCTTATTCACTTCCCCGCTTTTTGTCAGCCATTTTGAGATATTCTTTATGCGTGCACAAAAAATAATCATATCTCTCAGTTTTGGTCTTACTGAGACGAAAATAGGTTTATTCAGAGGGCAACAATATTGTCTATCGTTAATATTAAGAAATGATGAGCTTACATTTTCGTAACTTTAGAAAACAAGATTAAAGTCCAAAAAAATATGCAAATCAACAAAAGTTTTGTAAACCTTTTTGTGAAAAAATTGTAGTTTTTTGAGTAATAGAATGTTTGTTACATAAGTACATAGAATATCGCTAGTCCGTGACCGAACACATTGTATATTTCCCTTTGTCAAAAACACTTAATATAAAGAGCCCTGAGGGAGACTGGTAGAACATCAACAACATTGTTGTACCTGCTTAGTTATAATTGCTACTTTGATTACACTAATTTGTCATTCAGAAACTTACAACCATAGCTGTTACCTCGAACTATCACTGTTTAGAACTTAACTTCAATCATTCAGCCATTAAATAAGTTATGTTCAAGCAATTTGAGTTTCAAGCACAGTAATGACCACTACTTTACCGCAATTAGTATTCGATTCCATTTGTGATTTTGAATACGATAATCACTATCTTTATCTTTCCAAATCAATTCGATTGTTTGGCCAACTCTAGATTCATGATAAGGCTCTGGACGGGATTCTACCATGCATACTAATGCTAGCGTGCAATCAGGTTTAACTACAATTAACAAATTACCACAACGTAATTACCATGTCAGATATGTCAATGATAACATCGGATTTAAAGCCTGGAATTCATGAGTGGAAAATTTATATTCGAACTTCATAAGGCAGTATGCATTCGTTGTCACGGTATGCGTTGGAACAAACTTTCTATTGTTATGTCGAATTCGACATAACATATTATTTCGTGATCATGCTTATCAGTGAGATGACACAATTACTTGTGATTACGTACCATAAAAGGAAAAAATGGAACCTTTTCTTGTCCTTCTGTCTGTCAAGACCCTTAATCTCCAAAACGCGTGGATGTATCAAATTGAAATTAAAACCATATAGGTACTCAAGTCTGGTAGTCCCTTCGTGCTGTGAAAATAAACTCTGTCTACGCAATCAGAAGATACGGCCGAATCGAACCACATATTTAGAAGTCACGCTTGCGATCTACGATGCCCTCTGTAATAAGTAATCAAGAAAAATCTTTAAACTAATTAACACTGTATTGTTAACAAGTTTCAGTATCCTTTGCATGAAACAAAACGCTCTTTTCTTGTCTTATTAGTGCCATTCTTAGAAATATAGGTCGATAGGTTCCGTTGACAGCGAGGAATTGCAAACATTCGTTAGCCATTCCTTTGTCCCGACGACGTATCACAGCTCTGCTGGAACTTCCATGAAACACTATGGCAACTCGCATATATATTGTAGGGCACTGCTTCTGTTATTTTATGAGTTTCTTGCCTTTTGTTCTTGTTTCCGAGCGCGCGTATACCTACGCGATTATTTCAGCGCGTTTGCTTGAACCAGAGAACGCAGTCAATAATAATTTTACGTTATTCGTTCTTATACGAGCGTATATGCGCGGCAGCGTACGAGTTAGGTGTGTGGCAAAACGGGCAAACGCGCTTTAACTCGTTATTCTAAAACTTTTGTAAAAGAAAAGAGTCTCTCAAAAACCTATTGCAATTTGTTTTTTATTATTGATACATTAATCATTTTGAGACAATCCTCGAGGGATTGCCTCGAGGGTAAAAATAAACAGTATGCATTGAACCTCCGACACATTTAGTCTAGCCAATTACTGTTAATCTATTCCTAGCAAAAAACGGTGAAAGGTTTTCAAAACTCAAGCAACAATAATGCTAGCAATATAGGTAATGTGGAAAATATAAAGCGTTTCCAGTTCTGACCGAGGTTATCAAGTAATCACATTCTTGGAATGTTTTATACAATTGAAACGATTCTAGAATTCCTCGCAATTCATATTTTATATAAATTTCGTTGGCAACAGAGACGGTGAATACCTACAAAATAATTACGTAAAAGTTAATTAATATTCAGTATTTCCGATACTTTTGAGCTACACAACAATTCTGAGTAAAATCATTATGTTGCGTAGCAAGAACTAACAAAGTAAAGAGGATACTTCATAATTACATAGCTTTATTATTCAAAATATTTGAAGTCTCCTATTTATTGAACTAAACTCCTCATAAAATATGATGGAACGAGTTCAACGAAAAAAACAACCATAAATATGCCAGAAAAAATATGCGATTCGGTTATCTTCGGAAATAGAAACGTGATAGTGATCTATTGAGCTGAGGTAGTATGGAATCTAACGAGTGCGTGGTGTAAACGCAAATTAAATGCATCAAAGGAGATGGCTAAATGGAAGTATGGACGACTGCCCCAGCAATGTATAAACATGGAACTTTGCAATATGTAATTCTGAATAGCTGAATATTAGTATTTCATGGGAATAAAGTTTCAAGAACTTTTCATATCTTTACAATCCTGAAAATAAAATCGTGTAACTCCTACGTCAATAGGTATAAAAAACTGCAAACAAATGACATATTGCAATGAACTTTGACCTAGGCGTTTGAATATTTCTGCAATGTTTTACGATATTTTTGACTAGCGAGCGACACATCCCGATTTCGCACGGTTGTACCGGGTACGTGAGTACCGTAGTATCTACAAAGAGGTAATTACGAGCTTTCTACAATTCACGCAAAAATCACTCGCGCCCGCGTGGGTACATAATAATGTATCTTACCTAGCGGAAATGTATATCTAGGTATCTCAGATACAAAAATCTATAATTGTTTGGATGTCTGTTAATATTAATCCCTATTTTCACATAGGTTCATCATTTCAACCACTTATTTATATATTAACTGTGAAAACTGTCTTTACTTCAACTCATTATCCTACACGAATGTATGCCTAAACCTTCCGGAAGAACCAGTCTACCTACTAGTGACAACCCCATCAAAATCTGTTTGTTGATACATCCGTAGGCAGACAGATAAATGCGCCAGGGGGACTTAGTTTAGTAGGTAGGTATGTAGTGATTGATAAATCCTGCCTAAACTACGTTATCTAGTTAAGGCACTGAGTAACCAAGGACATAAAAGTTATTGAAATAAAACAACAAAAATACGATTTATTTATTTATTCCTCATTCTGTGATTTTTACAAGAATATTGTCTAAATATGAAACGGCGTCTGTTCTGTTGTCTGTTGTTGTATGACATCCATCAGACCATAGATAATACACTACATCTGATCTGACTTCCTTTTATATTATAGTACTCTGTGGATCTGACGTTTGTTTTTTCCTAAAGAAGGGTTGAACTTCAAGTGTAACAGAATCGATAAAGAAGTCGGTTAAATAATCGAATAGGTTGAAAGAAAAAAATAGAATTAGTTTTTATCGACCACTATTCAGTTTATATTTTTCGACACAAAATAGGTAGTAATATTAAGAGAAGAAGCACAGTCCGAAGCTTTCAGTTATTTTTATTAGAATAAAGTGGAATTGAGTAAAGTAGATTGTCACTTTAAAACCCTGTGAAAACATAATAACAAGCAACTATACAGGACACCGAATTGAACCCCTTAGTTTCAGAAAAACCTGTTATCAAATCGATTTAAGTACCTGCAGTTTCATTTGACATTCTGCAAAAGCAAAAAGACCCCTCCCTAGCTTGCAGTTAGTGTTATTTCCGCTTGACCCTGTCATGTAAATCAAAAAAGCAAATAAAATACTTTTTTTATGTTTAACATTCACGAAAGTTCTAGGAAATTTTTAAACACTAGATAATTCATGAATTTTTTTTAAATATTACGAGTTAAAGTAAGATTCCTATACATGCTGGGGGCAGTCATTTAGCCATGTCCTTTTGGAACGAAGATACAATAATCGTATAGAATCTTAGTAAAATTATTTGCAACAAACATAATCAGCATAGATATTAATAAAGCCTGACTAAAAATATTACATGTGAAGCGGGAATTTTTAAAAAAACTAGTGCTGAGTTATTACTTGTTTTATAGTTCTATGGCATTTTTTAAAAACGTTGCCCCACACCAAGAACTTCTCTGGTACTGTTAAACTCACATACACAAACAGCCAGACCCGAAACAAGTATCTGTAGGTCATACAAATATTTTTTCCGTGCGGGGATCGAACCCGCGGCACGCAGCGAGCAGTCGATCGCTCAGTCCCTGCGCCAACCGTGCCGTCAAAGAATTATCTCTGTAAATCCTAAAACTCTAGTTATTCATGCTTGTGTGACAAGTGAACCTTATTAGTTACCCTACCCATTTTTTATGTTGGGCCACTCGCAGTTCAACTATACATATAAGGTTGTTGTACTGCTCAACCGGACTATCGTGAGTTCGTGACCTTAAACGAATTTAAGGCTCAAATCAAGTCTTACAAACTATTTTTTTAACTAAATGACCGCTTGCTAAGGGGATGCGGGGTACAGACCTCGGCTTAGGGCGTCATTGGAGGAGGTCAGCTAGAGATGGGCTGTTTCGTTTTATTTAAAGCTTCTAGCTCAGTTTCGCGGACTGCCTCGTTGAGATCGCGACGGGCCTCGGTGGCGAAGTTCAGAAAACGGATCGCCTGATTTCCCTACTTCTCTCTTAGAGTATGGTAGTGAGATTATCGGGGGTGATGAGGATAATATGCCTTGGTCAGCGAACATTCCCTATTGTTGTGGGGGTAAGTTGAGCGTCTGCTATGACCAGGGGGTTTGGATGTCTCTCGAGTGTTTGGAATCTAAAAACCACTTGGTGAAACGTTTCATAGCCCGTGTCAGACTTTGAGATCAACAAGGAGTTGTTCATATCATAGGTGACCCGTGACCTTTTGGAGGAAATGGTTTTGGAGGATTTACATTTTATGTAGACGAAAGGGACTGATATGTACGCCAAATAAATATGCAACGTCACAATTTGCAGCATGATGCAGCATGCATTCAGTGGGGAGTGGAGTCGGCCTAGAGCTAAATCGGTACGCACGTACGTAACGTACCGTTTTTATGTATTCTCCGAAGGTGAGGCGTTGGTCGAGGATTACACTTAGGTATTTAGCTGGCTTCTCCCAAGAGATCGGCTTTCTAAACATAGTGATTGGATCGAATTACCCTATACCTTACAGATAGAAAGCTTTATAATAATATCTACGTATCAAGGATACTATAAATAATTTATGTTTTGTCTCATGTAATTCTGACTGACTCAGATTATGTCATTCGTAATAATTCGGATACACAACTATTACCGAAGCGCACTAATTTCCTAGTTGAGCTGTACCTAATGTTCCACTTTATTTATTTATTTTTTATTTATTAAAAAGGTCACCAACAGCTTCTGTATACAAATATCTTAAAAATTAAAATTGCACAGTATTGGACTTATACAGTTGCCAATTACAGGTTAACCAACATTTTTACATAATGACTTATAACAATAATATTTATGTATTTATAAAATATAAAAGAACTACTACAAAAACAACAAAAAATAAAAATTCTTTAGGGTATAACAGAAAACAAAAAAACAACGAGACTTGTTACAAAAGGAAAAACAAATGAGATCAAAATTAAATTAAAAACAATAAAATGCAATTTGGGTAGGCAAATTGCCAGATGTAGGTGGCTTATTACTAACACTGCAAGTCCTTAGGAGATTTATTTTGAGACTTTAGTATTTGGGTCTTAAAGGAATTTAATGAATCGAGGTGTATATCAACGTGAGATGCGGATTTCATAAAACAATTCATCTCTCGACTGAGTCTATTCAGAGGTGAGTTTAGTAGTTTTAATTCTACTTTATAAATAAAGTAGAATTCATTAAAAAGTTTTTTGCCTTGCATTGTTCGCTGACTGTAGCAGGCTCAGAAATAAACACCAGAAATTGAACCCAAACATTAAATAAGAACTGTCCAAAAATAAAGGATCCACACTATACGGATGCAGTGCAGTGCGGTCCCACACATTCGGTATTCTTTTCTTTTAATTTTCTGTACCGTATCTTTGGTTTTGTGCTCAACAAAAATAAAACAACTGCGTAATAGACCCTCGGTTTGTGGTATCAGTTTTTACTACCACCAATAAAAATAAATGCTCAAATAAAATCGCGCTATTTGATTTTCAATCCTCGACTTACCGGCGGAAATTGATATACCTGCCGTTCAATAATATTTAGGTATTTATTTAAGTACTGCTAAAAGTTAGTGATAATCGACAAAAACTCTGAAAACAGCACGTTCTAGGTCGCAAAAACAAGTTGAGGTCCCAACTTTAAGAAACTCATTTTAGGGGTCAAATTGGTTACTGAACAAAGCCCAGTGTTCTCGTTTTCTGCTTATTACAGTTGGGTACTCGATATAATTAGATTACATTCCAGATTCGCTTTTTCTTAGCTTATTTGTCTTACTTTTATACAAGCCAAGTAAACAAACTTATATTTAAGATTAAATATAAGTTAAGCCGAAGTATGAACTGCAAATTAGATACCCAGTTGGCCCGGTTGCTTATTTCTGATTATTTTTATTAGCCTTACCTCGAGCGAGACACTGTTGTACACACGACGACACATCAACCTACACAAAACCATTTTAACCTGATCTCTCCACTACGATTTGCGAGCCGTAGTAGAGATCAGGTTATAATAATTTAGAATAGTTTGACCTGCCGTCGTGTGAACAAATGTCATGACAAAATAACATAATAAAAGGATCTCCCGACAGGCAAACATTTTTCTTTCATTCAATTGTTCTATAAAAGAAAGAGGGAAAATATTTATTTGTATGAAACATGTGTAATATATGTTGTTATAAAAGAAATATAAAGTACAAAAGAGAGAGTTGTTTTCATCAAAGCACAAAGAGACCACAGATTTGAGTATATGGTTTTAATTTCAACTCAATACCTCTACGCGTTTCCGAGATAAAATGTCATGACCGACAGACACACAACAAAGTGATCCAACAAAGGTTCCCTTTTTTTCTTTTGAGGTACGGAACCCTAAAACAGCTGTTTTATAGAACAGCAGATTCTTTTAAATTAGCGATAAATACGTTACGTGGTTGTTCTACGTGGTGTTCAGAATGATCTAAATAATACCTACTTGGTAAGTTTGACTATTTCATCTTGTTTAAAATGTGCACATCGTTCTTGTAAAGCTATTCATCACTGCACTTGTACAGTTCAATGCAAATGCAGTAGAAATGCAGAGAGTTGACATTCCAACAAAGCAATAATGTAAAGTCTTAGTTTACGTGCCGTTTAGTGTTTGTGAAAAATGGTATTATTGAAGGAAATACTGACCTATTTATCAGAGCGTACATAATATCGCACTAGTTTGCACTACACATTGGCAGATACGTTACAATAGAAAAATCTCAGGGCAAGATAAAGCTTCTACAATTCGTTTCGATATGTTCCAGATACTTTCCAGTTCTTTCGGGGTTCGTACAGAAACATTGCTTATATAGAGAATGGTGGTGATGATGTCAGCAAAGCAGAGGGGCCCGTCAGGGACACTGCCTGCAGAAGTTGTTCGAAAGAAATACTACGGTTCCGTTAATATGTGTTACCATAAGGCAAAAAAATTAGAAACATAGATGGGTTTTAGGTAATAAAGTCTGAAACTCCCTTCCGCTCCGCTCAGAGCGGGAGAAGTCGTTTGATGATTTCCCATCCGATAAAAAACCGTCACATACAATGAAGTTGACAGCTGTACTATTTACAGTATGATTGAGTTCACAATACTAAAGATTTTCTAGTGACTTGAGATTCCACGAAGGAAATAAAGTTAGTCTGGATCGTCGTAACTGGATACGGTGATGCTGATGCGAATACTTCAATGTACACGTGTCGCCGTGACGTCCACTTCAAATATACAAAGACCTAGTGGGAAGACACTCAAATGACACCTTAGATAGGAGGCATCCTACACACCGTCCTCGAACGTAGAGAGAATGTAACGCGTTGTAGGTTTCTTGGTAGTTAAGCAATACACAGCTTGTCCTAAACCATCACTTTGACGCTACCGGACATTTCCAATGCAGATAGAAGTGGCCGGCTGAGTCAAATGATATCTGATTCTGTTTCAGACGTACAATTTACAGGGTACGCTTTGTACCTTTTGTTTTGGCTAGGATTGCTAGAAAGCTTAGTTAGTACAAGTTTTGGTTTTCCAGTGAATAGAGTATTTTGACTAACTTTGTTCCCTGGTATTATTCGTTTTGGAGACAGACAAAGGAATTGTCATTTTGTCGATCTTTCTTGTATTTTACATGACAATCACAGCTCACACAATCCTTATAAAAAAACTAGATCACAGTTCTCAAAGGACAAAAATAGGTCTCTACCATTTCTCGAAATAAATTCCCTACACTACTAACCGTACAAAACCTTATTGAATTTCACACAAAGCAAACCAAAACGGGCCACATGACAATAAAAAAGCTCAATCTCTGTGAAGTAAGGATTACTTACAATAGAGGCGCCTTTCCCCAAATAAGGCTTTCTATGCTCTTTAAAGAAATCCAGTACAAACGAGATAATACTCATACGAATTTCGCACGTGACGACATTGTGGGGATACGAATCTGTAACCTGTAACACTGGGAAGTCAGGAGGTGCATTTTAGGAAGAGAACCCAATGCGTGTAGAATTTTAAAAATAGAATTTGAGTCAGCCATGTTTTTGAAATTATTTTGAATGGAAAGAAGTAGATATTTTAGTAGCAGCCAAAGCCAATGTATATTATACATCCACAAGGATATACCGTATTCGTAATGAAGGTGTTAGGTTTTTTCGTTACGAAATTTCTGGATTCGGTCTCCACGCTCAAGGCCCGCGATAAAAGCTATGCAATAGCTTATAAAACGAATAAACATAAAAACATGCCGCCAACACACAAAACTTAATTTTCGAGCTACCATTTTTGTCAGATGGGAATTTATCAAATAACTTCTCCCACTCTAGGGAGAGCAGAAAGGAGGTGTCAGACTTTTACTGACTAAAACCCACCCATGTTCCTTTTTTGTTCCTAGGCTGCGGTATCTCTTTTGAACAACCCGCAACCCCGGACGGGGTCTTTTTTTTCTTCGGGTGGGAAATTATCAAATAACTTCCCCCGCTCTGTGCGGAGCGGGGGGGGCGTGTCAGTCTTTTACTGACTAAAATCCACCCATGTTCCTTATATTGCCCTTTACGTTCCGGGGCCGCGGTATCTCTTTCGAACAACCCGCAACCCCGGCAGGCGGAGGCCCTGGCAAGCCCCTCTGCTTTGCTGACTCTCCTTGAGGCGCGCGTGAAACACGAACGCGCCGTCGACACGGCCTGTCGTCATTAGACGGACGGACGGTGAGCTACCCATTGCTCACCATCCACAGGCCCGCATCTACGGTGGCCGGGTCGTCTCGCGGCGCCCAGCGCCCGGGGCGTCTCCCGCGGCGGCTGGGTTGGTTTGAGGTTCGCTCCCTCAAACGCTCGGCCACCTCCTTTGCTAGCATTACTGCTTCGCAGAAGGTGGTGACCGCTTCCCATTCCCTCTCGCCCCGGACCATGGACTGAACCAGGGCCGGACGCGAGAGATCGCCGCCGCCGATCGCCTCGCACGGCGGTGCTCCGCCCAAGCTGGGCAGACCGCCACTGTGTGCTTCACCGTGTCCTCCGGGCGATCGTCACAATGGTGACACCCGGGCGTTTCCTCCCGCCCGATGATGTGCAGGAACCTCCCGAAACTTCCGATTCCGGTGAGGACCTGCGTCAGGCGGTAGGTGAGGACGTCATGACGCCTGTCCAGCCACTCCACAAATAGCATGCCCTACCCCGGACGGGGTCTTGGTTGTGCTATTGAACCTGTGATACAGCGAGTACATTGTCAGCCCTGCTTGTCAGTAAGACAAGCAATCAATACTACAATCCTGGTCCTGGGCAGCCTGCATTGCCATTGCCCGCCACCTAACACAACCCGTTTATTTGAACATACCTGTCCAATATTTGTCGACCTCGATCTTTTATCAAAATAAAATAATATAGCTTCAGAAATTTCAAACACTTTCTTACTCTATTTTGATACAATATAAAACAAATTGAGATGAAAGCCCTTAAATGGTATGATAAAATTTGTTTATAAAAATCAGTCTTTTCATGAACAACAAAAAGATTTTTAATAACGTTGGATCGGGATATTAACTATGTTTTTTTTATTTACATATCATGTCTTGCGTGGTTTCACCCGCGTCTTTAATTTGCTGCCCCGCTCCCGTGGGTGGTAGCGTGATGTTTACACAACATCACGTTACTATGTTACTTGTACCTGATAATGTAGCTTCTTATTAGTAAAAAAATGTTTAAAATCGGTCCTGTAGTTTTGGAGCCTATTCGATGCAAACAAATCTTTCCTCTTTATAACATTAATTTATACTTACCTATATATAGTATGGGTGAATTTCTGATATTTCGGCGCAGTTGCAAACGCCAACGCCAAGTAATGTCGAAAGCTGACATGTTCACTAACATGACAGTTTAAAAGGCTATACGAAAAGATTAGAATGAACATAGATACAGTTCGTACCGTATCTTGCAGTTTCATTAATTGCTCTAATCACAAAACTCTCAACACGAAATTCACAACTAAGCCAATATTATTTCTCATAATTTCCGTCACCTCATACGATGTCGCATTACGCTGACAAGCGACTACGCCAGCTAAGCAAGTGAGGTTGTAGGGTGTCCCTACTCCCTTCTCATACGACACTACGCTAGTACGCGGGTTGAGTAAATATTCGTTAACTATTCCTTTGTCGCATCTTGTTTGTGACGAGCATGTCAAAGCAACGCTACGCTACGGTAGCTATTTGAAATATTCCGGTAGACCAAGGTAATACGCGGTAGTGAAAGCTTCAGTTATGGTTGTGATTAGTTTTCGTAGAAACTTTTTGGGGAATGTTTCAGGGTATTATTTGGAAAAGTTGGCCCTAGGTCGTTTTTACCTGTGCAATATACACCTGTTTACAGGGCCAACTTTGACCAACTTTGTTATGAATTAAGTGTGGTTGTTGATTTATGAGCTTTCAAGGTTTTTTTAGTCCGCCGTTTTTCTGGGAATAATACATAACATTGTTGTTTTCTACAATTCCCAAAAGAATTTATGCTAAGTAAACTAAATCTTAGATTGTTCTTAAAACAACAATGATAAGACTTAAGAAACGACCATATTTCTTCGTAGGGTTAAGCAAACATGTACCTTCATTTCACCAATATGTTTACCTATTTACTTAATCGGAAAAATCCAATACACTGCTCTACTTAGAAGTCAAAAACAGTACCCAACGCTCGACAGAAGCGTTTACAATCACAAGACAAACAAGGCAATTAATTCTAAAGACATATTAAATCCAAGATTGCGAAAACACTAAAACAAACTAATAAACTTACCATAAAGGGGTCACCCAAGAAACAAACGACCCCAAAGCGGTCATTAATAAAATTAGCCGTGTATAATAAATCTATACTATGTAAGTCGTAAACTAAGTTATTTACATTCGCATAACTAAACTACGGGGATACGGTCCAGTTTACTGCTAAGATGATTCTGAGAGTAACAAATTGTGAAGGAAACTTGTTGCAATGTAGAAGATGGATCTTAATCACCTACAAAAACAATAACAAAGTTTTTTTGCAAACTAAATCAAATACACATCTTCTGTATAGTGTGGTAAATGCCTCATCTGGTGTCAGAGTTTTTATGCTGACCGTTAGTGTGACTTAGCTTAACATGATGATTTTCACGCGATGGCTTTCACGCTATACTATGCAAAAAAAACTGTCGCTGCTATGCAGAGTGCGGAGTAGTCGCAGCTACATCCTGAGAGCTGTGGCGGAGAGCTATACTCTAAATATTGGGCATTTTGTTCGGAGGTTCAAGTAGGACACATTGTTCCTGCTTTGTCATCCTTTGTATTAATATTTTATTTTTACTACTATGTACTTACACTAGAGTATAAGCCGCTTGTAATACTAATAAAATATAGATCTTCGTTGTCCGAAATAAATACATTTTATTTATTTATTAAACATGGTGTCGAGAAATATCTGTCAGGCATGCTGGTTTCATCTCGATGTTTTCCTACACCAAATCGTGAGGTAATTACAACACGCGCATGAATTCGAAAAATCATAGGTGTCTCCTTGACGGAGATCGCGTCCTTGGATTTGAACTCGAGACCTCGAGACTCGGCAGTCCGAAGGTCATACTACAATTAATATAAGAGGATAACATGATCAAACCAAATCCAGAAGTTTTCTTTGATAGTGTTATTGAGTATCGCTAAATAATCCGATAAAACAAACTTACATTTTTATTTAATCATAAATATTGTTAAAACATAACTTACTTTACCAATAAACTATTATTACTATCTTCGTTCATTTATTGTTTTTTTTTACATTTAATTACATTTTTAAATATTTCTTAATAAAAAAAACATTTAAAAATATAAAAAATTATTACTATTACACTATTATTACTTAAACTTTTGCCAGATCGTCTAGTTGGAAGTGGCGTGGAAGAAGGATACCTGGAAGCGTAAGGAGGAGACCTTTCCCCAGTAGTGGAACATACGTTCTAGAAAAAAAAAGCCAACACTAAAGAATTGATCACTGAGGCATTTGTAAGTTAGTTAAAGCCTGAGGTCTTATGATATTGCCTTTAGCCAATTTTTAGACACACATCACTCTTTTAAACTTACGGTGTGTTTGCTTTATACATAAAAAACACTTACGTAATAGTGCTGTGGATTCAATTACAAATGACGTCACGTCATAGGTATGAAGATATCAGACATTCCCTCGAGTATTGAAAAGAAATTAGATCTAATCTTGAAGAAGCCTGAAATCCTACGCGCCACCCACGAGTACCTCTCTCTAAAGTGCCCGATATCATTTGGGTTTAAATACCTAACCAATTAATGTCTACCCAAAATCATATCGGCATCTAAATTCTAAACATGAGCCATTTATTGATACTTATATTTAGAATAATCTTCTCAAAAGTGATCGTACTTATAACTTTAACAATCCCTGCTTGACTAACAATGTGAATTATTTGATCACAGTCAGATTATTATCGCATTTCTTGCACTTTTATTAAAATTAAGACACATCTTAACAACGTTATAAATCAAGTTGCCTTTATTTATTCACTTTATTCACTCAGGACTTTTGCAAGTAAATGTTTAGTTTCCAACACCGTGTAACGTGGCGACTGATCTATATTCAGCATTGATAGAAGAAATAAAGACAGAAAGAAAACATCTTTATTTGTCACTTGCCACAAGAGTAAACAATATAAAATTAAAGTATAAACAATAAAAATAACTATGTTGGATGTCTCACGGCTGCGCCAAATAGGCCCAGTTCAGCAAACTGCCGAGCAGCTAGTGCCCGACGCTGGTTTTCAACTGGACCTGCGATGTGATGTGCCGGACTTGAGTACTAGAAAGTTTGTTATATAAGTACATAGAATATCGCTAGTCCGTGACCGGACACATTGTATATAGAATTTACGCAAGGAACCATGTTTCGGAAGTGGGTTGAAGAAAACAGAAAGAGATAGACAGAAACTATTTTTCTCACCAAGTTTTAAAAGAACGGTACGTCACTACAAACCACCAGTAATTCGATCTAAAGCACCCATTCCTGTTTCAACAAACCAACATACAACTGCACAACACATTGCAATAGACTGCAACTAGTGCTTTCTAACAAACACATCAATCGCTTTCTGTCCGATATATTTATGCGGCTATAAATTGGTGCTGCTTCCCCGAGGCTGTACTAATGTCCTCATACATCCATCTACTTCCAACGAGACAAAATATCGTTCAATATGTTCACTTTGTATTTGTTCTTGAACAATAAATGTGGGGTTATGCGGGTCGTCTTTGTTGGGTAGTAGAATGTTTATTTCTGTGTCGGTATGAAGTTTATATCATTTCTACGTTCGCTTGACGCCAACGCGTGAGTCAACAAAGTACTTTAACTTGCTACGTAGAAATAGATTTGTTTTTTTTTAATGGATCTAAATAAAAGCGATAATTTAACAAAACAGAAGTTAGTATTTAATAATAGAAAACACTATTTCATAAGACAACGCAATACTGTTTTGAAATCTTAGGGCGCGTCGCCCACACGACCAACAGTCGAGGCGCAGTCGAGGCGCGGGCGCATTAGGCGCGTCGCCCACACGACATTTGTAAAGAAAATCTCGTTGCGGCGTGCCTCTTATGTGCCTGCGCCTCAACTGCACCTCGACTGTTGATCTTGTGGGCGACGCGCCTTACAAATAATGAAGTTGTTTTCCTTATCGCAATTAGGTGCAATATACTGGTGTAGCGTAATATATCTTAGGTGGAGATTTAAACCTTCAAACTCGCCAACTTAAATTATGGAACATGAGTTCAAAACAAACAAGTTTTTAACGAAGGTGGGCGCTGATACCTATTAATTACAAGATATTAAGTTATCTTAGCTTAAGTATTGGCTGCGACTCTAATATTCAACATTATTTACTTTACCTTTTGGCATACTTGTTTTGTAAATAATATTTGTTAGTTTTTGAAGGTGCAAATAAACTATTTTTTTATTTTTAAAATTTAACTCAACTTTCCATGTAAGCTGCTAAGACTCTTTGTATGAAAAGTCCAATTATTTGTCCAATGAAAACGATCATAATAATATCTTAGAGAACGTTGTCGAGTTTGAGTTGAACGGGGGAAGTTATTTGACGATTTCCCATCCGAAAAAAAGAGGTACCTACTGCGCTTATTCCGTTACAACCTACATATTTTTTTTCCTTTTTTAAAAAGTTGCCCCACACTAGAAATTTCTCCTGTATCGTGGATGCGTTTGCAAACATTTAAACTCACACACAAACAGACAGACCCGGAACAACTATTTGTTTAAACCCACAACATAACATTATTACCTCGCTCCATATTATTTTGTACAAACGAAAACTTAGAATCCCTTGGTATTTTATTACGAATGTAAAATTTCGATAACACAGTCTGTCGCCACGAAACGTATCTCCGTGGTTTATAGCTCCCAACAGACGTGGAACATCAGCTACACACAGAGTACAATCGGATAAGTTATTTGGTATACAGGTAGATACTTGCAACTGCTTTTAAACAACATTGGCTGAGAGTGATATCATTCTCTTGAGTGCATAAAAATCTAAAAAAAAACCGGCCAAGAGCGAGTCAAACTCGTGCACCGAGGGTTCCGTACAAACTTGCAACATAAACGGTCTTATCTTCTGACTGTTTAGACATAGAAAGTTTAATTTTTTACAGCACGAAGGGACTACAGATTTGAGTATATGGTTTTAATTTCAATTCGATACATTTTCGCGTTCCCGAGATAAAGGGTCTTGACAGACAGATAGATGGACAACAAAGTGATCTAATAAGGGTTTTCTTTTTCTCTTTGAGGTACGGAACTCTAAAAAATAAAAAAAAAACGCAACTATAATAACTTCGTTGGTAGTCATGTGTTTGAGCCATTTGCGGTTAAATACACGGCCAAGAGTCCGACTTTTCACATATATTTCGGCATAACCCTAAGCGGTTGATCGACTCTGTACGTGTTAAAGGGCTGGCATTTTTTAAGTTAAAGTACCTGCATTGCCATCCAACCAATGCGGCCAGCCGCTTTGCCACGTCTACATAATATATAGACGTGGCAAAGCGGCTATATAAATATATATATATATAATATAAATATATATTTGTATTTATATTACAAATACAAATTATATATTTGTATTTATATTTGATACAGAGTTTGCCTATATATTGATGTGATAAATAAATAAATGAAAATGGGCAGCGTTGTGGAAAAAATAATATGTGTGCCTGTTTACCAAATAACTTGTTCGACTGTATATAATATTTTTATTTCACAAACTTCTTAAACAACAAAAATAAGATCAAAAACCTGAAAACTGAGCTCAGATTTATTTGACAAAGAAATTTTCTTACAAAAATGTCTTGATCTTTTGTAAATAAAGCAATCTAGGTGTTTTCGGCTATGTTTATGTATCAGGTATGTATAATGTAAGCATTGTGCTTGAGTAAAAGATCAAATTTTATTGTTTTTACTACTATCTCCATTTATTTGTCTGTGTCTCAAGGAATATGTCAATATAAAGGAAAAAGCTTGGTATTTTCTTAAGGCGTAAATATTGAAGAATTCATGATTGCACACACACGTGGATGTAAATATTTTATCTGAGATGATTCCATTTTGAAATATTTGTCCCTAATTTTTGGACGGTGTTGTTTATTGATCTGGGTTTTTCTACATCACTAAAACTTCCTGGGTTTTCCATTAAGAATTTCCCAGTAACCTCCTGTCTGATTTGGGCCCGTTTGATGGCTCTAGGCTCGCTCTCAATAACATAAGACCTAAAATAAGTCACCTCCATTAAACCATTGGGATCTCCCAATAATACGCGATAATGCGCTGTGTGTCGCGGGTTCGGTTCCCGCATGGAACAAATATTTGTATGACCTGCAGATAGTTGTTACGGGTCTGGCTGTTTGTGTACGTGAGTGATTGTTTGTAAACGCACCCACGATACAGGAGTAATTCCTTGTGTGGGGCAAAGTTTTCTATAAAAAAAACCTATAAGCGTGGTGATAACCAAGAGTTCGAGTTACGTAAAAGTTTTCGCATCAATTTTTTTTACTGTTTTGATCTCACAGGCAGGTCTTTTATTTATTTGCCAGCTTTTCTACTTTTGTGGGTGTGGATTATGGGAAATCAAAACACTTTTATTAACATTGTTTTTTTTTAATTTATAAAATAAATCGTCTTTACGACTTTTTTACAATCCGCCATCTTTCTTCCTTCCTCTTTCTCTCTCACACACTGTCGCTCTTACACACTCAATACCTCTTGTCCTTAGCGTGTCGATGACAATCTAAATTGAGTTTGGCACTTTCATATGAATGGAATGAGTTGTACTAGTACTTGCTCAAATCTGACCCCATGGACACATTTTGTCACTGTCCCGTTCGAGCAAATTACTAAATGAAGTAGGGCGCACATTGATGTCCCTACTACTATTACGCCTGTAACTACCCACCCACCCACGCGTTTATTAAATTGCCTTAGTTACTGTGACTACGTTCGTAATCTACGGCAGTCTCTCCCTTCCGGACGCAAACCAGGAACCAGGGCCAGCCCTGATTCAGTCCATAGTCCGGACCGAGAGGAAATGGGAAGCGGTCACTAATTTCTTCAAAGCAGTTATGTTAGCAAAGGAGATCACGGGCGTTTGAGGGAGAGAACCTCAAACCAACCCAGCCGCCGCGGACGACTCCCGGCCACCGTAGGTAGATGCAGACCTGTGGATGGTGGGCAATGGGAAACTCACCGACCGTCCGTCTATTGACGACATGCCCTGACAAAGGCGCGTTAGTGTGCCACGTGCACCTCAAAGAGATTCAGCAAAGCAGAGGGTCCTGCCAGGGTCATAGAGGAATAAAAGATCTCTCATCACTACAAAATACACCCCCGATAAATGGCACCTCCATAACTTGGCAGATACTCTGTGAAAAGCAAAAGATGCGGGATATCTTTAAGGTCATAAACCTTGAAGATATCCCGCATCTTTTGCTTTCATCTTAATTTTTTTTAACCTAATTGCGGGGAAGTTAAGCCAAGAATCTAATTTTGATAGATATCTCTCAAAAAGTCGTAGTAGCACCTGCTAGATATTAAATCTTCATTTAGTTTAATGTATTACAAATAACGAAATCCTAGTAACAAATCCCCTGTACTTGGTAATGAATCATAAAACTTTAATAACTGAAATCATTTAAAGGGCTTTTTCTTTTTTCATGGGAAACCATTGAAGTCAAATAGCGAAACAGCCCCCAAAATGCATAAATACTCGGAGTCATTTGTCACAACCCATAGACACACCTCATATCTTTCATGTCACATCTCTTTTGTTTCCATGATCTATGTTACCAGACATGTATTACTAATATAGGAAGCGGGTTTGTTTGTGTACCTAATAAAGTTGTTGTACAAATGTTCATTCGAAGGTTTGTTAAATGTTATATTTATTATCTAAATTTGCATTTGACTTATTTCTGAAAATTATTGAACTTCTACTGCACATGTTAGGAATCCAGTCTGAAATTGTGTCATACTACTTAGGTATAGACTTAGAGCAGATTTTACTGTGGAAACTGAACGCGATCATTACATTTATAGCGCATTTTGTAGCTGTGAGTGTCGTCGAAATTGTTGAATAATAACACTGAGGTCTTGAATGCGGTTAAGAGGAATTTCAGAAACTCAGAAACGCTACTTTATCCAGGTTTTTTTTTTTTAATTTAATAGCCAGGTTAAATTAAGGGTTATCCATCAAGAATTGACAACACGACGGCGCAGTGGCTGAGCGATCGATTGCTGCACTGCGAGTCACGGGTCAATCTCCACGCGGAATAAATATTTGTATGGCCTACAGATATTTGTTCCGGGTTTATTTGGGAAAGTCCCCAATAGGGGTGGAATCTATTGCCATTTACCAGGCACAAAGATAGATTACGTGGCTGCTACTGAGTTTTTTTTTTAAACTTTGCCCAAAACTAGGATTTTCTCTTGTATTATATAGTAGTATTTTTTTTTCTCATGTATTATTAGTATTGGTGCATTTACAAAATTTTAAACTCACATACACAAACAACCAGACCTGAAACAACTATCTGCAGATCGGTAAGTTGTTAAAGCACGTTAACTGTACTGTTTTCTTGTACTAACATACCTAGACTATTTATAATAACTGCACACGTGCTAGTTCTGTCGTACATAATTTATTTCTCATGAGCTGGGTACAGTCAGCAAAAAAGATAAGTTACCACGCTCCTCAGATAAAGTTGAGTTTTTCTTAGAATCCGATGGACAGGTTAAACTTAAATTGAATTGATTTAAAGAACTGTTCGTTTTCTATCAAATAAATTTAAGTTTATTCAAAAACATTATTTAAAAAAATACTGTATTAACTGTATCTGATGGCCGGGTTACTTATCTTTTTTTACTGAATGTACGTCCTTTGTTAAAGATCTTAAATAAATAATTAAATAATATCTGTATTAAAAATAAGCACACAGAAGATTGAGTTACTTGACTTAGGAGTACCCACCTACCGTATGCCGCGTTTTTTTTTTTCAAAAACCGTAGCTGGCTATTTAAAAAAAAAACTTTGTCAACTAGCACTTTATACTAATTTACAAATAATATCACTAGGAACTAACTGAAGAAATACCTCACATTGCATATGGTCGAAATTCCCATGCAATCGGAACCTAATCTCCTGCGCGCCCATACATCACAAATCTGCTCGGCCAGCATCCCACATTTCTCCCATGTCGTGTTCATCACATAAATAACTTGCTTAACAGAACTGAAACAAAGGAACATTGTTTATATGGAGCCGAAGAGCTCCGAAAGCCTCCGAGAACCGCCGAGGGCCTCCGATAGATGCCGAAGAGCCCCGATGGACCAATAAAAGAGCCTATTCTGGCCACAATGCCCATCTCCCAATAGAAGTAAATACCTCTCGTTGGTACTCTAAATGAGTATTTATTCGTATTGCTATTTAGTCGTTACACCATAATGGCTTGTTGTGCCATTATCGAAAATCTGGGAGATGGGATTAGATTTTTGAAGTATCCTATTAAGGAGGTAATATAGAGGATATTTGGGCTGGATAGAATCTTGTTTTATGTTTCAGTGGCTATATTTTGTTTTGTAATAAAATCGTCAGTTTGGATAACGATTATTTAGGAGTCCCTATCTAATTTGATTTTTAATTAGTTATATCCTTACTTTAATATAATAGAAGCGAAAGTGAGTTTGTTTGTTTGTTACGTCTTCACGCCTAAATGGCTAAACCGATTTTGATGGATTTTGGTACAGAGATAGTTGGGACCCTGAAGACGGACATAGGCTATTTATATAAAAAAAAATCATATATGTGGGATAAAGAGGGAAGAAAAGGGAAAACTTAGCATTGCTATTACAAAATTAAGGCGCAAGGGCAAAAACTACAGGTAGCAGGTACCTGTAAATCAGGAAAGGGGAACTGTGTTTCCCCGAATTTAACGCGAGCGAAGCCGCGGGCAAAAGCTGGTGTTTTTATAATTGTTAATGCTGAAACTTTTGTCAGTTTTGGAAAACTTTGAAAACCTATTAAATTACGTTGTTCCCTTAGCACAAAAATGTACTGAGGTGGATTGAAGTCTTCGGTGATATAGGCACAAATATTTAAACATGCAAATACGATAAAATATATAAACAAAAATAAATATAAAATAAATTGATGATATCTGTATAACGGGCCTTTTTGTGAATGGGAAATCATCAAATAACTTCCCCCGCTCTAGGTGGACACTGGAAGGAGTGTCATACTTTTACTGTCTAAAACCCAACCATGTTATTTTTTTGCCCTTTATGTTCCGGGGGCATGGTATCTCTTTTGAACAACCCGCAACCCCAGCAAGCAGTGGCCCTGGTAGACTCCTCTGCTTTACAGACATTTCTTTGAGGTACAAGTAGAACACGAACGCGCCGTCAACACGGCCGTACAATAGCTCTTTCCTTTGGTACATACAAAACATAAAAATGCTAAAGCTCAAAATTAAATTGACCAGCAACAGCGTCAATAAACCAACTTATTTTATCAAGAGACTACAGACCCAAACTTCACCAAACATTTATATAACCAAAACTTGTAATTAAACAGACGCAATAACTGTTCTGAGGTTTCAACCGATCCCTGGAGAATCAATTCGTTGGAAATGATCGAACATTACAGTACCTACAGGCCTTCAATTATGTAAAGGCTTGTTCAAGTTACGTTTAAATCCTTAATGAAATATATTGTGTAGCCCGGAATAAAGTTGCTATAGGAGCTTTGGTACTGTTAATTGATTTATTGAATACTGTTGCTATAATTACGCTGTGTTCCACGTTTTATTTATGTTTGACTAGCTTTTGCCCGCGGCTTCGCTCGCGTTAAATTCGGGTTAACACAGTTCCCCTTTCCTTATTTGCAGGTTCCTTCCTGCTGCAGTTTTTGCACTTGCGCCTTATTGATTTGTAATAGCAACGCTAAGTTTTGCCTTTTCTTCTCTCTTTCTCTCTCATAACCCAGTTTAAAAAAAATAGTCTATGTCCATCTCCCGGATCCCAACTATCTCTGTACAAAAATTCATCACACAAATCGGTTAAGCCATTAAGGCGTGAAGAGGTAACAAACAAACTCACTTTCGCTCTTACAATTATAGTAAGGATTCGTAGGCGTACGTTGAGCTACTTTGAAAATGGTTTATTTAACTTTCTTTAGATTCTAGTTGTCACATTCAGCTGCACCCGAATCCCAAAACTCGGGTAAAACCACATTTGTTAATAGAAAAACTGTATTTTGAGTACTTTTTTATCAAAAGATAATCATAGCATAAACGCAAGAACGTGTCACGCCGAAAAAACTCATTTTACGTACACTTGGTCACATGTTTGAGTCGTTGGCGTACAGGGCACGCGCTTGCTTATCACATATATGTGACAATCGCGCTCAAAGGGTTAAGCAATCAAACATACCACTGAGCCTGACACAGTCCACCGCTAGACAAAAATTTAAGTACCATTGAGGAGTCAATACTTCCACATCATTGAGTTCCCGAAAACAAATAGGTAGTTATTTTTTTTTAATTACATATATTTTTGTACCCTAACAAAATGTTGTCGTATTTAACCTAAAGGTTGACTGGTAGAGAATGTCTTATGGCATTAAGTTCGCATATGTACCACTATTGTACAGTCGGGGGCACAAATTGGAGAGGCAAAATTACAACGTAACAGCTTGACGTTTAGTTTGACTTACGACCTTATATTTACAAGCATCGCTAAGGATTGTCTGCACTGTCAGTGCGTGTGCGTGTATGAGTAATGCCTTAACATTCAACAGATTACACACACACACAAATTTTGTAGTCGCATCAGAGCGAAATAGCATTATATTATATCTGTTGCATTTACGCGTTATAGTGGCGACCCGTTCGTTACATTGTATTGCTAAAATTCGCTTGGTTTTAATATGTGCTGCTAGCTGTTTGGATTTAGCCATGGATTAGCGATCATTCTGTCCCGAGTTCGAATATCATTCAAAAGGTGTAGTTGTTTTTGTTTCTTTAAAACCATATTTAGGTTTTAATCAAAAAATGTTTATGTTTATTTATATGAAGTTAAATATTACTTATTTTAATATTTACCTCACTATTTATGTAATTTTAAATTTATCTTTTCGGTGTTCGAAGGTGGAAATAAATAAATCGTGCTGAATGATAATAAAAATGTTTATTCGTTTAATCCTAAAATTAACAAACTTTAATGAGAATTGTGACGTCACATTCCAACTTAGATAAAAGAAGTTCACTTGTAACTTTCTAACACTTTTTTTTGTGGTTTACCCACTTAGTCAATTAATAATAACATATCAAGAAAATGATATTCTAATAACAGAAATATAATTGTTGATACAGGTATCGGTTCGTTAATATTTTAATGTCTTTGGGTATCGGTTTTGTGCAGAGTTAAATGAAAACTAATGTTTATGATTTATACTTTATGAACATGATTTTTATTATTATGTAACGTCACAATGAATGAATGAATTGAGGTTATAGCTTAAGTGTTCATTTTCTTAACGAAAAGAAGATTGAAACTTAACCTCAATTTAATATAATTAAATGTTACTCAATTCAAATTCAAATTCAAATTCAAATCATTTATTTCAATTAGACCATTACAGGCACTTTTGAATGTCAAGAAACAAAATGAATCTACAGTCCCGGTCACAAGGCATAATAACTTGTGAAAGTACTGTAGTTGCCCATTCCAAAGCGTTGATCTCTATGGAGAAGAATGGGCAAGAAACTCCATGGACACTCTTTTAAATTATAATATTTTTACAAAATCGTATTTACATCATTCATGTTGAGATTATACAAATATGTGAGAACGATATAGAAAGACGTGCACAGTAAGAGCGTCCAGAGTAAATAAAAAGCAAAATTTAATTTTAAATCTAAATAAGTTTAAAAATGAACCGTGGTAGCTAAAAATGACCAGTCCCAACTGACAGCGCCCGTTCACGAACATGACGTATGGATCAGCCCCATTCAGCTCGACCATTTTGAAGGGAGCTAAATGACCCGACACACCCGCCACCATCAGCGAGACATTTAAGTGAGCATGACACTATCAACCACCAGGGCTTCGTCAAGTCAATGATAATACATAGCACTCACATATGGGCTTAATAATTATACAATACTAGAGAATTGATTCTATACATTGCAAAGATAATCTTACAATCTTCTGCAGCTTCCACTATAGCTTCGGATACTGAGTTTACCCCTATGCTTGTGGAGCAGGACCAGCATTGAGCCAAGCATTTTTATCATCAATATAATCCCCCAACTTATAATATGCTTGCCTACATAGTGTGCGTTTAATACAAGATTTAAATTTCGTTTCATTCAGTTGAAGAATGTGGGGAGGTATTTTATTGTAGCATTTCACACAGTACCCCATGAAAGATGAGTCTACTTTAGCTAACCTGAAACCTGGTTGAACTAATTGGTCCCTATTTCTAGTATTATAATTGTGTCTGTCACCTCTTTTACTAAAAAGATGCAAGTTTTTCCTGACATACATGATGTTTTCATAAATATATTGACAAGGTACTGTCATGATGTTAATATCCTTAAACTGTTCCCTTAAAGAATCTCGCCTACGTAGGTTATATATGGTTCTGATGGCTCTTTTCTGCAGAATAAATATAGACTCGATGTCTGCAGCCCGTCCCCAAAGTAAAATACCGTATGACATTATACTATGAAAATAACTAAAATAGACTAGTCTCGCGGTATCTACATCAGTAAACTGACGGATTTTTCTAACAGCATATGCTGCTGAACTAAGGCGTCCTGCAAGAGATGTTATATGCGGACCCCATTGTAGCTTTGAATCGAGTGTTATTCCCAAGAAAACAGTTTTTTCGACGAATTCTAGTTTCTCTTGATTCAATACTATGTCACACTCACTGTTTTTGACATTTGGTAGAGCAAATCTTATGCACTTCGTTTTTTTCCCATTTAATACTAAATTATTAGCGGTAAACCAATTATGTACCTGCATTAGGGCATTATTTACGTCGTCAAGATTTGAGGCACGTCTGTTTATCTTAAATATTAAAGAAGTATCGTCAGCAAATAACACCATTTGTGGTTGGTTTTTAAACAAATGGGGTAGATCATTAATATATACTAAAAAGAGGAAGGGACCTAATATCGATCCTTGTGGTACACCCATTTTTACATTTAAACCCATTGAATTGACACCATTTATTTGTACTTGCTGCTGTCTATCATTTAAATACGATTTAACTAAACTAAGGGCAAGTTTCCCTAGGCCGTAATGTTCAAGTTTTAAGAGAAGGGTTTCGTGGTTCACGCAATCAAATGCTTTTGAGAGGTCACAAAAGATCCCTATGGCATCCTGTGCTTCTTCCCACGCAGTAAATATGTGTTTTAATAGGGTGACACCGGCGTCAGTCGTACAACGTCCTTTGGTGAAACCATACTGCTTCTCATGTAAGATTTTATTGGTGTTAAAATGGTTGAGCATTTGGTTAACCATTACCTTTTCAAACACCTTGCTGAAAACCGGCAAAACGGATACGGGTCTATAATTATTGGTGTCTTTACTGTCCCCAGATTTGAAAAGTGGTATTACCTTGCTGTATTTCATAAGGTCCGGGAAGACTCCTTGGTCCACACACAAATTAAATATAAAGGCTAAGTACGGTGCTATAGTCTCAATGATAGCTTGACAAACTTTAATAGACAATCCCCAAAGGTCTTCGGTTAATTTGATTTTTATTTGTTTAAAAGCATTAATGACTACAGTGGGGTTAATATGCTTAAACTGAAACTCAACCGGGCATGGTAAAACGTTTGCTCTTAATAAGTCAACAGAAAGTAAGGGTGAGGAATTTAACGTTTCTGTAGTTTTAATTGGGATACTAGTAAAGAAATCCACAAATTCTTGAGCAACTTCGTTTTTAGTGGTTAGAAGACCACGTGAAGATTCTAGTGTTATTATATTTAGTTACACCGTTTAATAATTAAAACAAAAACATCTAGATATTAATATTTAGTATATCCTCCATTATTTTCAATGCAGTCAAGTAGACATTTGCACATGTTTCCATATTACCACACATATTTCGGTTTCGGGAATCGCATCCAGGTATCGAATAATTCTGCAAAGCTCGTTGGTGTGAAAGCATTCGTTTCAAACTCGTCAACAATTTGTCATCGCTGTGCGGCGGCTACCGTTTTCCTCGCATCTTTTAATTCAGTGACTTACAGTATTCTTCTAAAACAAAAAGAAAGTGATATTAGCAGCTATAACATTTTTATATAATATAAACGGTGGCCAGCGGTTTCACCCGCTGCTCTGCAGCTCCTTTTCTGGAGAGATCCACCCTTTTCACCTAGACCTAGGGGTGTAAAAAATATCCTACGAACTGTTCTCAGACCTAACAAATTAAAATCCTCATGATAAAAAACAACAACATTCTCCTTTTTTTTACAAGTCAGTGAATAAAAAAGAATTAATCCTTATGCCTCAGTTTATTATTAGGCAAATATCAAATAAAAGTTTGAGTTATGATTCATAAATATAATACTCACATTTAGTCCGGTTTAATCAGATATTAGTGTTCCATTAAAACCACTTCTATGCAGTGCAATAATAATCACCCTCGCCTCAATATAAATATTTGCCTGCATTTTGAGTTTTGAGAATAATAATTATACCGCTATCTATTAAGCCACACTTCACCAACCAATAGTACTTATACTTATCTATGCCAACCAACAACTACAATCAATCGACAACGTTAATATTCCGATCAAGTTAAATATTCATAAAAGTCATGTCTACCTCACAGAGATCTTTATTCTTTAGTTACTTTTTATGATCTACCTCCCTAACTTAAAGAATTATTGTGTGAACAAAGCAAACAACGTAAAGAATAAAATATTTCTGTCCCATTACTACCAACAGTACCAACCAAATAAAAAGTTACAAAAAGTCTACAATCTTGCGTTAGATTTGAACTCACGGCTAATCGATTCACACGTTTGTCCGAACCCGATTAACCGGTAAGCCATCCTGACTCTAATTTATAAGTTGAAATTATGAGCTACAATCACTTGTTGACGACAACGACTATATGCTTGAAAATATAAGGTCGTAAGTCAAACTAAACGTCAAGCTGTTACGTTGTAATTTTGCCTCTCCGATTGTGCCCCCGACTGTACATGAAGTTTAAATAACATTGACTTTAAAAAAAACTTAATTTTGGATCAGTAATATCTATGCAATAAGAGGCGAGCCTCTTACCATTTATCATCATAACTAGCTGGCGCCCGCGGTTTCGCCGGCGTGATTTCGAAAAAAAGTGTCCTGTGTATTATTCCAGACGATAAATCTACCTCTGTGCTAAATTTCATCAAGATTCTTTGAGCCGTTTTGACGTGAAGGAGTAACAAACAACACATCCTCACAAACAGTGTCATTTATAATATAAGTAGGATATATTCATTCATAATTTAACCCCGGAATCACCTACTGTTGGGTGTAGAGGTATCTTTTCTTTTGCCACTCTTCTCTATTTTGCGCGTTTCTCATTCACCTGTTTAACGCGATTTTTACTTCGGCTACCCAACGCGCTTTTGACGACGTTGGCATCGTAGGCCCAATTCCTTGGCCACCATTTAGTCACAACCTTACTCCATCGGTTATCCCGCGTCATTGTCCATTAACCGGGTACAAATCCAGACTTCTAGGTTAGTTAATGAAAAAATCCTGAAGGAGAGAAACCAATACCAATTTGCCAATTTGGAAATGTACTTAGGAGACCTAGTCCGATACAATAAAAAAATACAATACATTAAACCTATTATTAATATAATGTCTGTTATGTTAACGTATGTTTTATAAATAAACGATTTTATTATTATCGTCCATTTATTGTTTTCTATACATATAATTAAATTTTTAAATATTTCTTAAAAACAAAAAATAAAAAACATTTAAAAATGTAAAAATAGTAGCCCACCGGTATCGGGAACAGGGTCCAAGCTACCGGCGGTCAGGGCTCCAGAGAAAGGAACCTCCTAACAATACGAGCCGTGTCCAGGAGTACCGCTTTCTGTATCAAGCCCTTGATCCAGCTGCCTAACGAGAGCCTCCTCAGGTGTTGGTCGAGGCTCTTGGCAATTAAGCCATTGGCAGATACGACTATCGGCACAATGATCGCTGAGTCCACATCCCACATGTCGACAACCTCGCGAGCCAAGTCAATATACTTGATTTGCTTATCTTTCTCGGCTTTCAAGAGGTTCTCATCATGCGGGACTGTTATGTCAACAATCATTGCGCGCCGCTCTGATCGATCCACCACCACTATATCAGGCTTGTTGGCAACAATAGTCCTGTCAGTGATGATGGATCGATCCCAGTACAATGTGATATTGCCATGTTCGAGAACTGGGTCGGGCTCATACCTGTAGTACGGCACTTCCGATTCCACAAGGCTATATTTTAGAGCAAGTTGCTGATGAATAATCCTGGCTACAAGGTTGTGTCTATGCAAGTACTCTCCGTTAGCTAGACGAGAACAACCGGAGATAATGTGTCGAATTGATTCACCCGGACGGTGGCATGCCCGACATATGTCAACCGTGCCGTCCTTCACAATAAATCTCCGGTAGTTATTCGTCATCATAACTTCATCCATAATTGCACAGACAAAACCTTCAGTTTCTCCAAAGAGATCCCCGGCACGTAGCCAGGCTACGGACGCTGGTTGATCTACATCGGGTCCATGTAGGGCCCGGAAAAAGCGTCCGTGAAGCTCCTTACTCTGCCATACCTCCCTGCGGTCGTTAGTGTCAAGCACTACAGGTTTGCGCCAGTTCTCTTTAGCCAAGGAGAGCGGGGTGAGGCCTTTGTCCACTGCAACCACATCCCGATGCATTCCCACGTCGGTTTCTAGGAAATATTCCCTGAGACTGCATATCTCGCGGTTGTGGAGAGTCTTGGCGTTTAAAAAGCCTCGACCTCCGCAACTCCGCGGGATATACAGTCTCATAACCGAAGAACGTGGGTGATGCATACGAAATGCCGTTAACAATGTACGGACCTTCCTATCCAGGGCGTCCAGTTCTGTTTGAGTCCATTTGAGTATGCCGAAAGAGTACATCAAAACCGGCATGACCCAACCGTTGAAAGCACGCACCTTGTTTCCGCCTAATAAGAGACTATTAAATACTTTTCTCAGGCGGCCAAAGAAGCGTTCCTTCAACGATTGCTTCATGTCAGCAACATTGATGCCCAGCGCTTCCGACATCCCCAAATACTTGTAGGTTTCGGTTGCTGAGAGGGATCTAAGGTTTATGGAATCTGAGAGCTGGGTTGCCACCGATTCCACAATTTCCCCTCGCTTTACATGCATGACCGCACATTTGTCCACACCAAATTCCATCCTGATAGAGCTACTGAAAGTTTCAGTTACCTTCAGTAGCTCCATCAGTTGTAAATCGTTGGGGGCAAAGAGTTTCAGGTCATCCATGTAAAGAAGGTGAGATATAACCTGACCACCTCTCCTCAATCGATAGCCCAGACCTGAATTCTCCAGCAGCGTGCTTAGAGGATTCAAGGCTAAGCAGAACCAAAGTGGACTCAAACTATCGCCCTGGAAAATACCTCGCTCTATCCTGATCGGTTCACTATTTCTCTGAATCTGCCGACATCCTGGATAGCGAAGGACTGTACTCCATTGCCTCATACACGAGATCAGGAAGGTGCGCAGAGTTGCATCAATTTTATACAACTCTAGCACCCTCATGAGCCATGTATGTGGTACGGAGTCATAGGCCTTCTTATAGTCTATCCAACATGTCGACAGATGCCTTCGGGAACGGCGAACCTGTTGACTAATAGCCATATCAATGAGGAGCAGCTCCTTAGTACCACGGGACCCGTTCCTACATCCATTCTGAGAAGCAGACATGATAGAATTGTCATCTATGTGTTTAGTGATTTTAGCCCTCAAAATGGATGTAAGAACTTTATAGATTGTAGGAAGACACGTTATTGGTCTATAATTTTTGGGTTCCGCCGTACTACCCGATTTATGGAGCAGGTGGGTTATTCCAGTCGTCAAGAACTTGGGTAGCGACCCTGACTCTAAGGCTGTCTGGAATAGGGTCGCCAAACGAGCGTGCGACCTTTGGATCCATTTTAACCAAAAGTTGTGCAGTCCGTCCGGCCCTGGAGATTTCCAATTAGGCAACGGACGGACCGCACAAGCTACATCTTGGGGGCTGATTGTTATTGCCCCCATTTCTGGTATTGGATCGCACGCTCGCTCGACTTCCCGAGTCCATTCACCCTCAGTATGACTGACAGGCACCGACCAGATGCTGCGCCAAAACGAACACATGGCGTCATCATCCGGTAGGCGCATGTCAGACACATCTTGGTCTGGTCGCTCCCATGCTCTATAGACCCACCTTTCATCACTTTGGAATGTGCGATTCAAAGTGTATCGTTCCACCCGTCGCTTATACCTACGAATACGGTTTGCCCATGCATACACTTTCTGTTTCAGGAAGTCGATGCGCTCTGTGATGCGGGACATGTAATCTGAAGGACTAATATCAGTCTCTGCAAATGCCCGCCTCACAAAGCGCATCACTCGAGGTCGAGTGTTACCCTCCCTGAAACAGATAAGTTTGCCGATGAGCGCTCTGGCCACACCAATACGTCGCTCAATCCTGTACTGCCAGACTGGTACAGCTGGTTTCGATCGTGTAGCTCTGTCATCAGGAAATTTGACATGAGCTACACGACATGCCGCTACAGCCGCACAATACAGGAGTGAGTGAGCATCAGTGAGGTTTTCGCAGTTATCAAAATAGTTTGACAACTGCGAATCCAGAACAGCCACCAGCATCCTATTTTTATTATGCATGGGCAAACGAGGTAAGCGTGGTCTAAGTTCGGGCGATATGTACCGATATTCTCGAATCGCACCCTCCAAAGCACTCCTCATTTCCTCACTGCACTGGGTACTTACATTAGTAGCCATGTCATTACTTACCTCGTCAGCGCGACTAACTAGTTGGTGGGACTGTGGTGGAACCACAGCCTGCGACGAAGAGGTAATGACCTGGCTACTCTGCATTTCCGTTAGCAAGCGATCAAGTACGGTGTCATCCAACATACGATTACGCTGGATAACCCGCACCTGATCCGACAGTCGTTGTGCCGACACGTTGACAGCTGGCTCAAGCACCTGAAACAGAGAGATCATCCGAACACGGTACGCGGTCAGGTTGTTTCCTCCCTCTGTAGCCCCATAGTATGAGCGCATGACGTTTTCATTGATGGAACTAGTCCATCGCATGCGCTGCACATTTCCGCCGGGAGCTGGGACCCTATCAGAGGCCGGTGGGCCTCGAAGTCCTAAGCCGTCCGGCAGCCGGCGTCCTCCCCGTCGACGAGCAGGTGGTGGCGTCGTGGGCGGGGAAAAATACTCGTCGCTCGAGCTCGACGCAACTGCCACGGCCGGTGTCACAGCGCTCACGACGAGGCTGGGTTCCGGCGGCGGTGAGGCGGAGCTGAGCGACGGGCCCGGAGGTGGAAGGCGTGCATCACGGCGAGCTGCTGATCTTGTAATCATCTTCATGCATTTACAGATTTTTTCTTTTGACAGCGCATGTGACGTATGTCTGCCATGGTGTCATTAGGTATTGTTTATTGTAAAATTTCACTTTATTAATTCCAGATTCCAGATAACATTAATATTTCTAAATGGAGATATTTTATGAACAAGTTTTGATTATTGAAGTGTTAAAAGTGAGAAATATCTATTAAAATTATTTTTGTTCGCACGAGATTGACGTTGACGAGTTGACCTGACAGCAGCTTTTTATTATTAATGTCTCAAATCAATAATACGTAATGGAGTATAATTTCCGGGAATGCGGGTTGTCCGGGTTTGCTTGTTGTCCGGGGTTGCGAGTTGTTCGAAAGAGATAGCGCGACCCCGAAACATAAAAGACAAAAGAAGAAACGTGGGAGGGTTTTAGTCAGTAAAATTTTGACACTCGCGGGCCCTCGGCCCAGAACGGAGGAAGTTATTTGATGATTAATTCTCATCGGCAAAAGAAAAAAAATGGAGTATTATTTATGTGCTTGTATATTTATTGGTGTGGTATGTACCTAAGTTTGAACGCAACCCTTCTATTTGAGAGAATTTCAAACATCGACATTCCCAGACACAGTCCCGAGAGCGACCCTGAAACTGGCATATCTATTAAGTTTTAGCGTTTAGACGGTTATATGAACTAGTTTTGCTTGTAAAGATGGTAGGTATATTTTCGTTTATTTATTTCTGTACATATTTTTATATTTTTACATATTTCTTATAAAAAAAACATTTAAAAATATAAAAACAGTAACCCACCGGTATCGGGAACAGGGTCCAAGCTAACGGCAGTCAGGGCTCCAGAGAAAGGAACCTCCTAACAATACGAGCCGTGTCCAGGAGTACCGCTTTCTGTATCAAGCCCTTGATCCAGCTGCCTAACGAGAGCCTCCTTTGGTGTTGGTCGAGGCTCTTGGCAATTAAGCCACTGACTGTAACGACTATCGGCACAATGATCGCTGAGTCCACGTCCCACATGTCGACAACCTAGCGAGCCAAGTCAATTTACTTGATTTGTTTATCTTTTTCGGCTTTCACAAGGTTCTCGTCATGTGGGACTGTTATGTCAACAATCAATGCGCGCCGCTCTAATCGATCCACCACCACTATATCAGGTTTATTTGCAACAATAGTCCTGTCAGTGATGATGGATCGATTCCAGTACAATGTGATATTGCCATGTTCGAGAACTGGGTCGGGCATATAGTAGGTACTTATATTTATTGTTACATAAAATTAACGTGTTACAAATTAGTGACGTTTTTTGCCACAGACGCCTGGAGGTAAAATTATTTTCTACTTTTATGTTATTTTATATGTTTTTGCAAAAAGTGTTTTATTTCTTTTATTTTTTATTATTTTTTTTTATTTCTGCCTTTTTAGTTATGGTATTATGGTAGCATAAACAAATTTTTATCGAGTGTTCATTTTGCATTGTTATAAAATGATATTAGCTGATCATCCATATAGACAAAAGAAAAATATGTATTTTATAAGATAACTAAACTAAGATCTGATAGATTAAGAATTTTGAAAATTGGCCGGTAATTTGATGGATAAATCGAGTAACAAAAATACATAGTCTAATTAAGAACCTCTTTCGAAATCGAAACCCTTGTTTTTAAATCGGTTATTCGGTTATAATAAGTACTTAATAAGGCAAATAAAACAAATTCATAAACATAATATATTTTTGCTTCCCATACTAGTTGTGCACAGGTCCAGTGGTCCAGAAAAAGACAACCAGGTTTATCCGATATCACCTTAAAAATACTATTGGTACTTCGGGAACCCGTACAGAGATGATAATATATTATTTTTCGCTTTATACTAGTAGCTTATAGCAATCAACAAACTCCAGCATTAATCTTTCGTCATCCATTTTAACCACCAAGAAGCCAAACGCTGTTACGTTTTCAACAAAACAAAACCAATATTTCTTACTATTTTAAATAATGAGCCGCGGGAGAGGAAAAGCCAGCAAAAACATTCCTTTAAGTAACCAGTTTTCATAATAGTTATGAATTCCAAATGACCCAACAGAATACTAAAATATTTTACAAAAAAATATCTGACGCAAATAAGAAATACAATCTTCATTTCGATTGGAGGCGGCCTCCAATTTTCCATTGACCTATATAGACAGAATCCATTGAGTACACACTTTGCCGGAATGAAAACTGAACGCTTAGAAACACGGTAAACACTACAAAGGTAGGCACTAAGCGAACAAGAGATAACAATATCCTTTATATCAACGAACGTCTTACACAAAAGGTTTGCGACGAGCACAGTGATACAAATGCATAGAATGGTACAGAAGGTATAATTCAACAAGGCTCCATACGTTTAGCAAAAGCGCACAGACATATAATACTAAGAAAACCAGTATAAAGTCACCTCTTATTCTATAGAAACTTAGCTAGGTAGGATACAGTGAGTTAAGCCAATTCAAGTTCTAAGTGTTACTATAGCCGTGGAGCGTACTACACAGCAAGTGCAAGCGCACTCGCGACTGCCCACCATCTACGATAGACTAGAGATCGCCTTTTATGTGAATGGCATCTCGCAGTTCTCCCTAGTAGGTTGTCGTCTGCTTAATCGGACTATTCCTGTGGATGCTTTGCTAGAAAAACCAGGGCAAAAACAAACTAAGCGACTACATGCAAAGGGCGGGTTCCCTTTGCATGGTACTAGCCTCGGCTTAGAGCGTCGCTGGGGGAGGACAGCAAAGGGACAGGCTGGATCTGAGTGATATTATTTGGGGACTGGTTTGAAATAACTAGCTCAGTATCGCGGGTTGGCTATAACAAGGGACGTATGGGGTAGAAATCGCCGTACGTGTGCGTGTCTTTGTGGTCGCATTTTCTATCGAATCGACCTTCTGGTTTTTCTGTGAAAGACGTTTTTCAACGATTCTTTGAAACTGTCAATGTGGACCATGTCAACAGTTATTTTCAAGAAACGTTTAAACGTACCGAGTAGATTGCTTTTTGTTGAATAATTTAGTTTTCCCTTCGAGCTCGACGCTCCGGGAGTTTGATATAACTTTTGGGAAATGCTTAAGTGCCTTGATAACTTTACGCGTATAAGCGTAAACTGATTTTAATGTTACGAAACATAAGCAGGATCACTTGAATACGAATTTAGCGTAATTTTCTTATGTCGTTTCTGTTTTTGATGGCGTTAAGGCAGCCTATAAGCGACTATGGTAACTTTATCTCATGATAAATTTTATCATGTCTTCAATATCTATTTGGCATTTTCATTTTATCTATTAGGTATTTATTTGGCTGATGACCAATCGTACTTCGTAACTTATATAATTCTTGTCAAACATAACTTCTTCACTCCATTATTTCGTCTGATAGAGCTGCATTAAATATTTAATACAAATCAGTACACGACTTTTCAAACGACTTCAATAAAGCACTGACTTTTTTATCTTTATCACGCGATGTCTACGTCAATAGTGGGCTGATTTACAAAATTATTTTCATATTCCAAGAAAAATTGAAATGAAGCACACCATCAATCCAATTTTATCTAATTACTTCGGTAGTTTATAAGTTATATGTGCATGGGACACACTTAAAACAACCCATTGCATTGTGTAATATAATGTATCTGTGTATCCTTTTTTGGAGATGCAAATAAATAAATAATTTCTTAGGATCACTAACATGCACGATAAAAAATGTTGGTAGATAATAATTAATTAAAAGCATTACACCCAAAGCTTGCCCTAGGCTTGTTTTGCTTGGTTCCAAAACAGCAAAACTTATCCCCAAATTGACCTAGAAACTTCCAACAACATCTTGTACGCAAAACTTCCAAGTGATACTTGTAAATAGTTAAACACAACATTTCACCCTTCACCAACTATGATGGATCTTGATTTGAAAGCTGGTATTGTGGTCAAACTTCAGTCTGCGTAATTAGACAAATGGAAAACATGAAGACAATCTGTGAAGTGTCTGTGGTTAAGTAGTTTACACCCCTCCTTTTATGATTGGATTCATTGCGCGTTTCCGTGCTTTAATTAAAGAGCTGGTTCTATTAAAAGTTTGTTAGTTCGTATAGACTGAAGATAAACGATAGGTAGCTATATCCTATAGTTTTAAGCATAAAAAAGAAATGCTAAAAAAACTACATATTATAAATGGAATGATGGTAGAAAATGCCCAAGGCATTAAATCCGCTTGTGTACAGTGTTTTATGTACACGTGTTTAGTTTTAATAAAAATAAACCGGTCAAGTGGGAGTCGGACTCACGCCCGAAGGGATCTATAAAACCGGCAAAAAAGTATGTTTGCTGTAGGGCAGCCCTCTTAAATAACTATTTTATTCTATTTTTTGCGGCCACAGAAATACTTCATCTGTGAAAATTAAAACTGACTAACTATCACGGTTCATAAGATACAGCCTGGTTACAAACAGACAAACGGATGGACAACGGAATCTTAGTAATTGGGTCCCGTTTCTACCCTTTAGGTGAGGAACCCTAAAAAGAGACAGTTCTCGATACAAAGATTAAATACGACCATTTTGTCACTAGTTTTAACCTGATAAATTTTCAAATATTGCGCTACAACAAAAGACATCGCATGTTTCTGTAAACTACAAACTATCTCCCCAAGTCATAAGTAGCAGACGAACTTAGTCATTAGCCTTAGGCACAACACTCTCATTTTCTTTAAAAAAAAACTGTCAGACACCTCTTTTTAATCCACCACAACCTTTATACCTTAGAGTCCCGCATGAAAAACTTCTTTCTTCACACCTTTTTGCTCATCCCCACGAAACACAAACAAGCAAACATCTAACAGACTATCTAAGCAAGCCAAACTTGCACGTAATTCCAGTACGTCAGTCTTGCCACGTCAGACCTGCGTCAAGCCGTAATTACGATTTACCACCTCGATTGGACAACACAGAAACAAATCAACGTCAGCCTGCTATGAACGTTGATAGGAATGCCGTTGATGAGTGCGAGCTTAATTTGCTCTATACTGATTGTTTTTTCCTTAGGAATACGTGTTGCGAGTTTGATACGTGTTTGTTAATGCTTGGATGTTTGTGTGGTGTGTGTAGGTATTGTATCATTTGGCTGGCGTACTGCCAAAGTGTTATATTAGTCATGATTAGGAGTTTGTATGACTGATGAGCTCTTTGAGAATCGGTCATCCATCCTGAGCATAGCGGGGGGAGTGTCAGACTTGTACTGTCTAAAACCCACCCATGTGGGCTATGTTCCTTCTTGGTTCTTCTTTCTAGTTGAATTCAACTATCCTATAATATTTTAGTTCGACGTATTTTTCTACGTAAATACAATTATTTTTTTTATTTGCAAAGCGATGTATTAATTTTTAATAATCTTATGTTAAAGTACAGGACACTGAAATATAACAATAAAACCGTAGTCGTAAAATAAAATTACAAAATTCTCAGAGACAAACCAGACTTGACTGGACTGCGTATTACAAAACGACCACTGGCTAATTAGCTTCCGCCTCTCTAGAAAATGAGGAAAAAAATCTTGTTACATTTTCAAACAATTATCATTTAACCCGAGCGTAGGTACAGGCTGCTGCAACTAACGTTAAAATATTTTTAATGTCACCCCGAGACTTATTAAATCTTTTCACTAAGGACGACATTTTCACACGGAAAAAATACTGCTACAAAAAATTTTATTACATGCATAATGTTGCCATGAAAATTGCATTCTCTTGTTTCTTGAAAAGAGAACAATTACTGAGTTAAAGATACCTTAACAGATATTTATTGTACGATTCCGTGTTGTTGGGGTGGGGAATTAAGCAGGGGTTGAATTTTTAATGGGTATTTTGTTACGTTGTTACTTTAAATATTTGGCTTAATTAAAAATGGAGCAGTCTTTATTAAGCGCGAACGATTACAAACGGCGCAATTACTCTCATATGACGCTTCCTGTGCGGATATAATGTTTACGTATTTAAATGAAATAATTTCGGGTTGTGTGAAAATAACATGCTCTCATTAACAGCTGTATTAAAATTAATGTATTCTGTTTAAATTACAATTTCGTTCATTTCCTGGCGGTTGAAAATATTTAAAATTGGGGCGAAGAAATGGTATATGAGAGATATATGCTGCGAATGAGTACCAAATTTTAAAGTTTTTAAATTGGAGTATTTTTCTGCGCGTATCGCGCTAGTACTTACTCCAACGTGTTCACTCTTTTTTATATATCGTGAGACGAGTTGCTCGTATAGTAAAAGACACGCGCACCACGCCTTTACGCGCTTTCAAAAACGAGCAAAAAACGAGTCTAAAATACGCCAATTAAAAAACTTTACCATTGTAACAGTAATTCAGTAATTACTGTGCAAGTGTCGTGATAACTCCGACGTTTGGCTCCCAAACTCGAGCGGACGGGGGCTGCTTTCAAGCGGTTCCTGCCCTATCTGAGAGGGCCAAACGCCTCCTGCCGTAGGCTCTATGCCGGAGTCGTGCGGTCCATGGCCCTTTACGGGGCCCCGGTATGGGCGCGTTCGTTAGGGCGGCGCGCCGCCCACTACCTGAACGCGCCCCAAAAGGTGGTAGCCATACGGCTGATCCGGGGCTACCGCACGATCTCCGGCCAGGCAGCGAGCCTCCTTGCCGGATTACCACCGTGGGATCTGGAGGCGATAGTGCTCGCGCGCCTGTTTGAGTGGCGCGCGGAGGCACTACACCGGGGGGAAACTCCGCTGCCGCGGCAAATTGCTGCTCAGCGGACAGCCCTCCGGTGCGATCTCATGGTGGCATGGAGAGAGCGACTGTTGCAACCCCGTGCAGGGCACGCCACAATAGTGGTGGTAAGTCCCCTCTTTGCTTTTGTGGCTGGAGAGGCGTCATGGCGTCCTCACCTACCGCCTGACGCAGGTCACCGGACAAGGAAGTTTCGGGAGGTTCCTGCACATAATTGGGCGGGAGGAAACGCCCGGGTGTCACCATTGTGACGATCGCCCGGAGGACACGGTGGAGCACACAGTGGCGGTCTGCCCAGCTTGGGCGGAGCACCGCCGTGCCCTCGTGGAGGCGATCGGCGGCGGCGATCTCTCGCATCCGGCCCTGGTCCAGGCCATGGTCCGGAGCGAGAGGGAATGGGAAGCGGTCACCTCCTTCTGCGAAGCAGTAATGCTAACAAAGGAGGTGGCCGGGCGTTTGAGGGAGAGAACATCTACCCAACCCAGCCGCCGCGGGAGACGCCCCGGGCGCCGGGCGCCGCGAGACGACACCCGGCCACCGTAGATGCGGGCCTGTGGACGGTGAGCAATGGGTAGCTCACCGTCCGTCCGTCGATTGACGACAGGCCGTGTCGGCCGGCGCGTTCGTGTTTCACGCGCGCCTCAAAGAGATGTCAGCAAAGCAGAGGGGCTTGCCAGAGCCTCCGCCTGCCGGGGTTGCGGGTTGTTCGAAAGAGACACCGCGGCTCCGGAACGTAAAGGGCAATAGAAGGAACATGGGTGGGTTTTAGTCAGTACAAGTCTGACATGCCCCCCCGCTCCGCCCAGAGCGGGGGAAGTCATTGGATGATTTCCCACCCGAAAAAAAAAGTGTCGTGATAACAAAATCTACCGGTCTATAGAAGTATGTTTAAAACTTCTAAGATAATAATATTTATGAGTTTCACAATTTAGATCAGTAAAAGAATCATTTGATTCAAATTTTGTAGTCAGTGAGTCTGGATGATAGTGTGTGAGTTTAAAGGTGTGTTTACGCCAACATGAGGTAACTTTTTTTTAACAATTATTAGCCTTACCTGGGAAATAAACGCAGGCCCTCATGCTTAGCAGTCAGCGATCACTAGAACAACGAAGTAGTCTAAGTTCTGATTGATCTCTTGTTTAATTAATGTTAATGCACTTTTGCCCCTTACCCCTAACTCAAACTTTAAACAGTAAAAAAATTACATTACACAAGTAATTACATTGGCATACCCACAACAAAGTACGTGATATTTTCAAAAACTTTAGCGCGGTCGTTCGGGAAAACCTCGTTTTCAACATAATTTATTTTCACAGTTGTTTTGCCTTGGGGAATGAATTGGGATGACTGTTGACAGAAACACTACCCTACTCTATAGCAGTTATACTGTTATCAAACATAGAAGAAAGTTTATCGTTTTTAGAGGTCGATTAGGAATAAATTGTGACTGATTGGCATGGCTCGTTTATATGCAAATATCATGCAACGTTTATTCGTTTAGAAAATTTATTTATAAAAAAAAAAAAAAAAAATTTTCAATAAATAAAATTAACAAAATAAAAAAAAACTCTTGCCCCACACTAGGATATCTCCTGTATCGTGGGTGCGTTTACATACACAAACAGCCAGACCCGAAACAACTATCTGCAAGATATATAAATATTTGTTCCGTGCGGGGACCGAACCCGCGACACGCAGCGCAGCACGCTTGCAGCGCTGCGTGCCGCGGCTGCTGCTGCTGCGTGTGGTACACGGTTGGCGCAGTAGCTGAGCTATCGACATAGCTCAGCTACTGCGCCAACCGTGTCGTCCAATTTATTGATATCATAAAACAAGTAAACGTTTTAAAAGCAATCAATTACTTTCATTGTTTTCGGTAAGAATATAAACAACTTGAAAGAGAAACTGTTATTTGATACTTAGTAAACACCATCCCTAAAAAGCGGCTAAGTTCGAATTGGATACGCGCATCAAAGGTTCTGTACAAACTTGTGACATAAATGGTCATATCTTTTGACTGCGTAGACTTAGAGAGTTGTTCTTTTTTCTCAGCTCTAAGGGACTACAGTTTTACTTCACTCGATAGCTTCACGCGTTCCCGAGAATAATCCTAATCCATTATCCCGAAAACGGAACTTTGTATACCTAGCGTAGGGTTTATATTAAGTTTAATCCCATTCAACGTTTACCAAAATAAAACCGGCTACATCCCGTCTGGTAACAGTCCCAATGCGTTAACTACTATCAAAAATACTACCAAAAAAGGGTGTCGTCGAGTGCCATTTCGTAACTATTTTGATATAAACGTTCTTAGAAAATTTAATGATATTGCATACAAAGTGTCAGCCGTTAATTTATTTTTATCAGGTGCTTATTATCAACATTTCAAATAAACGTTGTATGTAGCCATAGCTAGCACATTTAGTAATAACAATAAGTTTACAATTTTTATGAAACTTTTGTTTGCCTAATCAGTAAGTGTGTAAGTAAAATTATTAAAATACTAGTTTTTGCCCGCGGCATCGCTCGCGTTAAATTTAGGGTAATACAACTGTATTAGCCCGAATTTAACGCGAGAAAGGGGAACTCCCCTTTCCTGATTTGCAGGTATCTGCTACCTGTAGTTTTTGCCCTTGTGCCTTATTTATTGTAAAAGCAAAGCTAAGTTTTACCTTTTCTTTCCTCTTTCTCCCTCATTTCTCACTTTAAAAAATAGCCTTTGTCCGTCTTCAGGGTCTCAACCATCTCTGTACCAAAATTCATCAAAATCGGTTGAGTCATTTAGCCGTGAAGACCCAACAAACAAACAAACTCACTTTCGCTTTTATAATATTAGTAAGGATTACTTGGGGTTGCTGAGCTTACTTGCTTTACAGCAAGTCATAATTCAGTCGCTTGTACCTCTTAATCTGTTACGGTACTTATTTTTATAAGTATGTACTAATTCGCATGCATTTTGCACCCTGCACCTACTATATTTTCTCTCTACATCACCCTATACCTTGTGGTAGACAGGTAGAAAATGCCCAGGGCATTAAGTCCGCCTTTGTCCGTACAATGTTTTTTTATACATGTGCACAAAGTTTTATCACGTACTATCGTACTTTGTTACTATTGGAACTTGACCACAAACTATCGTTTACGCTTCTAATAATAATATTCTGCTGCGCTTATTGGTCTTGCTAGTTTACGTTACGTTTTACAAAAGAATGTGAGTATTCAGAGAAAAAAATAAACATTTATTACACTGTCTGTAACATTACTATTAATTTAAAAGGCAAAGCTCAAAAATGACAATTATCTTTACAGGATCGGAAGATAAATATGCAATCATGATCTCATTCCTGATGGATGCGAGCCAATCGACATTCGAAAAGTTTCGGGAGTCCTCTGTATTTGTACAATAACGTCACTTACTTAACACTGCATTTTCATCCAAATATAATATGTATGTATAATTTCAGCTTGATTGAAAACCGGGAAGTTTTATATAGATTTTGATACACGTGAAGCTGATAAAAGCGTGTTTAATAGACTGCCTTTCACAAACTGCTGAAATTAAAATCGTAGCAAGCGTAGTCGTGCATTGCAGTCGTAGAAGTGTGGCGTACTTAAACCGCGCTGGTTACCGAAGTGAAGCACTATAAGCCTTTACATTGTTTAATTTTGAAAACACTTTTCTGTCTCTAGGCCCTCAAACAACTTTTTTTTTATGAACCCCACACTAGGATTTCTCCTGTATCGTGGGTGCGTTTACAAACATTTAAACTCACATACACAAACAGCCAAACCCGGAATAACTATCTGTAGGCCATACAAATATTTGTTCTGTGCGGGGATCGAACTCGCGACACGCAGCGCAACAGTCGATCGCTCTGACACTGCGCCAACCGTGTCGTCCAAAAATATTGCTAGCAGAATCTAAGGAAATCGTGATTACTTCTACATATTAATTCATTATACCGTCTCAGCTCTGTATATCAATATTCCATAAATTGTCATAACCATCGCAGTACGCAACATTAATAATCTTCCCTCACGAACTGATAATGACGAGTTTATACTGAGAATATTACTGAAGGATTAAGTCGACATCAGTGTATGAGAGGCCGCATCGATCAGCGGAGTGACGCTTTCCATTTATCACCATCGAAGGGGTTGATTGAATATGGACCGATACGCTTTAACGACACAAAATATTGTACAGAAGGTCGGGGGAGCTATAATGACTGCTTTAACAGAATCATAATAATGAAGAATTTTATCGAGATTCATTCTTGTTAAAATTCTTAAAATGGTCGCAGATGCAGTGAATATTATGGATTGTCACTTGATGACCATTTGACGTATTGTTACGTACTAAAGTGGTTATTTTAGGCCCCCTGGTCTTTATAACTAGGGAAAACATGCACCCACATAGATACAATCCAATTGTATTTAGTGCAACCGAAATCGAGAATTCGGGAGTTGCATTTATTAGGCTTAAATCACAGCCACAGTTATGCGATTAGCTACACGTATTCTTGTCACATGTTTGCTTGCCAAGTTGCGTCTCGGTGATTTTTAGCAGTATCAAAACGACTTTTTAAATTGGGTTGAACCCTCTCGAGACACTCCGATGCATGGCGAGTGCAAGGCTGTTTATAATTAGCGCTCGTCTACCGTCAGCCACCATTACAGAAAGTTTGACCTCTCCGTACACAAGTTGGTGTACTAACTATTGTATGAAGTTAACCTTCTACATTAGACTTTTATCTGATGATAGTCTGTCGTTTCAGACGTAAGCGGCGGTGTCGTAAACATTTTCGTGGAATTACTTTATTTATTTGCGTTCAAATGTTTTTTCGGGGTAGCCAATCTTTGGGAGTGTTTTAAAGTTTAGCGAATTTGTTACAATAACTCAGGGCTGACGAATAATTGAAACTTGCTTTGAAATGTTTTTTTTTTTATTGTGTTGTTTAATGTTCTTTTCGTAATATTTTTTGGTAAAACTACCAAAAAATATTTTTGTCTTTGTTATTTTGTATTGTGTTTGTGTGTATTTCATTTGTTAGACAACTCATATAATTAGTTCAACGCACGTCAATCAGCAAACTCCGTTTGGAATCTACCATCATTGAATCATGTTTAAAGGCTAACACGAGCGCGCGGTATAAACGTAAAAACATGTCTGGTCGTTTCAGCGCCAGTCCCGGCTTTTTCCCGAACGAATATATGGGCGCCAAACCATTATTTAATTCTAGTTTTGATTATTTTGTACTTGATCTGACTTCCGTTATTAGAGTTATTTAATTTATTGAAATAATACTTGTATTTCCGGTTGAATTTGTATAAAGTTTCTATTTTGATACTTCCTTTTTATTTATTTTAAATATTGTAGTTTCCGGTTAACTTTATATTGTTTCTATGTTGGTGTTAAGGATTTATTTTGACATATCCGCTTGAATTATTTAAATTGACTTCCGCTTGATTTATATAAATTCTATTTGGCGGCAAAGTATCGCGGTAATGTTTGGCGCTAAGTTTCGGCGGTAATTTTGTGTATAAAAACTGTTGTAATGCGAATGGAAGGACATTCTTGGTTCGCTGCTCGTGGAATAAACACCCTGAATCGAAGTGAGGTATTTTCTTTGTACTCTTTTAAACATTTTCCTGTTATTTCCTGTGTATTTGTGTGATATATTGACGCAAGTCAATAATATGTGTAATTCCGACAACGACGGCGATGATGCGCCGACAGCAGCGGTGGGATCCACCTCGCCCCTACTGAGGTCTTCTGGATTCCGGGTCCGCAAACCAGTGCCGACCGCTCAGCCAGACCCAACCTTCTCGATGGAGCAAGTGATGAGTCTGGTGACATCAATTACGAAGCAAGCCACATCGAGCGCCGTAGCCGCTGCGCTATCCGCTACTCCAGCGCCTTCACGGGATCGTGGCAATTTCTACCTACCGCCATTCGATCCCGATGTGCGCTCACACGACATCAGGGACTGGTGTGCCAATGTTGACCAAACCATTGCAACTATTGGCATATCACCGCATGAAGCTCGCATGAAGGCGATACTGCAGCTGAAAGGAAGAGCGAAGACATGGGCTGATACGTGGTCCCTACAATCCACCACGTGGGAGCAAGTTAAGCAAGACCTGATCCAGACGTTCGGCGAAGAGTTCCGGTATGCTGACGACGTCCAGCGGTGGCGCGACTACACGTCGGAGCAGGCGAGCAGCTACGCGGAATATGCAACCACGGGTTGGACGCTGTTCAAGAGAGTGCGGCCCGAAGCCGCGGACACCGAGGTAATTGATGCTCTTATCACTGGTATCTACCCTGATTTTGTGAAATGTGAATTGTTACGTAATACGCCTGACTCTTTGCCCAAACTAGTCTCCGTTCTGAAAACGTTTCGTAAACGTGACCGACCGAAATCTGACGGTACAGACAAAAATCATCATAACAAAAAACCCCGGCTATCGGAGACCCCTGATTCGCTATTAGGTCAGTCGCCAATTTGTTTCAAATGTAAAAAACCTGGTCACCGAGTTCGTGACTGTAAGGAAAAGTCGACACAAAATACAGACTCTAATATTCCCGCAAAACCAGCGTCTCAGGTTACGTCGGACAACCGTAAGATTATTGAATGTAATTATTGCCACAAAAAGGGTCATTTAGAGAAAAATTGTTTCCGTAAGCAAAATGACGAAAGATCGAAGTCGACCGATCAAAAACCTGTTAATTTTTGTGGTCCTATAAATCGTTGCACGACTACCGTCAAAATTGGAGCTAATTCATATCCTTGCCTATTTGATTCCGGCGCAGATTGTTCGTTAGTACGTAAAAGCATTTCTGGTTCGATTCCAGGCAAAAGGAAAACTGTCAATACAGTTTTTAAGGGAATAGGTGGCGTGAATGTGACATGCTCCCAGAGTATCTCTGTTATTGTCGAGATCGATCAAGTTAGTGTGGAATTAGAACTATTTGTTGTAGAAGATTACCAAACACAGTTTAATATTTTGATTGGGTATGATTTAGTGCAAATTCCGGGTCTTACTATAACATTAATAGATAAAAATATGACTGTCTCGAGAAATATGATTCTTAATGAATGTTCTTTAGCAAAGCCTGAAACAAAATTGAAAACCGACCTTCTTGACCCTACCATGTTAAAGAAATTAAATTCAATTTTAAACCATTTTAAAGACAATTTCACCTCTGGTAATAAAGTTTCCGAGGTAAAAACTGGTCAGTTGACTATTACATTAAAAAATAAAGATAAAATTGTTCAACGTAGACCGTACAGATTATCGCCAATGGAACGCGAAAAAGTCAATGACATTTTAAATGATCTCAAACAAAACGGTATAATCCGAGACAGCTCTTCCCCTTTTAGCAGCCCCATTTTATTGGTTAAAAAAAAAGATGGAACTGACCGATTATGCGTTGACTTTCGGGAGTTAAATGCAAACACAGTTAGGGATAATTTTCCATTACCATTGATTGCCGATCAGATTGATAGGTTAGGTAAAGCGCGTTATTTCACTTGTTTAGATATGACTGCAGGGTTTTATCAAATACCAATTTCAGTAGATTCTGTAGAAAAAACCGCGTTCGTTACACCTGACGGTCAATTTGAATTTTTACGCATGCCTTTTGGGCTGTGCAATGCACCGTCCGTTTATCAGCGTGCATTAATAAAGCTTTGGGTGACTATAAAGATAAGATTGCTCTAGTTTATATTGACGATGTCCTTGTAATTTCTGCAACTATAGAAGAAGGGTTAACTAACTTGGAATTAGTTTTGGAAAGATTAACTAATGCAGGTTTTTCACATAAAAAAATGCTCATTTCTAAAAAAATCGGTTGAATATTTAGGAAATATAATAGAAAACGGAACCGTTAAGCCCAGTCCCAGAAAATTAGATGCCCTCTCTAAGACTGCTGTACCAAAAAACATTAAAGAGTTACGGCAATTCAACGGTCTAGCTGGTTATTTTAGGAAATTCGTACCAAATTTTTCTAAAATCATGGCCCCTTTATATGAACTAACTAAATCAGGCGCACCTTGGAGGTGGACCGAAAAAGAGGAAAATGCCCGAAAGGAAATAATTCATAGATTAACATCTTCCCCACTTTTGACAATTTTCGACCCTGATTTACCATGTGAACTCCATACAGATGCTAGTTCTATAGGTTATGGTGCAGTTTTGATTCAGCGACATGATAAGAATCCTCATGTCGTTGGTTATTTTAGTATGCGAACGACCAATGCTGAGAGCAAATACCATTCATATGAGCTCGAAACATTGGCTGTCGTCAAAGCTATTAAACATTTCCGCCACTTTTTGTATGGTAGATGCTTTAAAGTAGTGACAGATTGTAATTCGCTGAAAGCATCCAGAACCAAAAAAGAACTAACGCCAAGAGTACACCGCTGGTGGGCATTTTTGCAAGCTTTCCAATTTGATATTGAGTATAGGAAAGGCGACAGACTTTCTCATGCTGATTTTTTTAGTCGAAATCCCGTAGCGAGTCCCTGTAAAATTCCTAGCGAAAATATCTCGTTGCAATTTTCAGTAAACTCTTCTACACTTGATCATAACTGGCTCCTAATAGAACAAAAACGAGATCCAGTTCTTAAAAACATAGTTGAACAACTTAGTTCTGATACTATCCCAAAAGACATTGCTGACACTTATGTCATATCGCAGGATAAATTGCTTAGACGTAAAGTTCAAATAGAAAATAAAACTTGTAAACTTATTATTGTGCCACGTAATTATAGATGGAATCTGATTTCTCACTATCATGATAATCTCCAACACTTCAGTTGGGAAAAGGTTCTAGCAAAAATAAGGGAGCAATATTGGTTTCCCAATATGTCAAAAATAGTTCGAAGGTTTACTGAAAATTGTGTTAGTTGTAGAATTCGCAATGGTCTGTCTGGTGCTAAACAAGTTACCCTTCATCCTATAGATAAAATTGCAATTCCCTTTCACACCGTACATGCTGACATAACTGGACGTATGAACGGTAAACGTAATAATGCTGAATATTCGTTTGTGTTTATTGATGCCTTTACCAAATATACTCATTTAATTTATACCAATGACCGAACATCTGATACAGCCATATCTTGTTTGCAAGAAGTAATTTCTATTTTCGGCACCCCAAATAGACTCGTAACAGATCAGGACAAAAGTATGACATCATCTGATTTCAAAATTTTTTGTCACCGTTTCGGTATCGAACATCATGTAGTAGCTAAAGGCGCTAGTCGGGCAAATGGTCAGGTAGAACGTATTATGAAAATCATCAAAGATAATATGTCTGTTGTGGAGCTTAATAAACTATGGCACACTGCTATTCGAGATTTACAGTTGGCTATTAATTCTACCGTTTCTAAAAGTACGGGAAGATCTCCCATGGAGTTGTTGTTTGGAAAAAAAATGTTCGCCACCGGGTATTAAGCTCTTGCAAATTGAAGATATTAATACTGTCAGATCATTATGTAAATTAAGGATGGACGAGCGATCATTTCGGGACAAGTTAAGATTTGACAAAGGCAAAGCTCAAATCAAGCCTTTTAAAAAGGGGGATTTTGTTTTAATGCATAAACATGAAAGACATACGACTAAACTTGGTCCTAAATATGAAGGCCCTATGGAAGTTCTAGAAGTATTGCCTAATAATCGCTACAAAGTAAAGCATGCAACTTAAGGGGATGTTCCGAAAAGATCGCTAGTCATGATTTTTTGAGACCAGCACCTCTGGCTCAAAATGATCCATTTATGTATGACAAAGATATCGAACCGACCGTATGGGCGGATGATTTGTAAATCGTTTTAGCTGCTCCACCTTCCTCCCTATCTCGCTGGCTGGCCACCATGCGTATCCCTTTTCCTGGTCTTAGGGCTATATCCCAGGCGGGTGATGCCATGAAATATGGCTAGATCCAAGGCGGGTGATGCCGTGTTAGGGGGCTATATCCCAGGCGGGTGATGCCATGAAATATGGCTAGATCCAAGGCGGGTGATGCCGTGTTAGGGGGCTATATCCCAGGCGGGTGATGCCATGAAAAATGGCTAGATCCAAGGCGGGTGATGCCGTGTTAGGGGGCTATATCCCAGGCGGGTGATGCCATGAAATATGGCTAGATCCAAGGCGGGTGATGCCATGTATTTTTGGCTAAGCCCGAAATGGGTGATGCCGTTTTTATATGTTCAGCGCAGAGAGCGCGCTAAATCAGAATGGCCGTATGGGCGCCAAACCATTATTTAATTCTAGTTTTGATTATTTTGTACTTGATCTGACTTCCGTTATTAGAGTTATTTAATTTATTGAATTAATACTTGTATTTCCGGTTGAATTTGTATAAAGTTTCTATTTTGATACTTCCTTTTTATTTATTTTAAATATTGTAGTTTCCGGTTAACTTTATATTGTTTCTATGTTGGTGTTAAGGATTTATTTTGACATATCCGCTTGAATTATTTAAATTGACTTCCGCTTGATTTATATAAATTCTATTTGGCGGCAAAGTATCGCGGTAATGTTTGGCGCTAAGTTTCGGCGGTAATTTTGTGTATAAAAACTGTTGTAATGCGAATGGAAGGACATTCTTGGTTCGCTGCTCGTGGAATAAACACCCTGAATCGAAGTGAGGTATTTTCTTTGTACTCTTTTAAACATTTTCCTGTTATTTCCTGTGTATTTGTGTGATATATTGACGCAAGTCAATAATATGTGTAATTCCGACAACGACGGCGATGATGCGCCGACATATATCTGCATTATATTTGATTATGCCTCTATTGTTCTTCATAAGGTATAAGCGTAAAGACTATTGACTTTAAAAAAAAATTACAAGAACGGCACAGCAATCATTGCACAATGAAGTACGTAAACATTTCAGTTAAATTTTAAAACACATGAAGATTTAGTCTATTACCCAAAGCATATTTCACGGATACACTGAACAAACCCAATATAATTGCGCCATAAAATAACGTTATAAAGGCAATCTTATCAAACGACTCGCGAAACCCTTGATGGGAGGTAAATTGATTAGACGACGTCTATTCAATCACTAAATTTTTACCAAGAGATTGCTTTCAATTTTTTTTTTTAATGAGCTGAATATACTTGAAGCAAAGTTATATAGAAAAGTCATTATAGGCACTTATTTATTTATGAAGTGAAAATATTTGAGCAATTTCTGAAACAGTGCCATTTATATAACAAAGGTTGAGCTCCAGTAAATATGTTTTAGTTTTACTTAAGTATCTTTTATCTAATGTAAGTAGTGCTTAATGACTTGTTTATACAATAATCCTCTTAAATTGGAAGACGTACTTATTGAAAACTTTAGCTACAAAACCATGTAGTTAGATAAACAATATTCGCAAACATTAGGTATAGAAAGAATAGAATAGAATAGAATACAAAAATATAGGTAAGTATAGGCAGGTACATATTTATTCAGGAAGATTTTTTAGTATTTAAAAAAAAATGTTGCCCCACACTAGGATTTTCTCTTATGTCGTGGATACGTTTAAAAACATTTAAACTCACATACACAAACAGCCATACCCGGAAGAACTACATGTAGGTCATACAAATATTTGTCCCCGCACGGAACAAATTGCACCCGCGACACAAGCACAGCAGACAAACGCCAGCCGCGCCAGTTTTAGCCACTGCGCCAACCGCGCCAGTTTTTACGAAATCCTCGGTACGCAAGTTCGACTCGCATTAGCCGGGTTTTTTTAAATCGTGTGGTTGGCCAACCTGGTGTATGAATTTTTAACATGCTGTCAAAAAATATCTTTCAGGTAAGCTGCCCCTTACGATGTTTTTCTTCACTGAAGCAATTGATAATTATACATTAAGAACATCATCATTATGGTGAGATGAGCTAGTGGCTAAATAAGAGCAGCTGCAGCTGAAGTCAATCTTTAGGTTAAGCCGCGCTAGCCCAGGTTAGTCTGTGAATGGCTGACCACGCGTTGCATACCGAATTTCCTCCGTGCGTTGGAAAACACGTTAAGTTATTGGTCCCGGATGTCAATTGTAGATCTTTGACAGTCGTTACAGGCAGTCAGTCTCTAATGTCTCACAATCAGTCATAACAAGAGACATCATATTAACCCAGTATTAACTGGTTGTGGTTGTGGTGAGGCAGTCGCTCCATTTAAAATACTGATATTCAGCTGCATCCGGTAAGACTGGAAGCCGACCCCAACATAGTTTGGAAAAGGCTAGGCAGATGATGATGACGAACATCATAATTTTCCTGCCCTTGTCCCATTCTATTTGGGGTCGGCGCAACACTTCTTCTTCTTCCATTCTCCCCTTTCAGCATCGGCATCATTTACTCCTTTCTCTTTCATATCATTCGTTACACAATCTTTCCATCTTTTCTTTGGCCTTACTCTCGTTCTCCGTCCAACAACATTCAGATCCATTACTCTTCGCTGCTCTTGTGCTTTGTCCGTCCTCATCACATGTCCATACCAAGACAAACGACTCCATTTCAATTCATTACGAACATGATTCCGAAAAATTAGTGGGGTATGGTTTAGTTTCGACCGCCACCACTAGACTATCACAAATTCGCAAAACAGTATTTATTGACTTCATCAACAAATAAGATAAAAGCCAAGTATCAACCCTAATGTCAACAAAGTAATAAATAAACAATTAACTAACACAATATAACACTTAAAGCCACAACTGTCGCTTAAATAATAAAACAGGCTTGAAGTTTCAACGTTAAATAAGAAATAATAATGAAAAATGTAGTCGTTTCAGAAACAGGCACTCTGTTGACTTAGAAATTAATGAACTTGTAGAACTAAAAGGTTATTTAGAATTTAAGTAAGCTGTTGCTGATTATTTCAAAAACAATATAATGTAACTAATTATCGCAATGGGTACATCCATCATCATCATCATCATCATTTTCCTGCCCTTGTCCCATTCTATTTGGGGTCGGTGCAACGCGTTTTCTTCTTCCTTTCTACCCTATCAGATGTCACGTTATCATTTTTACTCCTTTCTCCTTCATATCATTCCTTAACCGCAGACTTGAGCATAAAGTTTTAATTTCAGCTTACGGACGACTTCCACGAGCTCCCGAGATAAAGGGTCTGGCAAGACAGACAGACAGAAGGACGGACAACAAAGTGATCCGTTTTTTCTTTTGAGGTACTGAACTCTAGAAACAAAGTGAATACAAACTTCTAGCAAAAATAAAACGAAAATTCAGCATCGAATTAAACAGTTTTTGAACACGTTCACGCCTAGCCATTTCTAAAGAACCAACAAACATCAATCTTCGTGTCATTTTCTGGCAGTGGACTTAGGAAAAATGACTTCATCGACTTTCAACATCCTCACAGAAATTCTGGAGTCATTAATCTTCGGAATACCAAGCGGATAATTTATACTTACTGGAAAACTGATCATTTTTCAATATCCCATATGAAAAGCCGTCGAGTTCAGAAATACGTAAAATGATATCAGATAATAACTACCGGTGAGATGGAAAGTATTATGTGAATGATTGATTGGAATATGGCTTTTGTTGGGCTAAAGAGATAGTGGGAACGTATTCATGATATTTTTTACTAGCTTTTGCCCGCGGCTTCACTCGCGTTAAATTGGGCCCTTTCCTGATTGCAGGTAGCTTCTACCTGTAGTTTTTACCCTTGTAATAGCAAAGCAAAGTTTTCTCTTTTCTTCCCTCTTTCTCCCTCATTTCTCACTTTAAAAAAAATCTTGGTTCGTCTCCAGCGTCTCTACTATCTTTGTAAAATTCATCAAAATCGGTTTAGCCATTTAGGCGTGAAGACGTAACAAACTCACTAATATTAGTAAGGAATAAGTTTTACTATTTGAAATTAAACTAACTATACACATTATAACAATTAACTAAACTAAATTAATTACTAACAATCAACAGACTACGAGACGATGACGATGAGACGACCCTATTGCCTTGCAGAAACCTTAAGTCTGTTGCTGCTACTTAGAAATCCTCAATGGAAAGACAGAGTAAGACTTTGCCCGTCCCGGGAATTCCTCATTTTAAGTTTTAAACACTCTTTATCAAAGTCAGTAAACATATAAATTGATTCAGAGAATGTCGGTATATTTGATGCAAAGGAACTCGTGGTTCCACGAGCCTCTCCTCCTCGAGATCAAGCCCAGCGAGTACTCGGGTTGATCTCTAAGTTAAGCTACACTTGCTAGGGCACGCCACAATAGTGGCGGTAAGTCCCCTCTTTGAGGAGTGGGCTGGAGAGGCGTCATGGCGTCCTCACCTACCGCTCTGACGCAGGTCCTCACTGGACACGGAAGTTTCGGGAGGTTCCTGCACATAATCGGGCGGGAGGAAACGCCCGGGTGTCACCATTGTGACGATCGCCCGGAGGATACGGTGGAGCACAAAGTGGCGGTCTGCCTAGCTTGGGCGGAGCACCGCCGTGCCCTCGTAGAGGGGATCGGCGGCGGCGATCTCTCGCGTCCGGCCCTGGTTCAGTCCATGGTCCGAAGCGAGAGGGAATGGGAAGCGGTCACCTCCTTCTGCGAAGCAGTCATGCTAGTGAAGGAGGAGGCCGGGCGTTTGAGGGAGAGAACCTCAAACCAACCCAACCGCCGCGGGAGACGCCCCGGGCGCCGGGCGCCGCGAGACGACTCCCGGCCACCGTAGATGCGGGCCTGTAGACGGTGAGCAATGAGTAGCTCACCGTCCGTCCGTCTATTGACGAAAGGTCGTGTCGACGGCGCGTTCGTGTTTCACGCGCGCCTCAAAGAGATGTCAGCAAAGCAGAGGGGCTTGCCAGAGCCTCCGCCTGCCGGGGTTGCGGGTTGTTCGAAAGAGATACTGCGGCCCCGGAACGTAAAGGGCATAAGAAGAAACATGGGTGGGTTTTAGTCAGTAAAAGTCTGACACGCTCCTCCGCTCCGCCCAGAGCGGGGGAAGTTATTTGAGGATTTCCCACTCCAAAAAAAAAAACCCACACTTGCTCAGGTTGCTCTATGAATGGGTGACCGCCCGTTACATACAGACTTTCCTCTGTGCCTCGGAAAGCTTGTTAAGCTGTTGGCTGTTATTTGCAGAACTTTGACAGTCCTGAAAATGTAACTCTGTCTTACAAAAGGGTATCGTATTGCAGGCTATGTAAAAAGCGCATTCGTGTTCCAGGCGTGCCTCAAAAAGATGTGAGCGAGGGGAAGTTTTTTTGATGATTAACTATCCGACATAAAGGGATATTGTATTTACCGGGTTGTGGAGGTCAAATAGGCAGTAGCTCCATGCAAAATACTGGTATTCCTCTGCATCCGGTTAGACTGGAAACTAACCCCAACTTCATTGGAAAAAAACTAGGCTGATGTTGATGATGCATGAACACTATCTAGTGTTCATGTCAAATTCACCATAACAGACACACAGCAGTAACTAACTTTTACGATTCACTTAAAACTGCGCTCCACCAAAATTATTCATTGCATCGAACATTTTTTTAACGTGGACAAAACTATTAAAACATCAGATATTCCCAAATATTATTCAGAATATGCAAAGCTAAATGAATTTATTCCGGGTTGAATGTAAAATCGCAAACCAACGAAATTTCCAGCGATTGGCGAAATTAGCGTGGCTTAACGCGCCAATAGCGTAAATCCGATTTGTGGGTGATGGACTGCATATATTCGATAAAGATATGAGTGTACCAATGCATTATGGGATGTGTTCATTCATATCGCCATGGCCGTTTAATGTTGGCGTATTTGGTGGTATTATAAATTAAATACGCCTATTTTAGTGTTGAAAGTTAAGTATGAAAAGTTTATATAAAATGAACGATAACTTTGCTAAAATTCACATGCTTAAATGTTATGCGAAATATTTGTTTTTTTTCTATCGGGAATTTCTTAGTAGTCACGTTGCTCTCGATTGATAGCAGCAAACTCGCCCCCTATTACATATAACTCAAACATAACTGGCTAAATATATATATATATATGTTCTAATTGATACACCCTTGCCTTGCTATCCTTCGAGAATAAAAGGCGCATTAATGTGGCAACCATCGTTGCCATGATATTTGGAGTATATTTTTTTGGTCATTCTCTGAAAAGATCATAATTTTAGCTTATTTTCTTTTTTATTCGAAAAGCTAAAACTTGAACGAGGAAGATAAATAAAACTATAAAATAGAATACTTACTATTTTGTTATAAGCCTGTGTACAAGGCTTTAACTGGTACAAAATAGAAAATCCACCACAAATGCAACCGCAAGCAGACTGATATTATTTTTCACTTTGGCACGATACACTACAGTTTTCTTTTATATTTCCTTCGCTTAAAGAACTTAAATATAAAAATAAATAAAAGAGCTAAGCGGAAACGAATGTTAAACACTCACACACACACACACACAACTAACAAAACAAAACTTACTTTAATAACAAAGTTTTATTTTCTCGGCAGTTATTGTGCCGATATTAGTTACGGCCTGATGGCCAAGAGCATCGACGACCTTTTCTCGAAGCTCTACTTAGGCGGTTAGATTAAGGGCCTGATTCAGAAGGCAGTACTCCTCGATACGGCCGCATTGTGAGGAGGTTCCTGTCTCTGGAGCTCTACCCACTGGTAGCTTGGACCCTGCACCCGATACCGGCGGAATCATAATTTTATGTTTTTCTATTTTTTAAAAGAAATGTTTAAGAATGAATAAAGAGAACAACAAAGTTTTATTCAGTGATAAAAAACAATATTTAAAAAGTAGTTTACTTTTATTTGTTGGAAAAATGCTAGGCGGGATTGTAATGACTTTTATTTAAAAGTTTTTATCTGGAACCAATACAGTTTGTGAACAAACATTCTTTGTTAATCTGTGAAAATCGATATGGTTAATTTTTAGGGTTCCGTACCTCAAAAAGAATAACAGGAACTCTTAATAGGATCACTTTTTTGTCCGTCTGTCTGTCAAGACCCATTATCTCGGGATTGCGTTCAGAGCTCGACTGGAAATTAATACCTACCTACCTGCAATCCCTTAAAGCTTTGAAAAATCAATGCTCTAAGTCTACGCAAGTAAAAGATATGCCCGTTTATTTTCCATAAATTCGAAAAGCAAATCAAATAGGACTCTTAAAAAATGGCAAGAAGTAATATCATAGAGTACTAGTAAAGAAAAAAACCGTAAATTTCATCAAATTCATCTACGTGCATCAACAAAAAATTTGATTACAAACTTAATCGCAGTTGGTAAACTAACTGCGACCTGTGGATATATGCGGACAACAGCAAAGTTAAGTTTGTCCTTGAAGAAAGTGTTTCTTAAAACGTTGCACCACTCTAGGAATTTATCCTGTCTTATAGGTGCGTTTACAAAATTTTAACTCACCTACAAGTAGTTGTTTCGAGACTGACTGTTTCTGAATACCTGTACCTGTCATAAAAATATTTGTTCCGTGCGGGGATCGAACCGGCGACACGCCGCGCAGCAGTCGATCGCTCACTGCACTAACCGTGCTTTTTATTTTTTTATACAGCAATGTTCTGTAATTTCATTATTTACCTATAAGTTTGTAAGGGACCCTCAGTGCGCGAATCATACTCGCACTTGGCCGGTTTTTCTGAGTTTAGTTTTGTATACAAAGAATACCTTTTTATGATTTAATGTAACGCTATATTTTTTTAAAATGTCTCCTTAGTTAAAGTAACTATATTTTATATTACTATTTCGAAGAGTTACAATTACCAGACGGTAGATATTTAAATCTTCATTTCTTCAATAAATTGAAGATTGAACCACCTGCTGCCTTTTGATATGTCGATATTAAAAAAAGGCAATACATTCGTGAGCTCAATCATTCCTTTGGGAAACAAATGAGTAAGCTATTACGATACAATAATTAGTAATGAAATACTAAGTGAAAAGCAAAGTAGACATAGTTGGTATTAACATATAGTATTTCAACTAGGAACAAATGTTTGAAATTAGCTCTCACACGTATCGTTAGTGTTCCACGCATGCCTTAACAAGATGTCAGCAAAGCAGAGGGGCCTGCCAGGGCCACCGCCTGCCGGGGTTGCGGGTTGTTCGAAAGAGATGCCGCGCCCCGGAACGTAAAGGGCAAAAGAAGGAACATGGATGGGTTTTAGTCAGTACAAGTCTGACACTACCCCTAGTATCCGCCTAGAGCGGGGGAAATTAGTTGATGACTTCCATCTGCAACAAAATACACATACAAAGCGTTTACGCAATTCTAAGCATGTTTCAGGGATTCAGTTTACTAGTTAAAAAGTGGGGGTCTGTTGCATCCAGACAAGTTAAGGTGTAAGTGTTTAATGAGTGCAGCATTACAAAATGTTTCATTGACAAATCTAACAACCGCCTATGATTCGTCGTTTATTGCAATCATGTAGTTCCGAGGGTGTTACAACAATAGTTTGTTTTAAACATGAACCCTGCTAGGGTACAGCGATATGTCCATTTTTTTTATATCTAAACTAGCTGTGCCCAGCGGTTTCACCCGCTGCTTACCAACCTTATGACTTAGGGGTTTGAAAGATAGATATGAACTGATCCTCAGACTTACTGAATATGCATTAAAAAAATCATAAGAATCGGTCGAGCCGTTTCGGAGGAGTATGGGAACGAACATTGTGACACGAGAATTTTATATATGAGAAGATATTAATATACCTTAAGCATTAACTATAGTGCTACAGAGTCACAATAATAAATAAACCATTGTGTTTAAGCAAAACAAGATTAACGATAATTTTAAAGGTCGTTTTAACCGACTTCCAAAAGTATTATTACGTTTTAACTTGATATTTACCATGTTTATTATTTAACGTGAGTTCCCGATATTTCGGCGCTGTTGCAAACGCCATGATCACAAACGTTATAATAATGTTAGAGATCATGTCAATTCAAAATATTGTATTCCAAAATTACGTTCAGAAAATAGTTTCAGAATACGGTGACAAAAAGTAAATAAAACTACCCTAGCCGATTGGTTCTACTTTTTTTTTGCTATAAAGTTTTTCCATTTTGCACGGAAAAAGGTTTAATGATTTTTTTCGTGTGAAATCAAACGCCCATTTTTGATTACTGCTCATATTTGTACTAGTGCTGAAAGTAATGGTTTTGTATTGTGCGTACATCATTTTAATGAGGTCGTAAATTATTGGCTTACACGAAACTACTTCAAGGCTTATCACGAACAAAAGGCATGTGGTCGGGTTTAACAAATAGAGTTGTTACGGACAAAAATTATTAAAGGTATTCCATTAATGTAAATATTTTACTGAAAATTCAGCCCGAAGAAAAGATGCTTATCATAAACTCAATAACATCATGCTTGTTATCCCCGGTGGGTTAGGCAGAGGTGTACTTAATTCACCCAAAAATTACCTACGTTTATAAAGTCCCGCTCAAATATTTCCATACACAAAATACAGGGTACTTCGCTCCGGGATTGCGGGTTTTTCGAAAGAGATATGACGACCCCAAATTCAGAGTTCAGAGTCCAGGACGCAGCTACAAATATCATTGGCGAAGATATTCAAACCGCAGTGTTTGATAATTCTGCCTCCCCTTCACCAGGTCGCATGTTTAAAGGTTAAATAATGTTATCCCAGAAAACACGTTAAAAAATCGCAATATGTACCTCACAGTGGCGTTATGACGATTACAACTTATAAAAAAAAATGAATCGTTCTATCTCAGAAACGGTGGCTTGTAAGAAAAAAGTGTTTGTCTATAGTCAAACTATATATGTGTATACTCTATAGTGTCTTAGATAATTTTATGATCTACATTTTTGTCTAAGCAATTTTTATGATAAAAATCGCGAAAACCTCATTTTTCTCACGTTTGACCTTGAATAACTTTCTTTCCATACTGGGGAAACATGGGGAACTTTCAAATTTTATTTATAATTATATTTTGAACGATTTCACCAATTTTCAGCTTGTTCTAAATTAATGTAGCTTCGAATGTCTAAATGGACTGGACTATTATCATTTTGTTTTGAATAAAAAACAGATTTCATCTTGGAACAAAACACAAAACACGTGTAACTGGAAGATTTTTCGCTGAATGTATTTTCTTTTTCCTAAAAATACCTGCACCTTGTTGATATTGAAAAAAAAAACAGGAAAAGTCGTTTCACTAAGATCTTTCAAAACAAAGTTAATAAAACAGCAATGGATAAAGCTACGGCAAAAAATCCATAAATCGTTCACAGAAACAATACCAACGTATTTAAACAGACGAAACACTGAAAAATCAACTTTATCAGACGGTTAGAAGTAACAAAAAACCAAATCCCATTATAAAGAGATTTTCCGTCGAGTCTCGTCGAGTTGAAATTCATTTTAAAATGGCCACTGTAAATATTGCACTACATAGTGCATTGAGTCCATCGCAGTGTTTTACCGCTATTGCATTCTTTACAATCCATTGAATCTTTAGTGAACAACAAATAAAAGCTGTTTCATAGAGATGCGGGCATAAAACGCAATATTCCGTATATTTTCTGAATGCTCCGCGCATACGATGCAGTTATGTGGAATGCGTGAATCGCTGTTATGTATAACAACCATTGGTGCGATATTAATACGATATTCGGATATGCCAGCTTTATTTATTTTTTTGGTTTTTTCGTACGCTCCATTGGTAGCATAAATTTCGGAACGTTAAGTTATAAATATTTAATGAAAGTTGTATTTTATTGTCGTAACTATTAAAATGAAAAATTATAGAAAGTACTAGCTTTTGCCCGCGGCTTCGCTCGCGTTAAATTCGGGATAACACAGTTCCACTTTCCTGATTTACTGGTACCTGCTACCTGTAGTTTTTGCCCTTGCGCCTTATTTATTGTAAATTAAATAGCAATGCTAAGTTTTCCCTTTTCTTCCCTCTTTCTCCCTCATATCTCAATCTCTTTTTTTTTTAAATAGCCTATGTCTGTTTCCAACTATCTCTGTACCAATTCATCAAAATCGGTTTAGCCATTAAGGCGTGAAGACGTAACAAACAAACTCACTTTCACTTTTATAATATTAGTAAGGATTTCAGTATTCAAATAAATATTATATTATAGTAGGTGCTCGTTAAAGTGTAAGTCATAGTTTATATACGTGCCAACTTACACATATCTTGCCGGGGTTGCGGGTTTTTCGAAAGAAATACTGTAGCCTGGAACATAAAGGGCAAACAAAAGAAGGAACATGGGTAGGGTTTAGTCAATACAAGTCTGTCACCCCCGCTTCACCCAAAGCGGGGAAAGTTATTTGATGATGTCCCATCCGCAAAACAAGAAAACCTACACATATCAATTGTTTCAATTATATGCTGACATCTCAATAACATACACATATTTGAATAATCGAGCAGAAGTCCTGGCTAGATGCCTTACATTCAAGGCACCCACATTATGTCCCAGTAAAGAAAAAACAAGCAGTACTTAGTCGCTTAGCACCGTTCGGGCTAACAGCAAAGGCACTCATTCGCCGCGGGTCACTTATAAATATTAGCTGCCCTTTTTTGTAAACGTTCAATTTACAAGTTTATCATTTAAATGTACACACGACGGCAGGGCAACCTATTCTAAACTATTACAACCTGATCTCTCTACTACGGATCGCACACCGTAGTAGAGAGATCAGGTTAAAATGGTTTTGTATAGATTGATGTGCCGTCGTGTGTAGTACCTAACCTGCAAATTTTTATTATCATCTCAAAAATTAAATACAACAATTAGCTTAAGTACTAAAAACAATAAGTATCTTCATACCTTCAAAGACTATTACTACAACACAGAATATTATTTTCAAAGATCATTTATTCAGTAGATGATCCTACTTACTTATGTTTCTGACTCTCCTTGTTAGCATCCAGTTACTTCAAACGAGTCACCGTTTATTCAAATATAAATATCAAAGGAAAAACATCTCTCTCATTTCCTATTTTTCTTATCAATGACAGAAGTTGTGCGGCAGACTGCATTCGTAGTTGGGACCAGTTTTGCACTTTTTTTTTCATTTATGTACATAACTGGAGGCACTGCTTATTAGTATTTTGCTAATTTGTTAGAAGTTATAAAAGTAAGCATAGACAAAAAAGTTCTTTTACAAAACACATTCAAATTATAACAACATACTTAAATTTATGACAAGCAAATTGACAATTAAATAATGTTACCAGCATAATGAAAAAAATACCCTTACTAAAAGCGTGTTTATTTTCTAAACTTATTTTTTTTGTTACTTCAATAAGTAACTTTTTATGGTCGTTTTAATTGGTTTGTGTTTTGTTTTCTCTTGTATTATAGGTGTGATAAAAATATTATAGCAGATGGTAATTGGAGCTGATTGGACAGTACGGCGAAAATGTATTTTGAAATCGCGACGATTATTTAAATAGACATTTAAAGTTGAATGGTGGACTCCTTAGTCCACTAATCAACAACGAGAATGTTCTTACATTCAAAGAGTGATGTTTGAGACCTTAGGAAAAGGTAAGTAACCGTTAGGTTGCCTTCAGAGATCGATGTGGAATAGATGGAAGTTTGTTCCACCACGTCGCTTCCACGCGTTCCACGCGTTCGCTGTAAGTACTTTAAAACCAGAAATACGTATTTAACTATTACTGTCCTGGTTCGTAAAATGTTACTTACCACCACCATTAAAGTGACACCAAAAACCAATAAAAACACAAAAAGAAATATACAAGCACTTACACTTAAAGCCACCCCAAAAAACCGACAATCATTTCCTTAAAACGCTATATCAATACAAAGTGATCGTTATAAGTGCGTAGAAGACATATCAGTGTAGTAAACTCCAATTTCCGTCCCCTATTTTTTCGATTCCCTCAGCGTAGCCCACATACATTCAGGTGTGTACCTGGGGCTAATAATTTAGGGGAGGGCATAACTATTTGGCGGCAAACAGAGGGTGTTAGAAGTAATAGCTGCAATCTCGGGCGACGCACCGACGACTGCGCGTCTCACGAATTTCCCAGGAGAATGTTGAAGGTTGATACTATTGGTTTTCGACTGCATTTTGGACTGACTATTTGTATAAAAAAGTCTTATAAATATCATACTGATTGAGCGACAACGAAATGGATTGTAATAAATTGTTTAATATTGTGCTCCTGCTTTACGAGGTAGGCATGTTCTTTAAAAGATTACTTGTAAATCCGTGTTGTCCTCGTCAGGCAGCTTGTGGGGGACAGGCCCGGATCTTAACGTATGGTTTCCGCAAGGGACGCTCGACGGTGACGCCATCATGCGCGTGAGATCCCTCTCGCGTAATCGGCTCTTGCCCAATCTAAGGGGGGCAAACGCCTCCTGCCGTAGGCTCTACGCTGGAGACGTGCGGTCCATGACGCCATGGCCCTTTACGGGGTGGTTCTTGGGGTGGTGCACCCACTGCTACCTGAACGCGTCCCAAAATTTGATGATCCAGGACTACCGTCGGATCTTCGGCTTTTGAAAATTAGTTTTATAATTATTTTGTAGTATATCATTCGAGAGTCGAAACATTCTTGAAGTACTTTGATTATTACTAAAAAAAAGAAATGTAATGTCAAAAAAATGCTATTCATCTTCATTGCAATAGCTATCATAATTTTCTATATTTCCGAATTAAACAAATATTAATAACATTTCTACGAAACTAAAACTGTTGGTCTTTCCACCTACGCCATGATAATAATTGTTAGAGTGGTTCCTCACCCACAAGTTTATTTATAGAAAGTGATATCTGAATGACACATTTCTGAGAACCGGTGGTAGTTAGTATAGATAGAGGGGGTTTAATTTTACCTTTAGGGAATTATAAATTCATTTCAGACGAGACGTGGAGAATATCTATGTATTTAGAAAGTGCATTTGTGGTTTTACGTCCTAAAGGGGCCTTCAGAATGTTACTACTGACTAGGACTTCAGAATTGAATTCAAATTGTATTGTGTAAGAAATAAAAATTAAATCCAACTTTTGCCAAATCTGAGACGGCAAAGAAAATTAACCATAAGCTAATCACAGTTAAAATGTAGCCAACAAAAAATATTATTCTAGCATTCTCAGACTAGACATTTGACGACACGGTTGGCGCAGTGGCCGAGCGATCGACTGCTGCGCTGCGTGTCGCGGGTTCGATTCCCGCACGGAACAAATATTTGTATGGCCTACAGATAGTTGTTTCGGGTCTGGCTGTTTGTGTATGTGAGTTTATATGTTTGTAAACGCACCCACGATACAGGAGAAATTCGTAGTGTGGGGCAACGTTCTAAAAAAAAAAATATCAATTCAATTTCTTAATAAATTTTAAATAAAAAATTTACTTTACACAAAATAAAAATATTTGCGTGGCATTATTTCATTTCGAAGGATATCATGGAACACTAATGACATCATAACTCCAGTTTTAAGACTATAGTAATCATAAAAAGCAACAGCTTTTGTTGTACGACTTTCGAACGAAAAAGTCTGATGTCCATAAAAAGAGCGACATCTAATAACTTTTTATGGTCTTAAGAGTATAATATTTCATGAATTCACGACCATTAAAACTGTGTTTTATTGTAATTAGTGCTTAGTCATCATTTTACTGTTTATTTTAATGTTCATTGACTACATTAATGTTCAGTTGGAAAAACAATATGGATTTATAATCATGACATTAAAAGTTAACTTACCGGGTTTTTTTTGGTATGGAAAATCATCAAATAGCTTCCAGAGGGGGAGTGTCAGACTTTTACTGACTAAAACCCATCCCTTCTTTGGCCCATTAAGTTCCGGGGCCGTACTACAACACTAGTTTAAATAAAACCTAAAACATACGCTTAAGTAACGGTATACACTTTTATTATGCTGGTAACCCTATTTCATAATCAATGTGTATTTGATCGATAACATGTATGTTACATAATTTAATAAGTTTTATTTTGTGCCAGCACTTTTTGTGTACGCAAAGATATTGTACTGCCTACTTTTTTTTATAAATTAGAAGTTTATTATGACCTGACCTAGCTAAGAATTGTCTTCTAAACTAAACATGCATGGAAAAACTCAACTCAATCGGCAACCGGGACGTGGGTCATATTTATATTTAACTTCTAAGATTTGTTTACATAGTAACGAGTGTTGCCTATAAAAGCATGCTAAGAAAATGAAAAACAAAAGAAACAAAACAATTAAATTCAAACATTCTATTTTCAAAACACAACGTGGGGAAACCTTCTTACCTAAGAAACGACGTCACACAGTAAATTGTCACTAAAGAAATCCACCAGAATATCGGAGTGTCCAAATGAAACGACTGTAATGTATAATTAGACCGTGATAAGGGTCTGACAGTTGTATTTGGGACAGGAAGGCAGGCTCACTAGCAATTTGGAAAGGTGCACCTGACGTACGGGTAACATAAATATAGTATACCACTAAAATAATATAGACGGCCAGTGTTCAATGTTTGTTTTGAATATGGAATTGAAGAGTAAACGGGTTGGGGTATTAATGGCTAAGGCTATTGAATTCAGTTATTGTTTACAGGGAACATTTTAAATAGGATTGAGAATTCTATTCGAGTATTAAGGTTCCTGCTGGGTTGCTGGCCCTGCCGGGGTTGCGGGTTGTTCGAAAGACATTCCACGGCCCCGGGACACAAAGGGCAAAAGAAAGAACATGGATGGGTTTAGTCAATAAAAGTCTGACATATCCTCCCCGCTCCACCCAGAGCAGGGGAAGTAATTTGGTGATTTCTCATTAAAAAAAATTACTAGGTCATGGTTCTCTACATTTTATATCATATTGCCACATTGACCCTATCTACATTAATGGGCAGCAGCTACTGCCCATTAATGCAGTACTGATAGCTATCAGTAGCAAAAATACACTAGCCAGATTTATACAAAAAGAATTAAAAACTATAACCTAACTATTATAAATCTATACTAATATTATAAAGCTGAAGAGTTTGTTTGTTTGTTTGTTTGAACGCGCTAATCTCAGGAACTACTGGTTCGAATTGAAAAATTCTTTTTGTGTTGAATAGACCATTTATCGAGGAAGGCTTTAGGCTATATAACATCACGCTGCAACTAATAGGAGCGAAGAAACAATGGAAAATGTGGAAAAAACGGGGAATATTATTCATCTTTGAGGGCTGCGAAAACGGTTCAAGATACCAAAAAAATATGTACGAAAGAATTATTCCTCTTGAAATGATCTAAAAAAATGTCCGTGACGGTATATGTCTATCTTTTAAGATTAACTCACTAGAACCGTTTTTATGGGAATCAAATTTGGTCGAAATTAATGCATGATTATTTGTTAGAGTTGTATCAACATAATAATATTAATCTTTATCCAAATAAATGTGTTGTTGATTAACAGTATTTAATTGTGAACAAAATTGTCTTTGACATCACTTAATTTCAATGAACATCTTAGAAGATATTACAATTTTAAAATAACTCCGATATAAAATTCACACGCGCCGCATGATGTGCAAAACATGACGCTGCGCCTGGCCGGCGCGGCGGCGGGCGAGGAGAGGCGTTGCTTGCGGGCGACGCGGAGGCGGGGTGTAGCTCTACGATTGTTTTATGGATTTTATTTTGGTTGATAATAGTTTGGTAAAAAAAAAATGTTGTAGAAAATACCTGTAAATAGGTGTCATCTACATAATTATTCTTAGGGCTGTTTATTCAATAGTCAGATAACTTTTATCTGAGGAATAAAAATGGCGGTTTGACAGCTCATCTATAGAAAATATGTCAAACTGCTATTTAAATTCCTCAGATAAAAGTTATCTGACTATTGAAAAATCAGCCCTTATTAGGTTAGGTTTTAGTTTAAGCACACAGTTAGTTTACCTTATGTTTTACGTAAGTACCAAATACAGGTAAAAATAATTAGGATCCTAATTATTAACCTTACGTTTGTTTTTCTTGATTATGAGTTACGGTTTGGTTAAGTTTTCATTTCCTATTTTCTTTCTTCGTCACTATAATGCCTAGAAAAAGAACTCAGCTTTCTCGACAGACTGCTACCGCAAAGCGGCTGCGAGCTTTGCGCAGCAATGAAACAGAGGATGAAAATATGCATAGGTTGGCTACTCAACGAGGATTCAGTGAACAAATCGTGCTAATGAATCGATCGTTGAACGTTCGCAGTGTCTAGCCTCACTAAATTTCCGAACTTCGGCAAACCGTCAACGGGAACTACGGGAAGCAAGCGCTGAACGTTTATCCTTACAAAATTTCCAAACTTTGGCAAACCGTCAACGGGAATCAAGCGCTGAACGTTTATCCTTACAAAATTCCCGAACTTTGATAAACCGAGAACGGGAATCAAGCGCTAAACGTTCTCAACGTTTAGCCTCACAGAGTTCCGGAACTTGGGCTAAGACGCGGACAAAGTCGTGGGTAACAGTTATAATTTATAAAGCTGAGGAGGTTGTTTGCAAAAATAAATATGATGCCCAAAATACTATTCCACGCGGACGAAGTCGCGGGCACAGCTAGTAAATTATATAAGTATGTATATCAGTTGTCTGGTTACCATAACACAAGCTCTGCTTAGCTTGGGATCAGATAGCCGTGTGAGAGTTGTCCCAAGATATTTATTTACTAGCTGTGCCCGCGACTTCGTCCGCGTGGAATAGTATTTTGGGCATCATATTTATTTTTGCAAACAACCTCCTCAGCTTTATAAATTATAACTGTTACCCACGACTTTGTCCGCGTCTTAGCCCAAGTTCCGGAACTCTGTGAGGCTAAACGTTGAGAACGTTTAGCGCTTGATTCCCGTTCTCGGTTTATCAAAGTTCGGGAATTTTGTAAGGATAAACGTTCAGCGCTTGATTCCCGTTGACGGTTTGCCAAAGTTTGGAAATTTTGTAAGGATAAACGTTCAGCGCTTGCTTCCCGTAGTTCCCGTTGACGGTTTGCCGAAGTTCGGAAATTTAGTGAGGCTAGACACTGCGAACGTTCAACGATCGATTCATTAGCACGATTTGTTCACTGAATCCTCGTTGAGTAGCCAACCTATGCATATTTTCATCCTCTGTTTCATTGCTGCGCAAAGCTCGCAGCCGCTTTGCGGTAGCAGTCTGTCGAGAAAGCTGAGTTCTTTTTCTAGGCATTATAGTGACGAAGAAAGAAAATAGGAAATGAAAACTTAACCAAACCGTAACTCATAATCAAGAAAAACAAACGTAAGGTTAATAATTAGGATCCTAATTATTTTTACCTGTATTTGGTACTTACGTAAAACATAAGGTAAACTAACTGTGTGCTTAAACTAAAACCTAACCTAATAAGGGCTGATTTTTCAATAGTCAGATAACTTTTATCTGAGGAATTTAAATAGCAGTTTGACATATTTTCTATAGATGAGCTGTCAAACCGCCATTTTTATTCCTCAGATAAAAGTTATCTGACTATTGAATAAACAGCCCTAAGAATAATTATGTAGATGACACCTATTTACAGGTATTTTCTACAACATTTTTTTTTTACCAAACTATTATCAACCAAAATAAAATCCATAAAACAATCGTAGAGCTACACCCCGCCTCCGCGTCGCCCGCAAGCAACGCCTCTCCTCGCCCGCCGCCGCGCCGGCCAGGCGCAGCGTCATGTTTTGCACATCATGCGGCGCGTGTGAATTTTATATCGGAGTTATTTTAAAATTGTAATATCTTCTAAGATGTTCATTGAAATTAAGTGATGTCAAAGACAATTTTGTTCACAATTAAATACTGTTAATCAACAACACATTTATTTGGATAAAGATTAATATTATTATGTTGATACAACTCTAACAAATAATCATGCATTAATTTCGACCAAATTTGATTCCCATAAAAACGGTTCTAGTGAGTTAATCTTAAAAGATAGACATATACCGTCACGGACATTTTTTTAGATCATTTCAAGAGGAATAATTCTTTCGTACATATTTTTTTGGTATCTTGAACCGTTTTCGCAGCCCTCAAAGATGAATAATATTCCCCGTTTTTTCCACATTTTCCATTGTTTCTTCGCTCCTATTAGTTGCAGCGTGATGTTATATATCCTAAAGCCTTCCTCGATAAATGGTCTATTCAACACAAGAAGAATTTTTCAATTCGAACCAGTAGTTCCTGAGATTAGCGCGTTCAAACAAACAAACTCTTCAGCTTTATAATATTAGTATAGATAAATACATACATATTATAGATAAATCACACCCAGACACAGAACAAACAATCATGCTCATCACACAAAGTTTGTCCTGAGTGGGAATCGAACCCACGACCTCCGGCTCAACAGTCAGGGCCACTAACCACTATACCAACAGGCCCGTCACAGACACAGATTCAGAGACACATTTACTGATGATTTTTGTTAGGATTGTGATGGATGAAAATGTAAATAAATTCTGTTACAAAACAACCTACAACGAGTTTCGACATCGAACATAGTAAAAAGTAATGGACCATGACGTCATTAACGTTCCTAGCTAGCTCTTTACAGCATCACCGTTAGCTAAAGCAACTAATCTTCTAGTACACTTCTATCTATATCTATTCTATATACTTATAATAAATCTGTAGAGAGGTCAATTCTGTACATGAAATATATTTCCAAAATAACTATCAGGGGGTGATTAGTGATCGATACTGATGCCAAAAATGCAATCAGTAAAATTTTTGTCTGTCTGTCTGTCTGTCTGTCTGTCTGGATGTCTGTATGTTCGTTATAGAAACAAAAACTACTCGACGGATTTTAACGAAACTTGGTACAATTATTCTTCATACTCCTGGGCAGGTTATAGTATACTTTTCATCACGCTACGATCAATAGGAGCAGAGCAGTGAAGGAAAATGTTGGGTAATCGGGAGAAGTTGGTTGAAGTTATTCAGAAATCATGTATGACGGAAATGTTCTCCTTAAAATTATATAAAAAATATCCTACGACAGCATAGGTCTATCTTTTATGGTTGACTCACAATAACACGTGTAACTCCCGATAACTTAGCAGTTCGGAGCTCTCTGATTATATTTGTCTACTCTTACGTTTATAACACTCCCACTCATCTCTAATTAAAAACAGTTAACATTATTACGTATTTAATAAAAAAAGAATCATATAAATCGGTATACAAACACCAAAGTTATGCATGAAATACGCTAATAAGCCATCGCGCGTGAATACTGAATCATGCTATAAGGATTATTTTTGTGTAATATTTGGCTGTTGATGCGAATAGACGTTCAGAGTGTTCGACCTTATTGACAGACAATGCTTTCAGCCAGACTTTTAGTCTTTAAATAATTTCTTTTTAGATTTCTTTTGTTGTTATTTTATAAAATAGGTATTAGTTATTTTGGTAGTGTTTAAATATTCGTTCAAATTACAAATTATTCATAGTTTACATTTTATTTCTTTTTAGGTGAAGTAGTAGTAGGTACGCATAGATTTTTAGAAACCGAGTTTCGGCTAATTTAAGTTCAGTTTCTTTTTTATACTATATTGGTAAAAGCGTAGTTAATTATAGTAATTATAGTTATCATCATCATCAGGCTATATTAGTCCACTGCTGGACATAGCCCTCCCCTAATGAGCGCCATAGCGTTATATAGTTATATTCTTTTTTATAGTTATAGGTATTATTAATTAAAGTATTTATAGATTTTTATTTTTAAGTGAAGTAGGTATACATAGGTAGATAGTATTGGACGGGTTCCCTCTATCTGGCAGAAACTTGATGCTCCGAAATTTATTTGGCATAACACACTTAGCATATTTTTCTTTAAACGAACATTGTAAAGGCATAAAATTATTTGATATAATTATCGTTTGGCATAATGTTTAAAACTCCGAATTTACAATTGCATAGTTTTAAGATGGCAGAATTACATTTAGTATAATTACGATTGGCAGAGTTCAAATTTCGCATAATATCGTTTAGCATAATGTTCATTTAGAGCGACGAGTATTTGGTATAATTTCACTTTTCATACTATGCAGATGGCAGAATTTAATTAAGAATAACTTTAAGTTTAAAGACTTATATGCCTAATAAGTCTTTAAACTGACATGGTCACTAACATTATTATTAATGGTTAAAACGGGATATTTACCATGTTTGTTATTTATTTTGAGTTTCCAATATTTTGGTGTGAACCGATACAGTGAGTTACAATTGTATACAAAAACATATTAAGGCAAAAATAAGATATTTTTGGAATTATATAGAAAAAAAAGACATTGTTTTTAGTAGATTACCCGGGACTCAACTATTAAGATTAGGTTAATTTGTTCAAAAAAAATGCGTAGGTTAGGTTAGGTTAAAACTGTGACCCCCTACGCACGAGCCGAGCGAGCGGAGCGAGCGGTGCCGCGGCATCGGCCGGCGAGTGCCAGTAACGACTTGCATTGATAGAAAATGAGATTGTTTTTAGTAGTTTACCCGGAACTGAACTATTTACATTAGAATAATAATTACTTATGGAATTAAATGACATTATTACAAATTCAATTAAATAATAGTTAAAATAAATGATATTATTTTAAAGAAATAAATAATTAAAATAAATGACAACAAATAATGATAAAGATGATTCTAACTATAAACTTTCTGCGATATGACAATTCTGCCGTTTAATGATAACGATATGAAATATATGTCAAAAGACGATTCTGACTGTGAACTTTCTGCGAAATGATGTTTCTGCTTTTTGAATATTATGGATATGAAATTTATGTCTAGAGATGATTCTGACTTACAAAATTATGAGTTTTGAATGTATGATAAATGAGTGTCTGCCAAACAATTTTCTGCGAAATGAAGTTTATGCTATCCGTTGTTATGCAAAATAAAATTATGACATAAAAAGTTCTGCTATAAAGGGTGGACCCAGTATTGGACAGGCGTTTTAGCTTTATTTTTATTTCTTTTTTTGTTACAAGTTGTACTTACCTACATATTTCTGGGTATAATTCTATTAGAATTATTTAGTTTTAGTACCTACTTTATTTGGTAATTAATAGGTTCTTATAGATAATAGGCATAATTAGATATATTAAAAACAAAAAAATATATATAATTTAGTACTTAAATTATTTTTAGGTTAAATATAAATTCAAATTATTATTTTTTAATTTATTTAGCTGTAGTTTTATTTAGTTGTAGCTGTAGTGTATTTAGGATCAGTTTTATTATTTAAGTAGGCACTTTTTTAAGTGTAAGGTAGCTACAGTTAGGACCTCTAACGTAGCTTATTTCGTTAGGTAACTGAATAGGCATTCAGTTACCTTCGGTTATTTTCATAAATCCTTACTAATATTATAAAAGCGACAGTGAGTTTGTTTGTTCTTTCTTTTTTTTTTAAAACGTTACCCCACACTAGGAATTTCTCCTGTATCGTGGGTGCGTTTACAAACATTCAATCTAACATACACAAACAGCCAGACCCGGAACAACTATCTGTAGGTCATACAAATATTTGTTCCGTACGGGAATCGAACCTGAGCTGAGCGATCGACTGCTGCGCTGTGCAGCAGCCACTACGCCAACCGTGTCGTGTTTGTTACGGCTTCACGCCTAAATGACCGAACCGATTTTGATGCATTTTGGTACAGAGGTAGTTGGGGCCCTGGTGTCGGAAATAGGCAAGTTTTTTTAAAGTGAGAAAAGGGGGAGAATGATGGAAGAAAAGGGGAGAGAAAGATACATTTTTTCGGGTCATCACGCGGGTTAAAGTTAGCGTTAGCCCAAAGTAACTATGCCACGCGGACGAAGTCGCGGGCGGAAGCTAGTCAACAATAAATGGAAACAGAAATTCGTCTCGACACAACCTTATGAAAACGCACTTACGCATTCACTTGACACTTGCCCTTGACCATTTTTCACCCCTATACTCGTCCGATAAAAATATGCGTCCGATATTGGTTTAAGCTCCAATATACGCCTGCTTTTATACTTTTATTTTAGAACTAGCGTTTGCCCGCGGCTTCGCTCACGTTAAATTCGGTATAACACAGTACCTGCTACCTACAGTTTTTGCCCTTGCGCCTTATTGATTTGTAATAGCAACGCTAAGTTTTCCCTTTTCTTCCCTCGTTCTCCCTCATATCCCACTTTTTTTAAAATAAAAGCCTATGTCCGTCTCCTGGTTCCCAACTATCTCTGTACCAAAATTCATCAAAATCGGTTCAGCCATTAAAGCGTGAAGAGGTAACAAACAAACAAACTCACTTTCAATTTTATAATATAAGTAAGGATTCCATGTAGGTTTCTTTATGAGTTTTGATCGTCATGAGGAGAAGATCAGCTGGCCTTCTGTACTTATCTCTTCTATGGTTGCTAGGGTGAGGTGCATCCCTAATTCTTATTACATCACCCAATCTCTACACAACACCTACCTATATATCTATCACCCTATTATCCGTAGATTTACCTTAAATGTTGGGCATTATTAAAGTCAATAAATAAATCCCCAGGATTTTATATCCCGCCTCACCTTTGTCCAACGAAATGGAATGAAAGGGACGTGAGAAGATTTTTTCCCTTCAAAGTAAAACAGTGTGAAACCTTTATTTTAAGACTAACTAAACGTTGGAAAAGAAAATGCTGTAACAATGTTTCCGCGGAACATAGGAAAGGTGTGTTGTTCAGTTGAACTCGCGAAATTACTTTCATAGAAATGATTCATTGTTAAATCGTTTCACTGTAGGTAGGTAAAGTTAATTCCAGCTAGTCAGCATAGTAACATATTGTTTTAAAGGTCACGTATTGGCCTTCACATTAATAAACGACATAAATATGTATATGTTCATGAGTCCTAGTATCGGCTAATAGCTGTTCATTCTGAAAACTGGCAATGTCGAAGATTGATGAAAAATATTGCTGTTTTGATCACTTTATCAATATACAGATACTAGCTTTTGCCTGCGGCTTCACTCGCGTCAAATTTGGGATAACACAGTTCCCCTTTCCTGATTTGCAGGCCCCTGCTACCTGTAGTTTTTGCCCTTGCGCCGTATAGATTGTAATAGCAAAGCTAAGTTTTCCCCTTTTCTTCCCTCTTTCTCCCTTATCTCCCTGTTTAACTCCCCATTAGTCCTCTATGTCCTTTTCCAGGGTCCCTATCTCTGTACCGAAATTCATCAAAATCGGTTTAGCCATTAAGGCCTGAAGACGTAACAAACAAACTCATTTTCGCTTTAATAATATTAGTGAGGATTAATAAAGTGACTCATTTATTCATATTTCTCTCATTAACTTAACTGCTATTATTTACCTACTATAAATAGATATAAACTTTTAATAAAAATATGAAATATAATCAAAATTTGTCCGCATCGCAGTCCACAGGAAAAGTGCCCAGAAGGCTGGCAGCATTACCACGTTGGATGGCAATGCTAAAAAATATGAAGTAACGTTTTGGATTGCAAATGTGTTAATAACTACGAAGCAATAAGCCTCAATGTTATTGCATGCAATGTCCAGAATTCATCTTAACCCTGGGTAATTAATGTCCCAATCTTACAGAATGGCAATTTATTCCCGACTTATTCCTATACTGCTCGTGCCGACAAAAGAGAAGAGGAAGATATATGCTTGTGGCTAATATTGCCACCGATATATCACACATGATTAGGGGTACAGTCTTAAGGTCTAATCTTTGTCGTCCACACAATATCACTCGTTGTCAATTTCTTTTCCAAGTACGTTATTGGAAAAAGAACTTTGAAAACCGTACATAAAGTTTAGCTTCTACTACAACTGCAATATTATGACTTTTTCAATACTACTAATATTATAAACGCGAAAGTTGGTATGGATGTATGGATGTTTGTTACTCTTTCACGCAAAAAACTACTGAATAGATTTTAATGAAACTTTACAATAATCAAAATAACACATAGGCTACAATTCATAAAGATACATATATTGTATATTCTATTAGCACGCGAGTGAAACCGCGGGGCGCAGCTAGTAGTGTAATAATATAAAATATTCCACAGTTAAAAAACTATTGTTACAGTCGAAATAATATCAATTAGAAACGAAACATGTGTTAATTTTTGTAAAAAGCATCGTATATTGTTTTAATTTCAACTCGATACCTCCAAGCGTTTTCGAGATAAAGGGTCTTGACAGACAGACAGACAGACGGACAACAAACTAGTCCAATGAGGCTTCCGTTTTCTCCTTTTAAGGCACAGAACCCTAAACATTTTCTTTTACAGTAGAAATAACATCATTTGCAAACGAAACATGTTTTATTGAAAAAGGATCAATGAGTACAGTGAATAGTTGTCATGTAGGTACAGAAAATGGCTCCTTTGAAAAAGGGGTCAATTTATACTCGACACGAATTATAGCAAATAAAGATTTATATAATACAATAGGTTTACTAATCCTTACTAATATTATAAAAGCGAAAGTGAGTTTGTTTGTTTGTTACGTGTTCACGCCTAAATCGCTAAACCGATTTTGATGAATTTTGGTACAAAGATAGTTAGGACGGATATAAGCTAATATTTTTTTAGAGTGAGAAATGAGGGAGAAAGAGGGAAAACAAGGGAAAACTTAGCTTTGCTATTACAATAAATAAGGCGCAAGGGCAAAAACTACAGGTAGCAGGTACCTGCAAATGAGGAAAGGGGAACTGTGTTACCCCGAATTTAACGCGAGCGAAGCCGCGGGCAAAAGCTAGTATTTCTATAGAAAGATCCAGATCACCAAATTCGTTGTACTACAAATAAAGATATTATCACAACCAAGAAATAGATTTTCGGAAACAACCAAATTGATTACGCAGTCAATATACGAATAACATCTCATCATTCGGCTTAACAAACAATAAGTAAACAAAAACAAACAGCCAACAATTGTTTGTAATTAGTCAGTATTTAGTTGGGAGTTTTCGCAGCCAAATATTAATGTGTTAAGTACGAACATAAATGTTTTGGCTAAATGTGTTTGAAAAGTCGTGTCGAATAAATGATAAATGTTAAGTAACTTTTACGTTTTATTATATTAGTTTTCATTAAAATGCTGATCAAGCGAGCTGAGCTGTTGCGGGTTGTTCGAAAGAGATACCGCGGCCCCGGAACGTAAAGGGCAATAGAAGGAGCATGGGTGGGTTTTAGTCAGTACAAGTCTGACATGCCCCCCCGCTCCACCCAGAGCGGGGGAAGTCATTGGATGATTTCATACCCGAAAAAAAAAAAAAGCGAGCTGAGCTGAGCAATGATGCTAAAGCGACTCTGGTTAGGGCGTACTGCCAGTTTTTTTAAACTTTCAGCCTATGGGTTGACTACACGCAGAGGGCTTTTTTTGCGGATTGAAAATCAACAAATAACTTCCCCCGCTCTGAGCGGCGCGGTATCTTTTTCGAACAACCCGCAACCCCGGCAGGCTGCTTTGCTGACATCTCTTTGAGGCGCGCATGGAACACTAACGCGCCGTCAACACGGCATGTCGTCAATAGACAGACGGACGCCCACCTACCGAGTACCCATTGCTCACCGTCCACAAGCCCCGGAACGTAAAAGGCAATAGAAGAAACATGGGTGGGTTTTAGTCAGTTACAAGTCTGACATTCCCCCCTGCTCCGCCCAGAGCGGGGGAAGTTATTTGATGATTTCCCACCCCAAAAAAATAAAAGTAATGTGTGATTTGTTATTGTGTATGTGTTATAAGTTTTGAAATGTTTTTTTTAATAAACTTTGACACTAGGAATTTCTCCTGTTTCGTGGGTGCTTTTACAAACATTTAGCTCACATACACAAACAGCCAGACCCGAAACAACTATCTGCAGGTCATACAAATATTTGTTTCATGCGGGAAACGAACCCGCGACACGCAGTGTAGCAGTCGATCGCTCAGCCACTGCACCAACCGTGCCGTTAAATGAATTGACCAAAGTATTTATGTTCCAACATCAGTTTGTAAGTGGTGTATGTCTTTCCTAACAATAATGGATTGTACTGATTTGACAAATAAATAAATAGTTCAGTGGATGGAAGCGCGTGTGCTAAATATCAGATCTTTTTTTAGGGATGTAAAATCGCAAATAACTTCCCCCGCTCTGTGTCGGAGCGGGAGAGAGAGATAGAGTTTTACTGGCTTAAACCTCTCCATGTTCCTTCTTTTGCACTTTCTTTTCCGGGGCCGCGGTATCTCTTTCGAATAAACCGCAAGCGCAGTGGTCCTGGCAGGCCTCTCTGCTTTGCTGAAATCTCTTTGACGCACGCGTGGAACACGAACGTGCTGTCGACACGGCCTATCATTACTAGACGGACGGACGGTGGGCTATAGATCACTGTCCACAGACCCGAAATATGAGGTCTTAGTTTCGATTTCGCAGAGGAAGTGGAAGCGGGAAGTGTTGCCATTTGGTTTTGTTTTTATTAGTAGCGGTCGTGGAGTCTAGATTTATTCTAGGTTGATAGCAATAAGTTCACTCTATAAAATGGTACTTAAACATAGGTGGAATAAAAAACAATTTTGCAAAAATAACCAACTTTAAAAAAAATACTTTACTTCCAGAAGTCGGTGGCATGAAAGTCATAGAAACAAACAGAAGATTTTTATTTCAGTAGTTTTAGTTATGGTACGATGATATCTCACACAATTTTTTACCGAGTATCCATTTTCTATTGTAAGTAAAAGATAGCTCACCGTCCGTCCGTTAGCTCACCGTCCGTCCGTCGATTGACGACAGGCCGTGTCGACGGCGCGTTCGTGTTTCACGCGCGCCTCAAAGAGATGTCAGCAAAGCAGAGGGGCTTGCCAGAGCCTCCGCCTGCCAGGGTTGCGGGTTGTTCGAAAGAGATACCGCGGCCCCGGAACGTAAAGGGAAACAGAAGGAACATGGGTGGGTTTTAGTCAGTAAAAGTCTGACATGCCCCCCCGCTCTGCACAGAGCGGGGGAAGTCATTGGATGATTTCCCAACCGAAAAAAAAAAGTAAAAGATATAAGCAGATCATCCATATAGTCATGGAAAAAAAAAAGTTTATAATGACGATAACTCAAAAACTAACCGAGCAATATAAATAAAATTGATATGAGACCACGTCGGAAGTATACTCTTTCAAGCAAATAAAAAGTTAATGAAAATCAGTCCAAAGTTGGCAGAGTAACCGGTGAACAGTATTCAAAAAATAACGGTCAAACATGGATCCTTCTCATTTTTTGAAGTTGGTTAAAAATATGGGAGAACTGTAGATACAGCCTTAACCGTCAGGATTATGGTCGTAATGTAATGCTGACGAAAAATTACTAAAATGAGAACCTACATCTGTTCGATGTTTGTATCTACACGTGAACCTACGGAACAAGGACAAGTTTGAGGCACTTTATATACTAGAGCGAAATTTACTAATTAATTTTAATTTTTATAAGTAATTTTATTAATTTTTAAAAGTGGCTACTTTTCAACATATATTATTCCCAACAAATGAACTGTACTGCACATTGGGCATTCTAAATGTAAGAGAACATTTTATACTACAAACCATTATTCTACAACACCGGAAAACGCTATATAGACCAATCAATAAACGCAGAAAGATCTAATTTGTGCAATCCCTCAAACACGTTCACCTTTTGTTAAAAGATTCTTTTATTTTCTTGGGCCTTCTTTATATAACAAATTAAATAAACACTGTTCAGTATTCGGCTTAACATACTACACTTGCAAAAAAAAAGATTCACTCATTTCTACTACACAATTCATACGAAGAAACAGAAAAAATACTTCTTTAGGCTTAGCTATTTTCAGGTACTTGCGCACTCGACCTATGTAACACACAAACCACACACACACTCACACCACACGCACTCACATAAACTCACACCACACACAGTCACACACATACTATACACACGTATTAATAAGTTCTTAATCATTTCTTAATATTCAAAATTGTTCTCACTTTAAGTTTAAAAAATATTAATAATTTGTATGTTAATTTTTATCACTTAAGTAATATTACACATAATGTTTAAAATTCATGGGGGATCGGAACTGTGACTCCTTCCTAAAGGCTATACTGTAGCCTAGTTAGGAGAACAGAACTGCACCCACTATAATTGTAGCAAATCAGTAATGTTACTATTTAAAACCCATATTATATTCATGTACTACAATACTAAAAAAAAAAAAAAAATTGTCAATAATTTACTTAAGTTGAGAGACACAAGCATAGCTTTAATTATAACTTCAATTCTCACCTAAACCATTGTCAGTTCTAGTTTTCGTTTTGTTTTTGTTTTTCGAGTTTGTTTGCGTGGATGTTAGAGATCCTATAGAAGCTTAAGTTACCAGGATAAAAGTATCCGGGCTAAATTCTACTTAACCATGGAAAGGTCTACACCATTTTGCCGCTGTCGTTAAGTCGCGAAAGAGTGGTAAATAAACTAAATTACATTCACTTTATAATTAGTTTTTTTTTAGTTATTATATTAATCTGGGCTTTCGTTTCTATCGTCGCAAAACAACTGAAATATTCCTTTGCCTTTAAAAATGCAAAAACTCCTGCTCTCAGTTTTAAAACCTCCTCTCCGTGTCTATTGAATTTTTAAACAAAAAAGATTTTCAGCTAACTGAAACAAACTTTACAATTCAAACTTTTGGATTAGACCCAATCTTTGTTAACTTTGAAAAGGATCTTGGCAGATAATGAGTCGGCTTTAGGTTGGTAGGTAATACGGTTGGTTTTGCCGCGATATTTCCTTCTTCCTTTTTTAAATTCCTCTGGCTTATTCCTGCCAGTCTGTGTGGGCAGAATTCCCGTAGGATCTGTTCGATTTCCACGTACGTTAGAATGCCTTGTGTGTTGGACGTGAAAGGATCTAACGCCTGTCTGTTTGGTATCGATTGAAGGAGTTATTTAGAAGTTACCAAAGTAACTGTATTTTGTTAACTTCCTTTTTTTAGCCGACTTCCAAAAGAAGAAGGTTATCGATTAATCTTAAATAATTTGATTTAAAAAAATCTTGTGTTTAAGAATTTATTTGGCGTCTTATTGTATAGTCCCTAGGTGCTGTGAAAAAAAAACCTCTTTGTCTACGCAGTCAAAAGATAATTATGCGTGAATCCGATTCGTGCTTGGCTGTTTTTTGTAGAAACCGCAAAATTTTTCGCTTCTTTGCTAAGTCAATCTATCTATCTTCTTCTATTACTTATAATAAATCTGTAGAGAGGTCAATTCTGTACATGAAATATATTTCCAAAATAACTATCAGGGGGTGATTAGTGATCGATACTGATGCCAAAAATGCAATCAGTAAAATTTTTGTCTGTCTGTCTGTCTGTCTGTCTGTCTGTCTGTCTGGATGTCTGTATGTTCGTTATAGAAACAAAAACTACTCGACGGATTTTAACAAAACTTGGTACAATTATTCTTCATACTCCTGGGCAGGTTTTAGTATACTTTTCATCACGCTACAATCAATAGGAGCAGAGCAGTGAAGGAAAATGTTGGGTAATCGGGAGAAGTTTGTTAAAGCTACACAGAAATCATGTATGACGGAAATGTTCTCCTTAAAATTATATAAAAAATATCCTACGACAGCATAGGTCTATCTTTTATGGTTGACTCACAATAACACGTGTAACTCCCGATAACTTAGCAGTTCGGAGCTTTCTGATTATATTTGTCTACTCTTACGTTTATAACACTCCCACTCATCTCTAATTAAAAACAGTTAACATTATTACGTATTCAATAAAAAAAGAAACATATAAATCGGTATACAAACACCAAAGTTATGCATGAAATACGCTAATAAGCCATCGCGCGTGAATACTGAATCATGCTTTAGGGATTATTTTTGTGTAATATTTGGCTGTTGATGCGAATAGATGTTCAGAGTGTTCGACCTTATTGACAGACAATGCTTTCAGCCCGACTTTTAGTCTTTAAATAATTTATATCTTTTGTTGTTATTTTATAAAATAGGTATTAGTTATTTTGGTAGTGTTTAAATATTCGTTCAAATTACAAATTATTCATAGTTTACATTTTATTTCTTTTTAGCTGAAGTGGTAGTAGGTACGCATAGATTTTTAGAAACCGAGTTTCGGCTAATTTATGTTCAGTTTTTTTTTTATACTATATTGGTAAAAGCGTAGTTCATTAGACTATATTAGTCCACTGCTGGACATAGCCCTCCCCTAATGGGCGCCATAGCGTTATATAGTTATATTCTTTATTATAGTTACAGGTATTATTAATTAAAGTATTTATAGGTTTTTATTTTTAAGTGAAGTAGGTATACATAGGTAGATAGTATTGGACGGGTTCCCTCTATCTGGCAGAATCTTGATGCTCCGAAATTTATTTGGCAAAACACACTTAGCATATTTTTCTTTAAACGAACATTTTAAAGGCATAAAAATTATTTGATATAATTATCGTTTGGCATAATATTTAAAACTCCGAATTTACAATTGCATAGTTTTAAGATGGCAGAATTACATTTAGTATAATTACGATTGGCAGAGTTCAAATTTCGCTAATGTCGTTTAGCATAATGTTCATTTAGAGCGACGAGTATTTGGTATAATTTCACTTTTCATACTATGCAGATGGCAGAATTTAATTAAGAATAACTTTAAGTTTAAAGACTTATATGCCTAATAAGTCTTTAAACTGACATGGTCACTAACATTATTATTAACGGTTAAAACGGGATATTTACCATGTTTGTTATTTATTTTGAGTTTCCAATATTTTGGTGTGAACCGATACAGTGAGTTACAATTGTATACAAAAACATATTAAGGCAAAAATAAGATATTTTTGGAATTATATAGAAAAAAAAAGACATCGTTTTTAGTTACCCGGGACTCAACTATTAAGATTAGGTTAATTTGTTGAAAAAAAAAAACGTAGGTTAGGTTAGGTTAAAACTGTGACCCCCTACGCACGAGCCGAGCGAGCGGAGCGAGCGGTGCCGCGGCAGCGGCCGGCGAGTGCCAGTAACGACCTGCATTGATAGAAAATGAGATTGTTTTTAGTAGTTTACCCGGAACTGAACTATTTACATTAGAATAATAATTACTTATGGAATTAAATGACATTATTACAAATTCAATTAAATAATAGTTAAAATAAATGATATTATTTTAAAGAAATAAATAATTAAAATAAATGACAACAAATAATAATAAAGATGATTCTAACTATAAACTTTCTGCGATATGACAATTCTGCCGTTTAATGATAACGATATGAAATATATGTCAAAAGACGATTCTGACTGTGAACTTTCTGCGAAATGATGTTTCTGCTTTTTGAATATTATGGATATGAAATTTATGTCTAGAGATGATTCTAACTTACAAAATTATGAGTTTTGAATGTATGATAAATGAGTGTCTGCCAAACAATTTTCGGCGAAATGAAGTTTATGCTATCCGTTGTTATGCAAAATAAAATTATGACATAAAAAGTTCTGCTATAAAGGGTGGACCCAGTATTGGACAGGCGTTTTAGCTTTATTTTAATTTCTTTTTTTGTTACAAGTTGTACTTACCTACATATTTCTGGGTATAATTCTATTAGAGTTATTTAGTTTTAGTACCTACTTTATTTGGTAATTAATAGGTTCTTATAGATAACAGGCATAATTAAATATATTAAAAAAAAACAAAATTTATAAATATAATTTAGTACTTAAATTATTTTCAGGTTTTTTAACTATTTATAAATTCAAATTATTATTTTTTAATTTATTTAGCTGTAGTTTTATTTAGTTGTAGCTGTAGTGTATTTAGGATCAGTTTTATTATTTAAGTAGGCACTTTTTTAAGTGTAAGGTAGCTACAGTTAGGACCTCTAACGTAGCTTATTTCGTTAGGTAAATGAATAGGCATTCAGTTACCTTCGGTTATTTTCATAAATCCTTACTAATATTATAAAAGCGACAGTTAGTTTGTTTGTTCTTTCTTTCTTTCTTTTTAAAAGACGTTGCCCCACACTAGGAATTTCTCCTGTATCGTGGGTGCGTTTACAAACATTCAATCTCACATACACAAACAGCCAGACCCGGAACAACTATCTGTAGGTCATACAAATATTTGTTCCGTGCGGGAATCGAACCCGCGACACACAGCGCAGCAGTCGTTCGCCCAGCCACTACGCGAACCGTGTCGTGTTTGTTACGGCTTCACGCCTAAATGACCCAACCGATTTTGATGCATTTTGGTACAGAGATAGTTGGGGCCCTGGTGACGGAAATAGGCAAGTTTTTTTAAAGTGAGGAAAGGGGGAGAATGAGGGAAGAAAAGGGGAGAGAAAGATACATTTTTCGGGTCATCATGCGGGTTAAAGTTAGCGTTAGCCCAAAGTAACTATGCCACGCGGACGAAGTCGCGGGCGGAAGCTAGTTAGAAATAAATACCTATAATAAAACAATTATTCACAAGCTAATGATGTTAATTTCAGTAAAATCAAATATCATTATCATTTAACAAAATTAAGGCCTTAAAAGCAAAAGCTAAACTTTTAACGTAATATTTTCAACAATGTGTTGATCGTCTCCACGAGTTTTCATCCAAAAGTTTTGAACAATACAATAAAGGGTAATTTGAATTTATTTCTCAGAAGGTATGCTTAGACACTCATCAACCAATTTCGAGGTTTTGTTTTGAACATGATATTCATTAGAACAAAAATAAATTACTCATGAATTAATTTATTTAACGCGTAATGATGTGGAACATAAATTAATAATTAGTCTCACGTTTTAGAATTTGAAGCAAAGTGTTTACACATGTTATGTTATGACACATTAACCTTTTTGTCTGGGGCTAAAATTATAGTGTTAATAAACGTAGGTCGTGAAATATTAAATATCTAATTATACGTTCAAACACTGAGGATTAAAACATAGGCAAGTAAAACGAGTTTTGAAGTTAAATGTAGGGAAGATACCCTTATTTCGTCAGTTATGTTATAGGTGACGGCAAGGTTGGCGCACTGGCTGAGTTGGCTGCTACGCTGCGTGTTGTGGGTTCGATTCCCGCACGGAACAAATATTTGTATGACCTATAGGTAGTTGTTTCCGGTTTAGTTGTGTGCTTATGTGAGTTTAAATGTTTGTCAACGCACCCACAAAACAGAAGACGAGAGAGAGATTACTAGTGTGGGGCAACGTTGTTTAAAAAAACTCATGTGATATGGGAACGTGCCTATAGTCATCAACCGAATACTTTGCCCAAACTAAGCAGCAGCTTGGTCAGCAGTCGTGCTTGCCACCAATACACCAACTAAGCAAACAAGCATCAAATGTTTTACGGATAAAGGTACTATTATGGGTTTAAGATTCTCAATGTTTTTAACACAAGCTGGGGTCTACCACACTTCATTCAAAATTGCTATAAGGGCTATGCATTTTATTTCACAGACGAAACAAATCAAGACAGAAAGGATGTCTGCAACGTGTAGTTTTGGAGTAAGATCTCTATTTCTATAGAAATGTTTATGGTCTGGTGAGCAAGCACAAGCGTCCGATATTACACTGATGCAATCTCATAACAATCAGGGATACACTTGCATTGTAGGTATTCTTATAGGAAATCTTTTGTTCTTTTTATGTCTGAGTAGAGTTGCTTTTCACCACCGCATTGTAAAATAGTTGCTTTTCATATTTTTCTGCTTTGCGAACCAAAATAATAAATAGCATTCTATGTTTTGTAAAGTCGTTCGAATCAGGGGTGGGACAAGTCGAAAGTCACAATATTACTGCTCTTATCTACTGTTGATAAGCCTACGAATGCACTGACAGTTGGCTTGGTTAGGGCTTAGATGAATGCAACTTGATATACGCTAGTTATCAAGCACGCAGTGCGGCCGCTTGCGTAGAATTTGATACGTTCGTTTCATTTTGCTACGCGCTAGGGCGCTCAGCAATCCACCTACTAGTGAGTTTGTAGCCTCAAGATGATCATTATATTACTGTAGTGGAGTGGTCTTAGTTTGGTTTAAGGCAACACTAATACAAACATAGTCTTTTCAAAAATCACAAGGTGATTTGTCCGCTGTCGTTTAGCCTAAAGTCACAAAAACCTAAAGTAACGACGATTTTTTTTGATATTTCCATCAAGTCACGCTGTAAATCCACTTTATCCTTGTCGAATAGGTGGCGCGTTTAAAGGCACTTCATTTACTTTTTAATATAGCGAGCAATCAATCACCGCCATGACAGGTGCCCAACTGACTGGAATGTCGATATCGCGATTCAACGAGCTATTTTTATACGCTTTTAGATTTTTTTTAAGATAAAGAAAATGGAAATTGATGACTCATTGCTGATTTTGTTTCGGTGTGACGTTCATAGGGTTAAATGAGGTGATGTGTAATATGTTATTATTTATGAAGTATATGAACTCCGGTATAATCGAATTATATAGTTTTTTTTAGCGTTGCTACATCGTTCAGTATTTTAGTTTTTGGCTGCGTGTTAGTTAATTAGGAATAATATCCTACTAGTCAATGTGGTATTTATGTCTTTCAAAAAATCTCGCTAAGAACATACAGTAGGTATGTCATACTTTCCCCTCTTATAAACCCTTTATTAGCTGATGGTCTTGAAGAGTTCTATGGTGTTCTCGACAAGGATTAAGCCCCTTCCCTATTCACCCCACTTTTGTTGACAAAGGGGTGACTTAATCTTCCTTAGTTTTAATGCCCCATGGGTGGCCATAGAGCCTTAAAAAGTAACTAGGGGCATTAAATTGTCTCAAGAGAATTGAAAGTAGTAGCAGATACATATCTGTTTTTGTCATATTTAAATTGATATTACTTAATTAAAAAATAGAGCAGTAAAAAGAGGTCAGTGTATTTAGTTGCTCTCTCCTGAGATTTTTAAAGACTTGCGTATTAGGAATCACAATTTTCTTTCTTTATGGTAATACAAGGTATTGAGGGAAGCAAAGGGGCTTGCCAGGGCCACCGCCTGCCGGCGTTGCGGGTAATTTCAAAGAGATACCGTGGCCCCGGAACATAAAGGGCAAAATAAGGAATATGGGTGGGTTTGTCGTAACTAGACGAACTTACGATGAACTCATCGTCCACAGGCTTACGCCTATGGTAGGCGGGAGTCATCAAGTGGCTCCCGACACCCGATGCCCGTCCCGGGCTGGGAAGGTTCGAGGTTCTCTCCTTGTGTGTGTGCCGCCACCTCATTCGCTAGCTTAACCGCTTCGCAGAAGGAGGTGACTATTTCCCATTCCCTCTCGCTCCAGACCATGGACTGAACCAAGCTGCTGTGTCCTCATAGCGGCAATTCAGTCACAAGCTCGTTGCGGGATCCAAGATCGTTAAATTATTTCTCCGGACCTTCGTCGAGCTTCATTGCCTCGGCGCTTTTCTGGTGTTCGCCATTGTTGCGTCTGGTTTTCAGGATTTGTAGTGTTTTCGAAATAGTGTAGCGGACTTATACACGGACTATTACAAAGTAAAAATAAATTAAAACCACGTTCTTAGTTAAAAAGAGTGACAGCCGTGATCAGTGTTGCGATTTAATCATTTTAAATTATACTAAAATAGTAACTTTTTATATTAAAAATTCAAAAAGCATAACAAACGAAAAGCCCCTTTTCAAATACACACATCAAAAGTATCTAGGGATCAACATATATTTTTGCAATAACTTTTCTCCTGATTGATATTAATTAAAATTTTCTTTAAGGATTCATCAAATAAAGTGTTTTCGTTTGTCACAGTAACGATAAACCAAGTCACCTTTGCATTAATAAAGAAATTTGCCATTTTCCTAATTAAGGGATTTTTGACATTTGAACCACTAACATTAAAGTTCGAAAAAAAGACTGAAATAACAGTTTTCTTTAAAATTTTATTGGGTAACTTAAACAATTAATAATCCGTGTTTCTACCGCGAACACTAATAACACAAGAACATCGGTTTGGCATACTCAAAATGAGTTCATCCAAATCACGCTGTGGAATGGCCGCCCATGTTCGTTGCAACAACAAAAAAAGGTCTTCTTGCGACTGGATACCCTCCATATTCGGCAGAGCTCTTCTCTGTAGCATATCCCATGCATGCTCAATCGGGTTCAAGTCTGGCGACTGAGCAGGCCAGGGCAGGACATTGATGTTAGCTGCGGCGAGAGTCTGTCTTACAACTCTTGCGGTGTGCGGTCGTGCATTATCATGCATTAACTGAAATAAGGGACCGATTTGCACTTGTAGAGGAACGATGACGTCTGATACAATCGTCTCAGCATAAATTTGAGCGTTGAGGTTGCCTCTGATCCAAATCAACTCAGTTCTTCCGCCGATCCAAATACCCGCCCATACCATGATGGTTCCACCACTATAAGGATGGACTTCCTGGCAGGATTTTAATCGCTGTTGGCGTCCAGGGGTTCTCCAGTGTCGTATACGTCTTGTATCCGGTCTCATACCAAAACGAGACTCATCAGAAAAGCACACGAAACGCCATTGTTCTTCTGCCCAATTTCTGTGTTCAAGAGCCCATTGATATCGAATCCTACGATTGTGCATTGCTATAGGTGGTACCCGTAGCGGTCTTCGGGAATGAAGGTTCACTTCATGCAAGCGGTTTCTGACTGTTTGGTCGCTAATTAAGTTCCCTGAAGAGTGATGAAGCCTCACGGCTAACATCATGGCGGTTATTGTTGGAGCTCTTCGAGTTAAGATTTGAATGTATCGGTCTTGTCTCCGTGTGGTGCAGCGATACCGTCCTCCATGGCGCTCAGCCACGGTACCAGTGCTTCGGTAACGTGTCCAAAGTCGACTGATAACACTCTGACTTGTATTCAGAGCTAAAGCTACAGTACGTTGCCGGGAACCAGCTCTATCATTCCCACGGCTCTGAGCATTTCTTCCCTGCTTAAATGACGTCGCCGCTCCATAATAACGTTGGTTTTAATCAGTAGTAGGGAAACAGTAGCACTAATAATGTCTTCAATGCGTTGTATGTTTTTATAGGGAAAATATTGACAGCTTATTTTCATCTTTTACTCGAATTTGATTGAGAGTTCCTGATTCAAATTATGAAATGCACCAAAAAGGATCCATATAAATTTATAAAATCATAAATTTATTACAAAGCCACATCTCAATCTCAAGAAATCCGCATAAAAATGCTTGATCCCTAGACACTTTTGATGTGTGTATAATACCAAAATACACTATACAGTGCAACTATCTCTTACAATTAAGTCCGAACAGAGGTTAACGCCCTCTGAAAAACATTACTGCATAGACATGTACATACAAAACTACAAAGTAGTTGACAATAAACTATTCGCAAGCTCTGCGGTAGATTAAAGAGCTCTAGTACAAACTTTAAGCATGCACATTTTCATTTACTTGCTGTCAACACAAAGGTTGAAGAGGTACAATGTTCTGAGAAATATTCAAAGCTTTGTGAATTAAATGAAAACAAAATGTATGAGAGTTGGTTTCTATTTAAAATTGCTTTTAGTTGTGGGTTGTGATTATTGTCTTTAATACTTTAGTTAATTACGTTCCCGCTGCTATACACTGGTATTTTTTTATATTTAATGGGGCTTTTCTTGACCTCAATCTTGTCTAAGATTCTCTCACAGATTTCTTCATATCGTGGCACGAATTTATAGTCAGAGAATGGTCATATTGGTGTTTAAAGATTTTCCGTCCTGCAATATTTTACCGGTGCTATAGTTTTTGGGAGTTCTAGATGGAGGCTTAAGTGAAATCAAACAACAACAAAAATATTTAAAAAAAAAATGTTTCAGAAAAGGCGCAATCAAAATAGAATATTTGTCTAGTTTGTACGTGCGTTGACTAAAAGTTAAAATTGATTGTTATGGCTATGGCATGGCGCTATCAGATTTTGTTTTTGGCATTAGCTGCGGTATTAGAAATACATATTTGATATTTTGTATGCACGTAAATAAACTCACACGTTTGTTTCGTGGGAGTATGCAGACACTTCAAAAAGCTACCTGCTCCTTTTTTTGTCGACATTCATACTTCTGGACAATACACATAACAGAGTTTGCATTTAATAAAACACCAAACGTATACGTTATTAAGTCTTTTCACATTTCGATTTTTATTACAGCTGGCAGGCGTCTCGATTCATGCCTGGTTGTTGGCAAAAGGGTGTGGCCAATATTTTTGTGAGAATACTACTTAGATATTTAAAAAAATATTTGTAGACAGAAAAAAATGTTTACACGACAATCTACTTATTTCTTCCAAAGAACTCGCTGACTATATTTTTTCTTAGAATATTCAAGATAAACTTAATGTCGACTTTCTAATCACCACGTTCTAATCTAAGAAATCTGAAAGGTCAATCTTTGATTTGAAGATTTTTACGACTACGATTTTTTTCACAAATTTTATATAACAGCAAGAAAAATATCATCTTGAAAGAAAAGATGATATTTGACTTGGTTTTTAGCTTTTTTTGGCTTGGTTTTTACTTTCCGAAACAAAAAACGCCACTGACACCGCGGCCACACACTGGGCTCAGAAAATTATAATAAGTAGTACGTAGGTACTGTAAGAGGTTTTATACCTTAACCGAACCCGAATGCAGGCTGGTTGGCCATGATGTTCCAATACTCTGGTCGTTTAAATAATTAGAAGAAGAGGACTAGACAATGGCGTAGGAAGTGTGTGAGATGTTTCGGTCAAATCCTTACTTAATATTATAAAAGCGAAAGTGAGTTTGTTTGTTTGTTTGTTACGTCTTCACGCCTAAATGGCTAACCCGATTTTGATGAATTTTGGTACTGAGATAGTTGGGACCCTGGAAACCAACATTTTTTTTAAAGATTGAGATATGAGAAGGGGAAAAAAAGAGGGAAGAAAAGGGAAAACTTAGCTTTGCTATTACAATAAATAAGGCGCAAGGGCAAAAACTACAGGCAGCAGGTACCCGCAAATCAGAAAAGGGGAACTGTGTTACTCCGAATTTAACGCGAGCGAAGCCGCGGGCAAAAGCTAGTATAATATTAAAAAAATTGGTTGTTTGTAAAGTAGGTTTACGATCGAGATGTTTACGTGATAACGTCTTATTGCGATCGATCTGTTCAGGATCGATCGATCGATCGATCGATCGATCGCGCTCGTGAGGTTTTGGTGTGACACAAGTTTCTGAACATGTCACCCGACTAAAACGATTTTAAAAACGTTATCACGTCAAAATAATCTTGAAAGTGTTTTATGTGCTTTCATTGTAGTACATTTGCGCACACGTTACAGTACCATTGAAAAGGGAAAACTTGCCGAAAGTACATCCATTACTGACTCATGTCAGCTTAATCAGCCTATATTGTTTCCAGGGTTCCTCTCTATAATAGGGGAGAGTAAGCTGCATGTGGTATGCAGCCTACTCCGCGCGGACCAAGTGCGGGTTAGAGGAGGTCATAATGTCTTAGAATTTTTGACGCAAGATGTCGGAGTGGTCATAAAATAAATAACACACACAAAAAAAAACCAATTGTATAATATTCCATTATAGACGAAAGAGACTGAACCCCACGACTCAGGGTCTCCTAGTGTGGTGTTCAGTGTCATTTAAATTAAATTATGTACGTACTTTTTTTGTAGAACAATAAATAAATAAAAATAATTTAACACAAAGAACTCAAAAATAACAAAACTACATATCGGCTTATTCTTTCAAAAATTTAAGGCTTTACAAAAGTAAATAACAAGTAAGATATCAGCACCATATAATATCATGAAATGAAGACTCTTACTAAAGTAATACTTGAAACAGCCAGCACCGAAAAGTAAACAAGTACTAGGACCACAACATTACTGAAGAGTCAACAACACCCAACATTAACAACCACATCGATAGCAATCAATATCTGTCACAATGTAATGGCTATTAATCAATTATGTATTCAATTATTTTTGTTGCTCCTGTCGGCTGCCACACGCAATTGTCTCGTTATTTACCTTATCAGTGTTATGTATATTGAACATTGAGTAGATATTGAGACAAAACATTTGACATCGATTGAACATTTGCATGAAGCCTTTTTGTCACAGTCCGTATACTTAAATATGTATACATTCTTATATATCGACACCTTGTCGAAGAAACGCTGGTGAATAGGCGCCTCTCCATGGAATGATCAAAACTTACAATACAATTTTTGTTAATATAGACATTTTCGCTTTAAGCCGCCAACAATTTATGAAACTTTGAGTGGATAGGCTGCAGCTGAGTGATTAGGAATGTTTGTATTGCTTTTTTATAGAAATAATGCTAGCGCCATTAGTCATAAGTTAATATATGTAATTTGCTTCTTGTCTCTGGCTGTAGATATTATTCTTTTTCTCCGTTTTTATTTATTTGTCGTGTTATTGTCATAATATTATGTTTTTTTTTTTATAATATTGTGTCTACATATACTACACTTATAACCTTGATATTCCGTGGAAACTTCGTGGATTGTACAAAAGCCCAATTTTTAATTATAATATGTACTTGTAGTTTTGTTCGAGTTCGTGGAACTTTAAACATAATTATAACGGTGACGCTTCTCTCATCTCATTCTATCATCTCTGCTCGTCCGGTGATTGAATGGGCAATATTCAGTCGGAGAAGGAGACTTGTATCCCACCAGTGGAAACAATTTAGGTTCATTAAAGTTCTTCTCATAACTTTATACGAGACACACTACTTAAAAAGCTTAACAGTATAGCCGCTTGGTTTGATTTCTAGTATAAGCCGCGTTTGCCTAGGTTGGTCTTTGGATTTTTTGGCCTCGGAAAGCACGTAAAGTTGTTAATGCCGGCTGTTTGTAGATCTTTGACAGTCGTTACAGGTGACAACCAGTCTTACCAAGGGTTATAGTGTTACGAAAAGGCTAGGCAAATAGACTACTAGAGAAGAAGGTTCTTACTTGAAGATAGCCAATCGTTAAGACAAGAAGTGGAAGCTAAACTGCTCCATTTTGATGAACGTCGAATCGTTGGACACTGTAGTGTAAAGACCTTTCGTATCTTTGTGGTCATTAGAAAATAACTCTGGCACTGGCACGTTATGAAGAAAGAGGGAATAAATAAAGAGGTTGAAATTAAAAATGACAAGAACAGGACAGCAATGTAAATTTATGAAAATGTTCAACCATATTAATGATAGAAGACTGGTATCTTACAGTATATAGTGTAGACATTAAGTATCACTCAAGAAACTTCTTGTTTATCTAGCCCCTTTCTCCGACATTGTCAACAATAGATTTTGCCTAACTGTAAACAAAACAAAAATAGTTTCACATTAAAACAGAGAACTGTCGCGATGTCCATAAATCTTAGAATTTTATTCGTTTCGTAAAACCCAATAAAAACGGGATTTGTTTATTCCTTAAAACCTTTTTCGCAAAAATCGAGTTTATTCGTGAAAAAGGGAACTTTATGTATAAGATTTTATGAACCACGCATTCTAACTAGGTCGCGTCTACTAAAGTGCGTGAGTGTATCTGTTCGTTACTTTTATGAATATTAAAACGCATAAAATAGTCCCGCACTATACGACCTCGGTGTCATATTATTAGCTTCGTAGAGGCCGCTTTGACCATGAAAATATATTTAACCTCTTTTCACGTCCTTAGGGCTTGGAGATTTCCTCCTTTATAGAGGATTATGTCGTAAAAAGTGTATGCCATACCTGTACCACACTGTTTTCACCTTTTTACAGCTTAAGTGGTTAATGCCGTGATTTCATTTTGCCTATGTTCCCATCACAGATGTTATTCAAACCACAAACCCACTACGCTTTAAAAGTAACCAGTTTTTGAAAAAATAATTAAATCAATGAATGATAAATTATGTTTATTTAGCGAAAGGATTTTTACAAACACTTTTACATATCCTTTTTTTTGTAAACTAGTTGAGGCCGGTGTTTCGCACCCGACTTCTCTGAGAAGAAACAGCCGAAACAAACTTGGAGGTCATAATCTCTTTTAAGGTCCAGACAAAAATCTTTGCAGATTAGCATCTGAAATGGTCGTTTTAAGAAAGCACTATACAGATTTGAGTGGATCTGTCCAGTGTTCAGTCAGTACAAGCATTTGTCAGTTATAGTGTAGCTCGACTCATATCTCAATGAGCTCAACGACACGACGAACAATACCAAAAAAAAGAACATTTTTACGTTCACACATTTTCAAATTCAAATAAAATAAATTATTATTTACAAAATGGGATGAGTGATTGAATGGGAAAGACCTTCCATATCAAGCTGTTTTGAAATATTAAAAAACATTAACAGCTTTTCAACCAATGACACAGCTTGCAACTAACGGTACACGCGCCATTCGTTTCACTTACCTTGCCCATTGAAAAAAAAAAACAAAGATCCTTTCTAGTTTAGAGCGAAAGCTTTTTGCAATAAAATATTTTATCAACAGTATGGAAGCAGAACGACGAGTAACAGCTCGTTAAAAAACTTTACAGTGCAAACGAATCGTGTCTAAGTTGGGGCATAGCTCTAGTAGTTATATAATTTTCTAGAGAGCCACGAACGCGTCGCGCGTATTCAATAGTGACAAATGTTTACACAATAATATAAATTAAAAGTGGAAAATAACTTTACTTCCAGTTGAGAGTTTTGTTTGTTTTCAGTGACTTTTTGTCACCAACTTCCGAGACTACAGTTCTGTTATTCTTCACTTTTTAGTATTTTTTTTCATTATCCTTAAATGTTTAATTCTACGACTGAGTTGGTTCTAGGGGTGAAAGTTTAACAGTCACATCAAAATGTTTCTTTATAGACAAAAATATCAAGAACAACACTTTTATCTAAATATTTAAGTTTGGGTTTTAGAACTATCAAGTGCGGCATTATATTTCAATACCATTAAAATGGTTGAAAATTAATGTACTAAAACTGTCACTTTTTCAAGCATTGTCAGCGGAGTGATCGTCTGACAACAGGTAAGATAGGTAAAATACTGGTGTATAGATGACTTTATAATTTACCCAATTTTGTAACCAAAAATGTTTAGACTTTTTCTTCTTCATTATTATTATTATATACCATAACATACTACTATTATAAATTTGAATGTTTGGATGGATGTATTAACATATAGAATACTTTTTTTTCGATATCACCGCGCGGGCGCCAGTTAGTATACCATATAAGCAACGAAGTATTGCAATGCAACCTTTTTGTATCAAGTGAGAATGAGTACACGCCTCACAAACCTAATTAAATAATGTTCATTGGTAGAAAGAAGGCTACGCTTCGATATCGACCAAGACAAAAATGAGCCTCAACTCTTCAACAGTACCAAAAACGACATGAGTAGATGTAAATCATGCTTTGTTTGAATACTTATATGACTCCACTCGGCTTTCACGCCACACTTGCCACGCCAGTGGCGCCAGTCATACGAGTCAACTGCGCGAAATGGATATTGTGATCGTAGTTAGCTGGCAGGCTGCCACTATTTATGCTCGACTATTGAGTATAAATATGTTACTGTTACGAGTAAACTGCGAGACTGTATGGAATTGTAGCGGTAGGCAGTGATTTTAAAAGAATAAGTGGCTTCTCGGTTCCGACACAACGGTAAGGTACGAATGGCAATGACAGTTGGAATGCAGTGCTATGTTTTTTCTTTTTAATGTCGCGATTGACAACGAGCTCAAATTTTGCCAGCCAGTATGAAGTCTTTTTTTTTAATGGCATCTCGTAGGTCAACCTGTGGGTTTGATAGCTGTTCAACCGAACTATTCTGTGAGTGCCTTGAGAGTAAGGTTTCCTGCCCCAGTATGTTGCTACTACATAGCAGCTTTTGTATCATTTTGAAAATATGTCAATTTTCTTTACCTACTGGAGCCATCGCATGGTGCGCTAGGCATTTGGGTACTACTAAGTGAAGGGTATTTTTCGCATTTTTCATACAATAAAAAAAAACTTTGGGTGTATTTTCAGCCTTATGTAAAACTGAAAACGCTAATCAGTTTTTATAAAAACATTCTTGATCCTCAAACATGTTCAAGACTTTAGAATAACATCTAAAATAAAAATATAAGTAATAATAAAATATTTCTTTGTGTTCTCCTTTGTGAGTACATAAATGATTATGCCGGTAATCCCTGAAGTGTTAGGCCGAGTCATACTTAACAGTCCACCTACATTTGACCAATTCGACGACACGGTTAGCGCAGTGGCTGAACCATCGACTGCTGCGCTGTCGCGGGTTCGATCCCAGCACGGAACAAATAATTGTGTGGCCGTTTGTGTATGTGACTTTAAATGTTTGAAAAAGCACCTATGATACAGAAAAATGTCCTAGGGTGGGGCAACGTTTCTATTAATTAAACTATTTAAGAAAAAATACCAGAAAATTAAAATAATAACCATCAAAACACAATTTCACAATTCTATACCGAAGTAGAGCGATTCCAACCAAGTGCGTCTATTATGGGCTATCGATTCATCACTATTAAGCAGAACCCAACAGTGTGTAAACTTTCAGAGTTTGAGTATTAAGGCCACTTTAATTCAATATTTGCATAGGATTATCGAACCACTACTGAAGCTTAGCAACCGAATTGTGTGAAGCACTATTGGCCCTTTCAACAAATGGGTCAGTTTGCGAATATGTGGTACAGCGAAGCAAAATATGCGCTCTGAATTTAAATTTCACTACTTTTGGGATGGATTCCACCAATTACAGTGGACGGTTATGTTTGCAGGTATAAAGTGGACTAGAATCAATGGAATTTGTGTTAAAGGTGAAATATTTAAGCATAAAGGGTTTAGACAAACCAACCGGCCTAATTTTGGAAGTCTCCGGACTCGGACAGAAAACCTTATGCAAAGCTACAATTTGAAGTTACAATACTAAACACTATTTATTATTTTTAATTACCTATAGCAATGACTAAGTGGTTTTTTGTTCAAATATATCAAATAACTTCCTCCGCTCTGAGCGGAGCGGGGGGAGTGACATACTTTAACTGACTAAAACCCGCCCATGTTCCTTCTTTTGCCGTTTATGTTTTTGGGCCACGGTATCTCTTTAGGCCCTGCCAGGCCCCTCTGCTTTGCTGACATCTCTTAGAGGCGCGCGTGGAACACAAATGCGCCATCGACACAGCCTGTCGTCACTAGACAGTCAAACGGTGAGCTACCCATTTCTCACCGTCCACAGAACCGCACTAACTGGCCATGTATTACTAATGAATGGCTCGTTAGATGTTAATAGGTTCTCACCGTCCCCTATTAACTAAATATGTAGGTAAACTTGTTTATAAGTCGCACAAAAAAAACGTGAACGTGACAAACAAAATTCGGTCAAGTGCGAGTTGGACTCAAGCACCGAGGTTTCCGCACAAACCTTGCGACACAAACGGCCATTTTAATATTTTGAGTGCGTAGTCGTAGAGGGTTGATTTTTCAGCTTTCAGCAGTATTTCGTTTTAATTTCAACTTGATACCTGTAAATGTTTTCGAGATAAAGGGTCTTGACAGACAAGCAGACAGACGAACGGACAATAAAGTCATCCTATAAGGGTTCCGTACCTACGTTTGTGTGCAAAATATATGGTGCAGCTCCTGGTTTTTATTTAATTAATATAGTTTGCTTCGATGTTGTATATTTCATTGGTACTCCATTCGTGATGGGATGGAAGGGACCATAGACTTGAGTATATGGTTCCTTTTGATATACAGAACCCTAAAAACGTGGGCCAACAAAACAATATGAATTCAAAATTTAGCTTAGTCGCTCGTTATCTTTAAAACCGTTATTGCAAAACATTTTTAAATTAAATTGATATGAGACCATCTCGAGAGTCAAAATCGTACCAAAAAGGGACAGAGAAATGGCGTAACAAACATAAAAAAATCATCATCTGCCTAGCCTTTTCCCAACTACGTTGGGGTCGGCTTCCAGTCTAACCGGATGCAGCTGAATATCAGTATTTTACATGGAGCGACTGCCTATCTGACCTCCACAACCCAGTTAATAATGGGTAATACGATACCCCTTGGTAAGACTGGTTGTCAGACTTTCGGAACACTGTCTACCTGTAACGACTGTCAAAGATCTACAAATGACAGCCGGGACCAACGGCTTAACGTGCTTTCCGAGGCACAGAGGAAACTCGGTATGTAACGGGTGGTCACCCATCCACAGACCAACCTAGGCAAGCGCGGCTTAACCTAAAGATTAGGGGTCGCAAACCGGGATACCGAATTTCGAAAATACCGGAATACCGGGCCAAAATTCGGTCTTATTAATACCGGTATTCATTTGACAAAAACCGGGATATTCGGTATTTTCGGTTTTAGTAAAATAAATAAAAATTATGCGCCATTTAATTAAAATTACGCGCGCGCGAGTTTGTTCACCTTACGACAAGACTGATGAATCCGGCGACAGCCGAGTAGCCGAACTTCATTCTCATTACAAGGCTAAACCAACAATTTAATTTTAAATATTTCTTAGTAAAAACATAGAAAACAAAAAGAAAACCTTTAAAAATACAAAAAAGTAACCCACCGGTATCGAGAACAGGGTCCAAGCTACCGGCGATCAGGGCTCCAGAGAAAGGAACCTCCTAAAAATACGAGCCGTGTCCAAGAGTACCGCTTTCTGTATCAAACCCTTGATCTAGCTGCCTAACAAGAGCCTCCTCAGGTATTGGCCGAGGCTCTTGGCAATTAAGCCAGTGACTGTAACGACTACCGGCACAATCGCTAAGTCCACATCCCACATGTCGATAACCTCGCGAGGCAAGTCAATATACTTGTTTCGTTTATCTTTTTCGGCTTTCACGAGGTTCTCGTCATGTGGAACCGTTATGTCAATAATCATTGCGCGCCGCTCTGATCGGTTCACCACCACTATATCAGGTTTATTTGCAACAATAGTACTGTCAGTGATGATGGATCGATCCCAGTACAATGTGATATTGCCATGTTCGAGATCCGGGTCGGGCACATACCTATAGTACTCCACTTTCGACTCCACAAGGCTGTGTTTTAGAGCAAGTTGTTGATGGATAATCCTGGCTACAACAAGGTTGTGCCTATGCAAGTACTCTCCGTTAGCAAAACGAGAACAACCAGAGATAATGTGATGAATTGATTCACCCGGACGGTAGTATGCTCGACATATGTCAACCGTATCATCCTTCACAATAAATCTCCGGTAGTTATTCGTCATCATAACTTCATCCATGATTGCACAGACAAAACCTTCGGTTTCTCCAAAGAGGTCACCGGAACGTAGCCAGGCTACGGACGCTGATTGATAAAGAAAAGAAAGAAAGAAAGAAAAACTTTCCCCGGCCCGGAAAAAGCGTCCGTGAAGCTCCTTACTCTGTCAAACTTCCCTCCGGTCGTTAGTGTCAAGTACTACAGGTTTGCACCAGTTCTCTTTAGCTAACTAGAGCGGTGTGAGGCCCTTGTCCACCGTAACCACATCTCGATGCATCCCTACGTCGGCTTCCAAGAAATATTCCCTGAGACTGCATAATTGCATATCTCGCGATTGTGGAGAGTCTTGGCGTTTAGAAAGCCTCGACCTCCACTGCTCCGCGGGAAATACAGTCATAACCCAAGAACGTGGCTGATGCATCCGATATGCCGTCAACAATGTACGCACCTTCCTATCCAGGGCATCTAGTTCTGTTTGAGTTCATTTGAGTATGCCGAAGGAGTACCTACATCTAAACCGGCAATAAAGGAATAAAAGGGCATTTAGTATTAGTAAATTATTGCTAAGAACTAACTGATTGATTACCAACTTATCAAATAATAAATATCAATGAAAATTTTGTTTTATTTGAAGATAAATTGATTTAGGTACCTACTTACCATTCCTCCGGAAACTTAACTTTATTGTACAAAATTTGCTAACTTTAGCTTAATCCCGGAAATCCGAAAATACCGGTTTTGCTAAAATGATTCGGTATTGCGACCCCTACTAAAGATCGACCCGGGCGGCTACTATTTATTTAGCCACGAGCTCCTCAAACAAACATAAAAAAATACAGTTGAATTAACAACCTTCTTCTTTTTTTGTAGAATTCGGTTCAAAATACTGCCACATTGTACTTTAAAACTGACACGTTTCTCAATTCCCCATCCACGTGACAAAAATGAAATGTGCTGGACATTTTTCACCACAATTTACTCAGAGGCTAAAAATAAGCTCAGTTATTCAATTTGTGCGATAATATGCTGCTATTTTAACTTGCCTCTTCATTTTAGAACCCACGCAGTGTGGCCAATATTTAACTTATGCCAACAATGTAATCTTGACTTCATCTTTACTTACACTTTCGACCAAAAATATTTGCACTCTTACGTAAAAGCACTATGCACACTTCCGTGTCAGTATATACAGGGCGATATGAATCTTATATTTCCTGCAGAAAGCTTATAGCCATAACAATCTTCCGGAAAATTCGGTCGCAGGCTGCGTGAATATCACCATTTCCTTAGTATAATCTATTTTAGGAGTTAATGCTCGCTTCGATATAACTACGGGTAAGAATGTCGGTGTAGTCACCCTGTATAGTGCCATAAAAATATACGGGAGTGTATAACCTTGTAAGGGGAGGTACATAAATGTTGATAGTATCTTTTTTGACCGGCTTGTGAGAACTACCTGTGTGTACAACTTAGTAATCAAGTACAGAAGTACAGCTTTCAAATATATTTAAGTTTCTAGCTCATACGATTGAACAGTAAGTTGATGTCAATTTTCACATTACGTGGTACATTTTAGGGTTCCGTACATCTAAAGAAAAAAACGGAACACTTCTTATTGGATCACTTGGTTGTCCGTCTGTCTGTCTGTCAAGACCCTTTATCTCGGGAACTCAAGCAAATTCTGTCAGATGAGAGTTGTTGTGTGGGTAGCAATGTTTGTTTGTTTTTTTTTTTAACTTTGTTCAGCGTGTGACAGTACAATATAGCATTTAGTTTGATAATATAAGGTGTATGTGTACTTATAAGAAACGAGTGCATGTAAACGTTAGTTTCTTTGTTTAAAAACTGTTTTGGAATCAAATTAAAAAAAACTAAGGTATTGATTAACTTACTTTACCATCAATGCAATCATCAACGTCAAAGTTATAATAGCGTCAAGTTAAAGCTACGTGGAAGTTAGACATTTACCCATTAATTTTAGTAATTCTAAAAGTTTTACCATTTTTCTTTGAACCGCACTGTCCATGACAGACGGACATAATGGTGTGAAATGACAGCTGAACCTTACACGTTCAATACCACTGTATTCACATTACAACACATTTATCGTAGAACCAGTTTGGTCTCACGGTAGACCATTAATTAAAAAAATAATGATGTAATATTTTTTTCTAAGTTAATAAATAAACACTTAGAAAATTTTAAAAGCATTTTTCTCGTGAAATCCTATAAATTCTTATCTTGATTTAAAAGATTAATTTTTATATATACATATATATATCATAATGTCGTAAAGACATAAGACGAAATCAATACAGTGGAAGAAAATGTGTTTTCTTTTTTGGTAGAAGTACGTCTGAAAATTAAGTGTTAGACAATTCGCTCTTAGTACAATATTTCTTAGGTACTTAGGTACAAAGAGCATGCATGAAAATAATAAATTTTAATTTACCACACCAATATAACTTAGGTACTGTTAGGGTAATATTTAGAAACAAATCCCACAAGTGGTCTTGAGAAAAACGGTCTCAACGTAAAACCATGCTCATAAGATGTTTCTATCTGTATCTATGAATGCAGTATCAAGATCATCTCAGCTCTATACCCAGTCGCACTATATTTGGTACTAATTAATAGACAGTTTGAAATGTGATCTCTTATTTTTTCTTTCTTTTCTTTTTCAAAATAAAACGTTGCCCCATACTCGTAAATTTTTCAGTATCTTAGGTGCGTTTACGAACATTTAAAGTCACATACACAAACACCCAGACCCGGAACAACTATCTGTAGGCCATACAAATATTTGTTCCGTGCGGGAATCAAACCCGCGACACGCAGTGCAGCAGTCAATCGCTCAGCCACTGCGCCAACCGTGTCGTCAATTATATCTCTATTTTACTGATACAGATAACATAGAATCTGTCAAAAAACTATCCCGAAGAAAGTTTCACTTACATTATCATTCTATATTCAAACAGGCCTAAGTTAAATAACTTTTCGCATAACATGACATCACGGAAATTCCTTCAGGGTTTAGCAGGGGTGTACACCAATATTTCCCTTGTTTCGTTATAAGTCCTATGCCATAGGGGGCAAGCCTATTGCCATTAACTTCATAACTCTGCCCCACCTGGGAATCGAAACTAGTATCTTGAGCTCTGCAGCCGTTCTTGTGACCGCTACACCAACGAGGCAGTCAAAAACTAACATAAAGTAAATTTAAATCTAAAAAGTGTTAGTAAAGTCACTGACCTGATTTCGACAAAACTTTCGTAAGCCTCGAAGATTAAGATGTCTTTAAAAACTTCGTTTATTTCGCAAAAAAAAATGCAAGATTACAAAGTATATTAATTATTTTGTCACCCCATTCTTCTTACCCCTAATCTTTGTCACCCTACCATTAATTAAAGTTGTCACAAATAAAACAAAAGTTTCATACAAAAACCATTTTATTTTACTTTTAACACGATGAAATGTTAAAGTACTGAGCGAATTAAATGCTGAATCGTATCGTTTTACAAATTAAATGGATTCATACAATTAACTTTTGGAAATGAGGTCCCATTTAAACCAAAAGTTTTTGAATATAAAGCACCGACATTTTAGTCTGAATACAAAACAGTATAGACGGATTAATTATAATAGAAAAAGAAAAGAGTAACCATGGACTTTCTAGCCAGTTCTTCTCCATTGGAGGTGACGAATTCGAATGGTTCATCTTTTCTCGACGTTTTATATGTGGGCACATATGGTGTAATGTAGGCATTTGAAATAAAATATTTTAAAAAAAAATTGTGTGCCTGTACTCTGACTTTTAACGGCGTGATTTCTTTTTACGTTTAATAAGCACAACGTAAAGGAGGTTGACAAACAAACAGATTTCATGAAATCCATACACGATTATAGACATTACAGAAAAAAAACAACTCTGATGGGTCTAAGAAACTTGCGTTGGGATAATGGTGCGTCGATACACCCTCACATCCAGTACACATGTTTATTTGAGGAAACCTAGAGAATAGCCCACGCTTTGAAATAATATATTCAAAAACAATATATACGACTGACTATTTTGTTACAAAAGACATAAAACAACAGCCAATGTTTGTTAGTAAAACGTACACATAAAGCATTGACTACACTGTACATATATGAATCTCATTCTCTCGCCTATTCCCAAAAAAATACAGAAAATCACAAATAAAAAAAAAGTAAGTATTAATTGACATACAACAAAACTCTAACAAAATATGTTAATTAATTAGGAGACAAATCATTAAAGTCACACAATCTCATAGTAATTCTAAAAATGAAAAGACAAAAAAGAAATCAAAGATTTTGTTCTATCGTTACGCTATATCTGAATAATGGTTTATAATCATAAAAACAGCAAACAAATAAATTGTTAACATAATCTCAATAATGTACTCGTATGACCTGACAACAGCGTGTTAATGTTAAAACGGCTTATGTCTTTATTTATTATCTTAGCAAAATATTTCCTATGTTACAAATACACATAACATTACGTGTGTAGTTTAGTTAAAAATTTAGTTTAAGTTATGATGAGGCTGACTTGCCTTTGAGGATAAAAGCCTCCAATCAAATAAAAGAAAAAAAAAAAGTATTTTGTAAGCATTCACATTTGATAAAACTGAAACCCAATTCCAACAAAACTAGCAAAATGTTAAGCAGCTAATGATAAATACTTTGAAAGTATGAATAGTAACAAAACAATTCTCTTTTGTAAGCAAACTTAATTTCAGTAAATAATCTCTCAGAAAAACAATTGAAATTTGAAACGTTTTTGATGTTACTCTCAAATATTGTCTAAAGTCAACAACATGTACTTAAATTGTGCCGTATCATATTTACACTTATATCAACGTTATATATTTACACATTGAATACAGTCATTTACATTAAACCCACGTACAAAATATTTACAACAAACTATCATTCAAAACGTTTCAACTCAACACAACCTAAATTGCTTCGGACTTTATACGAATTTAATTTAAAACATTTTCCTTCACAGCGAATTCACTGATAATAATATTTTATTCGTTAGAAACAGTTCCATAGAGAATCCGAAGTAACTTCCGCGAAACGTTATTTAATAAACGGTTATTTATTTTATGTAGGGCAGGTTTGGAAGGACGTCGGGTCTCCGCCGGTGGTGGGAGCCGTGATGCCTCAAATGAATCAAAGCTTCTCTCATTTTTTGCTCCCTCAACGTTCGGATATATTCCTCATCAATCGTATGTCTATGCTTCCCGCCTCGCAACGGTTTCTCCATCCTCCCATTCTCCTTAAACAACACACACCACAAAGACTTGTCCTTGTTATCCCACAATAACGACTTCGTATACTCTTTTAATCTTCTACTATTTTCCTCTACTCGCCGCATGGCTATCTCTATTTTAATCAAGTCTTTATAATGGTCCGATACAGGCGGCGTCGTCGAAATATTGTTACCGTCGCTTTTAGCGGCGCTTATATTAATTCTCGACAAGTAATAATTCTCATATTGGCTAGACGAGCCACTCGTTCGCAATAACCACACCACACTAGCGACGAATGTACACGACACTATGAAAGTTAATATGAGGAGAGTTAGTCGGAATACTAGGTTAGGGGACGCACAACTCATATCACTATTTGTTTATGTTTGCGGACGCACTGTGCTGGTTCGTACATGCCGCGTCGGCGTAGTCGCTCGCTACGACGGGCTACGGGCGTCCGCTCGCTACGTGCTGCCGCTACGAACTGGCGTAGCGAGACGTAGCGGCGTCGTGACTCGGCGCATAGCCACTGTTTATCTCAGTTGTAATTTGCAGTCCAAAGCTGTATCCAAGCTGCAGATGCTTTCAAATCTCTTTGTGCGAGCTTTCTTTGCACTTTTGTGCAGTCATTGTACTGGAATTTTTAAATTCGTAACTACGCCGTAGTCATAATTGCTCGCTGCATTTTATAAAACTGTATCCTTTAGAAAGTCTTTGAAACATGAATAAAAACTGTGTTTATTTTGAAAGTTAAACATGGATTTGTTTGTGGTACAAGAAGTGGGTCGTATTTTCTAAGTTTAATTCAGTAATTTGTGAGGGAAAGCGTCAACGATAACGATCTCGTAGCCACTGCAATTATTGGGTGGCTTTTTGTCCAAAATCTATAATTAACCGAAATTACTGAGTAAATACGCGTTCGAGGTTAATATTGTATTAAGGTACAATTTTGTAGCTCAATTATTGTGAAATGAAATACGGTACGAGGGCATTTTGACGAACATTACATTTTGATTGGATTTTGACGAATAATGAACATACTGAACGGACTATAAACTAGAACCATAACTGCAAAAAAGATATACAATCCTCATGATTATTATGATACTGATGTATCTGGCCACATGCAAGTGTACACTGACATGGTATAGATTTCAAACCTCATTCTTCAAGGTATCGCGATATAAATATATGACTAGCTTTTGCTCGCAGCTTTGCCCTCGTGGACGATTATTTATGTTAAAAGTTGTTAACGTATTAATCCAGGTTAAATATTATCTTTGAGAGAGTGTTATTAGTATAAGAAATTCGTTCGTCGTTTTAAGAAAGACGTTAAGTAGTTAGTTAGAAAGTGTAACAAACATCCACAAATAAACACGGACATCCAAAAAAAAAATAGGACATTTATACATAGCGGGATGTACACAAAGTATCTCTTTAACTATTGCACAACTGATACATATTTGTCATACATCCTTAGTGGCCCTGGCAAAGTATTCACCCATATCTTAATCAGCTGCTCTATTATCATCCCAGAGATACTGTTGAATCATTTATCAGTACGACAAGTGCGGTGGCTCGCACTATTCTCAGAAGACAGATCGTTAACTGTCCTTAGGACGATTATTTTTAGAGAAATTGCATCCGTCGCCGTCGATAAAAAGAGTCTTCAAGTTGTTATTTTTATTACTAAGCAGAATCCATAGCTGCTACAGAAAAAAAAACCTGATAGAAAAACACTTTACCCGACCCAGAAATTGAACCTAGAACCTTATGCTTAGCAGTCATCTTTGCATGAACAACGAAGCTATCAGGGCGTTATAATAAACTCAACTTTGAAAATAAAAAGAAAGAGCAAAGAGATTGTTTTACAGGAACAAAACGGATGCTCTACATATTTAAAATCTATGTCATGTGCTGTTTTTTCAAATCGAATTTGAAAAGATTGCTCATCAATTTTAATCAAATCGTAGCAGGTTTAGACACAACATATCTTGCCAGGGTTGCGGGTTTTTCGAAAGAGATACCGCGGCCCCGGAACATAAGGAAAAACAGAAAAATGGGTGGGTTTTAGTCAGAAAAAGTCTGACACGCTCCCACTCCGCCCAGACCAGGAGAAGTTATTTGTTTTCAACTCGATACCTCCACGCGTTCCCGAGATTAAGGGTTTTGACAGACAGACGGACAACAAAGTGTTTCAATAAGGATTCCGTGTTTTCCTTCTGAGTTACGGAGTACTAAAAAGACACAACAGATGTTTCTATTAGTATTTGTATGGAAGTCTCCGCGTCCGAAGTGGTTTGATTGGCCCAGTACAACATCGTACCGTTAGTAATAGTCATTCGGAGAATCATGCTGGATTGTGACAAACGCGAATGTCATAAGTTATCCTAACTTTATAAAAAGCTCTGCTTTTCTACATCACTATTCCCACATTTTAGTTTTAAAACACAGCTGCAGCACAGCAAGACTATTCTAATTACAAAGTTTCTAGAAAATAATAAACTGTATTTTTCTATTTGTCTACACTACCAACAGTATTACAGTCAGGATTCATATTAAAATTACTTTCCACACTCGTACATAAAACCTACTAAAAGCTAAACCATACAACAAAGTCATTAAAAGCATACATAAAGAACTCGAAAATTACAATGTCAGGGAATAATAAATACAGGATAACTCTTTGTCGCTGGAAACCGCGTAATTTCATACCATCCGTACATTTGGTACCGCAGCAACGTTTCATTTATAAATATACAATACTTGCTTTTTACTAAGGCTTTGCTCGTGAAAATAAAATAAATAAATATCTTGGGGCAACTCACACACGGCTATCTGATCCCAAGCTAAGCAGAGCTTGTGTTATGGTAACCAGACAACTGATATACATACTTATATAATTTATAAATACATACATATTATAGATAAATCACACCCAGACACAGAACAAACAATCATGCTCATCACACAAAGTTTGTCCTGGGTGGGAATCGAACCCACGACCTCCGGCTTAGCAGTCAGGGCCACTAACCACTAGACTAACAGGCCCGTCAAATAAAAAAAAATAATGAAACCCGTAAATATTGGAAATTTTCACACAGTTAGGTCCAAAGTAGTGTTTTTCATAGAAATCTGCATAGCCGGTGTGAAAATGCGACAATAGTACAGACAGAAAAGTTATTTAAGCATTTATTTTATGTATATAAATTAAGTTAGGTTTTACACTAGGGATTTTTTCTCCTTGAGATCGGCAGTCGTTAAAAAGAAGATGTAATGGAAACGTACTACCAGTACAATAAGTACACACATCAAAAGTGTCTAGGGATCAAGCATTTTTATGCGGATTTCTTGAGATTGAGATGTGGCTTTGTAATAAATTTATGATTTTATAAATTTATATGGATCCTTTTTGGTGCATTTCATAATTTGAATCAGGAACTCTCAATCAAATTCGAGTAAAAGATGAAAATAAGCTGTCAATATTTTCCCTATAAAAACATACAACGCATTGAAGACATTATTAGTGCTACTGTTTCCCTACTACTGATTAAAACCGACGTTATTATGGAGCGGCGACGTTATTTAAGCAGGGAAGAAATGCTCAGAGCCGTGGGAATGATAGAAGCTGGTTCCCGGCAACGTACTGTAGCTTTAGCTCTGAATACAAGTCAGAGTGTTATCAGTCGACTTAGGACACGTTACCGAAGCACTGGTACCGTGGCTGAGCGCCATGGAGGACGGTATCGCTGCACCACACGGAGACAAGACCGATACATTCAAATCTTAACTCGAAGAGCTCCAACAATAACCGCCATGATGTTAGCCGTGAGGCTTCATCACTCTTCAGGGAACTTAATTAGCGACCAAACAGTCAGAAACCGCTTGCATGAAGTGAACCTTTATTCCCGAAGACCGCTACGGGTACCACCTATAGCAATGCACAATCGTAGGATTCGATATCAATGGGCTCTTGAACACAGAAATTGGGCAGAAGAACAATGGCGTTTCGTGTGCTTTTCTGATGAGTCTCGTTTTGGTATGTGACCGGATACAAGACGTATACGACACTGGAGAACCTCTGGACGCCAACAGCGATTAAAATCCTGCCAGGAAGTCCATCCTTATAGTGGTGGAACCATCATGGTATGGGCGGGTATTTGGATCGGCGGAAGAACTGAGTTGATTTGGATCAGAGGCAACCTCAACGCTCAAATTTATGCTGAGACGATTGTATCAGACGTCATCGTTCCTCTACAAGTGCAAATCGGTCCCTTATTGCAGTTAATGCATGATAATGCACGACCGCACACCGCAAGAGTTGTAAGACAGACTCTCGCCGCAGCTAACATCAATGTCCTGCCCTGGCCTGCTCAGTCGCCAGACTTGAACCCGATTGAGCATGCATGGGATATGCTACAGAGAAGAGTTCTGCCGAATATGGAGGGTATCCAGTCGCAAGAAGACCTTTTTTTGTTGTTGCAACGAACATGGGCGGCCATTCCACAGCGTGATTTGGATGAACTCATTTTGAGTATGCCAAACCGATGTTCTTGTGTTGTTAGTGTTCGCGGTAGAAACACGGATTATTAATTGTTTAAGTTACCCAATAAAATTTTAAAGAAAACTGTTATTTCAATCTTTTTTTCGAACTTTAATGTTAGTGGTTCAAATGTCAAAAATCCCTTTATTAGGAAAATGGCAAATTTCTTTATTAATGCAAAGGTGACTTGGTTTATCGTTACTGTGACAAACGAAAACACTTTATTTGATGAATCCTTAAAGAAAATTTTAATTAATATCAATCAGGAGAAAAGTTATTGCAAAAATATATGTTGATCCCTAGATACTTTTGATGTGTGTATATAATGCCCAGGTAGATGCATCAGCCTAGCCTGCCTATCTGACCTCCACAACCCAATACTGGGTAATACTACCGTATTACCCCTAGGAGTACTCTCCTATTGTCACTGATTATCAGACTGGTAGTGACACTTTCGGGCTACTGACTACTTCTGTCGACTGTCAAAGATCTTCCAATGACAGCTGGGAACAACGGCTTAAAGTTCTTTCTGAGGCACGGGGGAAACTGTGTGAAATGGATCACCAATCCACAGACCGAAATTGGCAAGCGCGGTTTCACCTCAAAGATCGACCCGTGATACCAGCTGCTTTAACATTCAAATCGTGGATTCGTGGATTAAAACATCTACAAACATACAGACATTATTCCATTAATAAAAAGTAGGTTTTTTTAATTTCCGTCGTATAATGATTGCGGCATTTGACCTGTACCGAGCCGTTATTTATTCAACAAGGCTGAGTGTTTATCTTTGCAGGTTTAGGAGTGAAAGGCTTTGTGCGCTGTTATGTGGCCAGTCTTAATTGGTGGAAAATTATGACGTTGGTAATTGAAAAATGGCGTCGGATTATATAAAATGGAAACGAATGTGTGGCGAACTAGTGTGTGTAGAAATGCCGTATACAATTCAGATTACAGATGCAATACATGACTATGGTACTTGTAATTTTTCGTAGAACAGTAAAATAGTACCTTGCTGCTTCGCTGCGTGTCGCGGGATCGATTCCCGCACGGAACAAACAATTGTATGGCCTACAAATAGGTGTTTCGGGTCTGGCTGTTTGTGTATGTAAGTTTAAATATTTGTAACCGCGCCCTCAATTCATGAGAAATTCATATTCTGGGGCAAAGTTTAAAAAAAAAACTGTCGCTTGTAATTCAGCTTGTTATAAGGTCATTCGCATATATCTACCATTAAAAATAATTACCATAAAGTCGTAATTGAATTTAAAGCTACTTCATGTATAATGTTGTAAAATCCATTAATTGGTGAAAATTTTCGATAACTCAATTAAGCTTAGCTGGTTATCACTCATCTAGTTAACTTTGTCATATCAAATACTGTAAATATCCTGAATACCTCGTCGTTCGTTACATTTATCATGGATAATTTCAGTGTTTTGTATTAATTATATCGGTTTGATCAACATTGTATCTACTTGACTATTTTCAGATTTTGTTAAATTATTTCTTATTTATTTATTCCAAAAGGCATCAAACCCAAAACAAAAATACAAATAAAAATCTAAATAATTATAAACTACTAAAAAAATCACCATTCTGAATACATATTTGAATAATTAAATTGAATACGCCACCTATGATGTTCATGTTAAAGCATCAACGAAACGAATGAGTTTCATTTTCACTCAGGTAAGAAAAAATTGTCTTGTACAGACTTGTATACCTGCTTTAAAGCACAATAGTAGGAACAAGCAATTGCAAGATTATCTGTAAAGTGCAGGTTGGTTCAGTAGTTCCAGCAATTCGAAGATTTATTGGTAAAAGTAGGAGGCGTACAACATTACACTACTTTCAACCTGTTCGCAGAATTAAGTCATACCACTCGTTACTTTATTTGCCCGAGCAGAACCTCTCCTATCGGCTTCTTGATACTTTAAGTGATTTTCTGGTTACCAAAGCTTTAATTAAACAATATTACCAACATATTCAGAGAAATCCTTGACTTATTTACATTTAGCGCTTCGCTCGCGTTAAAATCTAAAATTATCTCATAGGACTGTTTTAAATGTAACAATTGAGGATAATGTAAGAAGTTACATTTTTTTTTTGTAATTCCTAAATTTAGATATGTTTATTATTAATCATTCATGTTATTTGAGTATACAATAACAGATAAATAAACCAAATTAAACTAAAATTATTAAACATACCACCTAACTTATAAATAAATTAAAAAATAGCGTCAAAAAATTCGTCCTCAACGCTGTCAGTTGGCAATGTCCCCAAGAGACTGGCCGCGTTGCCACGTTGTATGGCAACGCTAAGCTTCTGGCCAAAGTAAAAGCCAGCCCTTGGGTCGCGGGACGTGTCAACCAAACGTTTTGATATTTCCTTAAAAAGGGTGTGAGCACAAGGACCCCACGGTCCCAGAGTTTCAACCCCAAACGGCACGAAAACATAGTTCCCAATAAGGTTACTATATTTACGCTGCTTGAGGTTCTCTGCAGCCGCAGCAGCAGCACCAGCGCAGCACGAAGAGCTAGGAAGATGGGATGGCGCAAGAGTATCGACGCACGTTGCGTCCCACACTAAAGGCCTACCCAACTTCCACGGAAACAAAGATATACCGTCCAGTCTTTTGCCATCGTCGCTTGCCAAGCCATTGGTTTCTAAAACAGCTGGAACGCCGACGGTGACAAGAGCTCGACGATGATATCGTTAATATTCGCGTGCCGCGCAAAACGGCCCGCACTTCGGCTGCATGATAGGCCGGGGTGTCCAAGGCTGTTGACTATTTCACCACAATGACAGCGATAAGGAGAACAACAAGGAGCACCTAAACGTAAGGTAGCAGCGAGGCGAAAGGTAGTGTCGTCGAACAAAGTGCCTATGCTCGACGACGGTAGTGCGTAAAGCTTTAGTTATATGGTTACATATACATTTTTCTTTTTCAAAACGTTGCCCCACTCTAGGAATTTCTCCTGTATTGTGGGTACGTAGCGTACAGCCAGACCCGTAACAACTACCTCTAGGTCATACAATTTTTATTTCGTGCGGGGATCGAACCTGCTACACGCAGCGCAGCAGTCAAACACTCAGCAACTACGCCAACCGTGTTATCGTAATTTGCACTAATGAGCAGTCATAAGTGAAAGAATTTGCGGGTTCCGATTAGGTGTTCCAAAGAACTACATCTGCAGGTTGTTCGAAAGAGATACTGCGGCCTCAGAATATAAAGGGTAAAGAAGGAACATGAGTGTGTTTTAGTCAGTAAAATCATCGAAAAAGTAAATAAGTCGATTTCCAATTCGTATAAAAAAGGCCAAGAGCGAGTCTGACTCGCGCACCGTGGGTTCTGTACAAATTTGCGACATAAACAGCCATAACTTTTGACTCCATAGACTTAGAGGGTTGAATTCGCTGCACAAAGAGCCTACAGAGTTGAGTATATGGTTTTAATTTCAACTTGATTCTTTCCTGATTTGCAGGTACCCGCTACCTGTAGTTTTTGCCCTTGCGCCTTACTGATTGTAATAGCAAAGCTAAGTTTTCCCTTTTCTTCCCTCTTTCTCCCCCTTTTCTCACATTTTTTTTTAAATAGCGTATGTCCGTCTCCAGGGTCTCAACTATCTCAACAAACAAAACAACAAAAAAACAAACGCACTTTCGCTTTTATAATATTATTAAGTAAGGATTCCTTAGTGCCAATTTGATCAGCAGTTTCCTTATCTTTCTCAAAACCACTACCTCATAATCTATGCTTTTTAAAATAAGAAAATCTCACAGTTCGCTTTCTCTATAATCTGACTCTCTAGAGGGTAATCTTTGAGGGTAAAAATGGGGTAATAGGAAGAGCACTACTTAACAGGGTAGATAGGGGCTAAATAGATATAAAGAGACTTCATACTACTATGATGGTTGTTGAATACTATTACTATCCGTATTCGATAGTGACGATACTTTTAGAATAGACGATCGGGTAACGATACGATATTTTTCAGACATGACATTGCATCTTTATTCGTGAGGTTAGTGCCTAACCTGGTGTCAAGACTTCTGCCTTGAATGAATATGCCGTCTAAACATATTTCTACAGGAAGATGCAATGTCAAGCTATGTCGTGAAGTCTTGAAAGTTTCGCAATAATTTATGAAGATCGCAAAAATCAAGATTAGTTTTAAAGTTGGGTTTCCATTCTACATGAGCGAATCCTCGCTCATTTCGAGTATAAAACTAGCCAGTCACAATGCTAACTTAGCTCAACTTATGAAATTTTTTTGTAAAGAACTGAAAATTTCAGTTGTGAAACTGCGAATCAAAAAAATTATTGGAGATCCTTTTAGAAAGGTTTTTTTTTTATTTTTCCTATCTTGTGGTGACGTTATCGTGTCGTATTGTGTAAAAATATAATAGCGAACGGTGACGATGTTTCATCCTTATCTTAATAGGAATGGGGCATTGTCGTAAAAAGATCGTTCTATGAAAAAAACTTGCGCTGAAAATTGAAAACGAAAATAGTGGAGGTATAAAATCCTTCATAACTCTGAAAAAAATGCACTGTAAAGTTTTACTAACAGTGAACCGTGCAAAAAATCACTTTGAAATAAAAATTTAAATTTACTAGAATCTGGACATTTTCGTTGTTTTATTTTTATTTTTAGCAAAAAACTAACAACACTTAAAGAACTACAGCAGTTGGTAGCAGCTGTACCGCCAGGCATTACACTGGTAGAGTAATAAAAAATAAAAAACTTATCGAGTGCTGTTTGGCGTTAAGTTGTTCCGTAGATAAAAAACCGGCCAAGAGCGAGCCAGACTCGCAAGCAGAGGGTTTTTTTTTTGTGGGTGGGAAATCTTCTCTCCCTCAAAGGCCCGACCACCTCCTTCGCTAGCATGACTGCATCGCAGAAAGAGGTGACCGCTTCCCATTCCCTCCCGCTCCGGACCATGCGTCGCGTCTGGCCCTAGTTCAGTCATCAGGGCCAGACGCGAGAGATCGGCGCCGCCGATCGCCTCTACACCGCTACTGTGGTGTGCTCCACCGTTTCCTCCGGACGATCGTCACAATAGTGACACCTGGGCGTTTCCTCCCGCTCGATTATGTGCAGAAACCTCCCGAAACTTCCGTGTCCGGTGAGGACCTGCGTCAGGCGGTAGGTGAGGACGCCATGGCGTTTCTCCAACCACTCCTCAAAGAGGGGACTTACCGACACTATTGTGGCGTGCTCTGCACGGGGTTGCGACAGTCGCTCTCTTCATGCCACCATGAGATCGCACTGGAGGTCTGTCCGCTGAGCGGCAATTAGCTGCGGCAGCGGAGATTCCCCTCGGTGTAGTGTCTCCGCGAGCCATTATGGTACCCCTTGTATTCATATTTCGGCCTTATCCTTTGGAAAATATGGCCGTATTATTATGGGTTTTTTTATTATTTACATCTACGAAATGACAACTGAAGAACAGCGAGTAACGTACAAATCCGTTTTTACAATTAATTTCATTACTAGTTAAAATAAATCGGAACCCTAAAAGTCCCGTACCTCTCAAACAGCAAAAATCTTGAAAACATTTCCAGTTGTAATAACAAAAACACAGGTACAGCACTATTCAACACAAAATGTGAACACATTTCACAGATCCAGTCATCAAACCACATATTAACCGCTTTGACCTAATAAATAGGCAGATGTCGTAACATTTAATATGCACATCTGTCGGACGTATCTCTAAATTTAACTTGCAAATGCCGTTCAAATGTGTATTAGCCGAGATAACTGCTGTCAATGTGTCTCATAGCGGACACGAGGCCGAATGCCGAATGCCGAATGCCAGCGCATTAAATATTCAAGCACTAGTGGACTGTGCCTATTCGTCTGACCCAACTATCCACCGAAATTTATTTTATTCATTTGATGGCCTCTACAGACCGATGTGTAAGTAGGTAAGTTAGAAAAAAGTAGAGCAGCTGAACTGGCAGGTTTTTGAATGAGGAAGTAGATTATTTAGAGTGCTGAAAATATTTCAATATAAGGCAGATCTTAACCATTTTTAACATGTAACATGGTCTGTAATTTTGGCACTCGGGATAAATTTTGAGGAGGTTGTAATGTATGGACAAAAGATAGGATTGTATTTAACCATACTAACACTATACAGATTTAGAATTTTCTTATTTCGTTTGTTAAATGATTTGCGACCACTGTCTATTATAGCATTTGAATGTCATTTAACCTAAAAGCTGGGGACCTGGTGTCCTGAACACAGGCCTTTTTTTTTTTTTTTTTTTTTGGGGTGGGAAATCATCCAATGACTTCCCCCGCTCTGGGCGGAGCGGGGGGGCATGTCAGACTTGTACTGACTAAAACCCACCCATGTTCCTTCTGTTGCCCTTTACGTTCCGGGGCCGCGGTATCTCTTTCGAACAATCCGCAACCCCGGCAGGCGGAGGTTCTGGCAAGCCCCTCTGCTTTGCTGACTCTCTTTGAGGCGCGCGTGAAACACGAACGCGCCGTCGACACGGCCTGTCGTCAATCGACGGACGGACGGCGAGCTACCCATTGCTCACCGTCCACAGGCCCGCATCTACGGTGGCCGGAAGTCGTCTCGCGGCGCCCGGCGCCATGGGCGTCTCCCGCGGCGGCTGGGTTGGGCAGATGTTCTCTCCCTCAATCGCCCGGCCACCTCCTTCGCTAGCATTACTGCTTCGCAGAAGGTGGTGACCGCTTCCCATTCCCTCTCGCTCCGGACCATGGCCTGAACCAGGGCCGGACGCGAGAGATCTCCGCCGCCGATCGCCTCCACGAGGGCACGGCGGTGCTCCGCCCAAGCTGGGCAGACCGCCACTGTGTGCTCCACCGTGTCCTCCGGGCGATCGTCACAATGGTGACACCCAGGCGCTTCCTCCCGCCCGATGATGTGCAGGAACCTCCCGAAACTTCCGTGTCCGGTGAGGACCTGCGTCAGGCGGTAGGTGAGGACGCCATGACGCCTCTCCAGCCACTCCTCAAAGAGGGGACTTACCGCCGCTATTGTGGCGTGCCCTGCACGGGGTTTCGACAGTCGCTCTCTCCATGCCACCATGAGATCGCACCGGAAGTCTGCCCGCCGAGCGGCAACTTGCCGTGGCAGCGGGTTTTCCCCCCGGTGTAGTGCCTCCGCGCGCCACTCAAACAGGCGCGCGAGGACTATCGCCTCCAGATCCCACGGTGGCAGTCCGGCAAGGAGGCTCGCTGCCTCGCCGGAGATCGTGCGGTAGCCCCGGACAAGCCGTATGGCCACCACCTTTTGGGGCGCGTTCAGGTAGTGGGCGGCGCGCCGCCCTAAAGAACGCGCCCATACCGGGGCCCCGTAAAGGGCCATGGACCGCACGACTCCGGCATAGAGCCTACGGCAGGAGGCGTTTGGCCCCCTCAGATTGGGCAGGAGCCGCTTGAAAGCAGCCCCCGTCCGCTCGAGCTTGGGAGCCAAACGTCGGAAGTGTTGAACACAGGCCTTAAGCCTAGTTCAGACATCAGTCTCCCACAATATACTTACTGTATCCATTTGCTCCCTATAAAACATGTTTTTAATGTGAACAAAATGGACATATCAATTGTATTCAGATTATTTTAAACCAACTAAAAAAGGTGGGTTCCCAAGTCATAGTAATCTTTTTTATGTATTTATGTTCCCCGATTATTCAAAGAGGCCATAGATCCCAGGTGATTCCATGGTTCAGTCACGGTTTATATGATGATGGTGTAAGGTCGGGTGTCAGATGGAAATGAAACATCACAAGATATTGTACAAGACTGTCCTTTAATATGAGATTACATCGTTTATATATTGGTTACACACATAGAAATAATAAGTACTTACATACTACATCACACCTCCCAAGGCAATAAAAAAAAAAAGTATTTCATTCTTTGGATACTTTTTTTTTTTTTTTTCTGATCTGATTATTACTTATACTAACTATTTGGTTACATAATTACTGGAATTTATTAATAATGATTATACCTAAAATTACAACAGATGTTCCGTCAGTGTTTACAAACAATACGTGTACTTATTAGCTGGCATAATCTATCCAGTGCAACACGAGTGTATGTCATTTTACAGCCACAATCGCAATGTAGATCTGTAACCTAAGTATTGTTACTATACATAGTTATGAGTAGTACAACTTCGTTCTGTCTTTATGAATAACATCATTTTTACCATTGATGTTTACCTCTACATTCGGAGACAAATCTCTAATAACAGTATAAGGACCAGTATAAAGATTTGAGAGCTTATTACCAGTTTCATTTTTTATCAAGATTTTATCATTTGTCTTATATTTTATTGGTCTTACATATTGATCATGTCTGTTTTTCCTTTCTAATTTCGTATTAATTAAATTTTTCCGTGCTTCTGTTTGTGAAATCTGCAATCTATATTTAAGCTCAAGGGGATAACTGTCATAATTGTAGAGTGGTTCTACTGTTCTTAAAAGGTTACTTGGTAAGTTACATTTCTTTCCGTAAACAAGTTCGAAAGGAGTAAATTTTGTCGATGAATGTACTGTGGTATTATATGCGAAGGCCCAAAAGGGTAACCATGAACTCCATAAGTCTGGTCTTTGATTGATGTGTATTCTTAAAAAGGCCCCTAGGGTTTTATGGGAATTCTCTAGAGCGCCAATACTCTGATGATGATATGCTGTTGAGTTCAGTTTAGAAATATTTAGAATTTTACATACCGCTTTGAATGTGTCTGACATAAACTCCGTACCTCTGTCAGTAGCGATTTCCCGTGGCACCCCGTGAAGGAGAATGAAGTTGTTGACGAACACACGAGCGACTTCAGCTGATGTTCTACTCATTAGTGGAAAAGCACATACATATTTTGACAGTTCGCACTGAAGTGTTAAAATATATGTGTAATTATTGTAATCTCTATCAAGTGGCCCTACTATGTCTAAAAATATTTTTTCAAATGATGATTGCGCCGTTGTGGTTATAACCATGGGTTCTTTTACCATAACAGTATACTTTTGTTTTTGACAAATAGTGCATCTTTTAACAAAGTTGTTTATATCCTTTTCGAGCCCCGGCCAGAAATAATATTTTTTAATGTTGTTAAACATTCTTTTTATCCCTGCATGGCCACTTGTCGGTAACAAGTGGAAGTCATTTAAAATGATTCTCCTGTCTTCTAAATTATCTACTCTTTCTATATCATTTAAAATACATAGCCGTGGTCCTTCCCATTTTGTATATCCTTTAATCTCATTAATTATTTTGTCTAAAAATACGTTATTGTATTTATTCTTCATAAAATATATTTCATTTATATTATTGCCATTACAGAAATCGCACATCGCTCTCACAAATGCGGCTGGCGTCAGTTGTGATCGAGCAGATGGATTTATATACAATACTAATTTTTCATGATCATATGAAAATATACCATTTTCCTTTGATATTCTATTTATTTTTTGTAGCCTGTTTAGGCATGTTTTATCAATAAATTGCAGCTCTACTGCATTATTAGGTTTATTAATAGTTCCTACAATCCTTGCTTCACCTGAGACACAGTTTTCTACGGTAGCTTCGGGAATCTGTGAAGTTGTTTCTAATTGTTTGATTTGTGCTCGTGTCATTATAAATAAACATTCGTGCATACTCTTTAAATCCTTCGACGATATCGGAATTCGAGATAAGGCATCGGCGGCTGCATTTTGTTGACCTTTGACGTATTCTATTAAATAGTCATATTCTTCTAGACATAATCTAAATTTGAGTAATCTACTTGACGGTTCCTTTAAACTAAATAAATATACTAGTGGTTTGTGGTCGGTGACTATTTTGAATGAACGCCCATACAAATAGGGTCTAAAATGTTTCACGGCCCATACTATAGCCAGGAGTTCTTTTTCAATAGTCGGGTAATTCCGTTCTGCTTTGTTTAAACTCCTACTGGCGTAAGCAACTGGGCGACCATCGCCATTGGATAAAACCGCTCCTATCGCGTAACCTGACGCGTCAGTTTGTACTATAAACTGATTTTTATGTGATAAATCCGGATATTGTAGAACTGGAGGTGTAGACATACATTCTTTAAGCGTCTCAAATGCCTTTTGTGCGTCACTATTCCAATTAAATTGAACATTTTTCCTACACAAATTATTTAAACTGTGCGCAATTTCAGCAAATTTTGGTATAAATTTGCGATAATAATTCGCTAAAGCTACAAAACGCTTTACTTCATCTGTGCTTCGGGGAATTGGATAGTTTTGTATAGCACTAATCTTTTCTGGATCGGGTAACACACCGTTGTCTGTTACGACGTGGCCTAAATAGAGCATTTCTTTCTTAAGGAAGTCGCATTTCATCGGATTTAATTTTAAATTAACAGTGCGCAATCTTTCTAAAACTTCGATTAAATTTTTGTTATGATCCAATAAGCCCCGTCCCATTATAATCAAATCGTCCTGATAACATAAACATTTTTCGTAATTAAGGCCCGCCATTGCCATTGTCATCATTCGGGCAAATGAGTTAGGACTTGTCTTAAGCCCCATTGGCATTCTAGTCATTTGAAACTGGCCTGAATGAAAAGCTGTAAATTTCCTACTATTGGGTTCGAGTTCCACGTTATAAAAACCTTGACTTAAGTCTAAGTGTGTAAAATAGATACAACCAGAGAGTGAATCTAATATTTCATGAATATTTGGCAGAGGGAATTTATCATTTTGTACACTGTTATTTAGCTTTCGGTAATCAATGACTAGACGCCATTTTTTCTCTCCGTTTGATTTCTTTGGTACTAAAAGAACGGGACTAGACCATTCGCTATTACAAGGTTCAATTATACCTTGTTCGAGCATGTGGTCAATTTGATTCTGTATTTCCCCTTTTTGGGAATGTGGGAGCCTGTAGGGTTTGCTATAGATTGGTCTAGTACCGGGTTTTATAGTTATTGAATGTTTATATATGTTTGTCGTAGTTAGCTGGTCTCCTTCGAGATAAAAGGTATCATTATATTTTGCACATATATTTATAATACTAATTTGTTCCTCTTTATTTAAATGCCCTAAATTTAATAATGGTAGCAGTTTTTTGACTCGTTCTGTATATTTACTGGGCTTGTCAAATATACAGATATTGTAATCACTTGCTTTATGTATATTAGGTTGAATGTTATTTATATAAAAATCATTTTCAGTGGTATTCAAGATTCTAATTGGTAACTTCCCATTCGCAGGATTTGCCAGTGTGCTTGCTAAAAATATTCCGTTTCCTATTTCCGCCGCGCAGACTACACAGTCCTCCGCTATGTCGGTCGTAATGTAATGCGTACTTTCGGATCTAGCCGGTATAGTTAGCGTCTCATTATGTAAGGTAATCGGCAGACTGATTTCTTTATTGTTATTATTTATAATCAATGATTTAGTCTTAAAATTAATAATCGAATGATATTTGCTTAAAAAGTCTTGGCCTAAAATGCCACTAGCCTTACAGGGTAAGGAGTCAAATACGTGGAATTTATGGTTTAGAATTTGATCGCCTGTTCTTAATTCAAGATAAACAAAACCGATCGCTTCTATTTTTCCACCAATACCTTTTACAACAAGCTTCCCTTTTTGGATGGGTACATTCAACTCACAAATGTGTTTATATTTTACGGCCGATATGGAAGCTCCGGTGTCGATTAGCCACGTATATGTAAGATTATTATGCTTGGAGTTTAATGAAATATGATATATGCTGTTACTTGACATCATAACGCTTTTATTCACGAAAAAACTCTTCTAAATTTTCATTACTATTTTCGGATTGACTTTCTCGCAGGTTTGCATCTGTCAAAATATGCATATGTTCTTGCTGTTCCTGGTTATTAGCCTGGTTATAAAATATCTTACCTCTGGTTCCACGGTTTGATGTACCACGGCCGCGAGATCTCCATCCACCGCGACCTGTTTGCGATGTTCGATCATCCCTCCGATCCGCTGGTAGGGTTGCTTGTCCTCGTCCTCGTGACACCCCCTGACCTCTGGAATTCCTATATTGGTGGTAGTTGTTATTACGGCGCATAAATAGAATATCTCCTGAAGTGGACGGTGTTGAAACTTCTTCATCGACGGCTGCTTGTATAGCATCACTTAAAGATGTAAATTGTCGTGCTGCTATTATAGTGCTTAGCCGACGATTTCTCAATCCGTCGGCAAAACTTTTAATGGCTAATTTTTCGTTTATAGGCTTTAATATACCGAAGTTTGACTCATTGCCTTCAGATTGGGAAATCGTCAAGTCAACAAACAAATCAGTTATCTTCTTACCATAGTCATCTATAGAGAGATCGTTTTGTTTCACATTGTACAATTTGTGTTGTAGAGCCGTTGCCGATTTTTTTGGTAACAGGCTTGTTTTCATAGCCTTGACTAGCTCATTTACACTGTCATATTTTGTGTTAAGTTTGAGTTTAGCAGACTGCGAAAGTCGGCTTTTTAGAACAAAATTTATTAATTTAAGTTGACCGTCTGAGTCAAGTTCCGTTTGATAGTATTCTATCCCATCAATGAGCTGTTTCGTATTTGTGCCGTCGTCATTTAAAACTGGTAATAAGCTCAAGGCGATCTTTAAATCAAATTTTGCCATATTTAGTTCTATTATCGATCCTTCAGCTGATGATGAATTATTACACAAATCTAAAATATTGTCATACAAGCTAACAAAATCTTTGCTTAATTTATCAAATTTACGTGATTCCTCGTCTTTTAATCCAGTTTTAAGCAAATTTAAATGTTCTAAACTGTCATTGAAAGTACTCAGTAATTTATCGGCCTCTTTTAGCTTTTTCAAAACAATTTCACCTCTTCGTCTACTTGGCCCTATTTTTATTAAATATATTCTTATCTTACCAAGGTCATTATATAACTGTAACAACTCCTCATACATAACTGTTCATAATTATATAGTTCGCATACCTTAATCTCGATTATGATTTCACTGCTAAGGCACGTGTACACAGTCCGAATTAGAATTGCCGCACTTTCATACATTTATTAGGACACTGAACTCACTAGAACACTTGCCGAATTGTAGAATTTGTTATACGCCTCTGTGTTGTCATGGACCCTTGTTGGAAGCATGGACCCGACATTCCTCGCTTGCAGACATGCCACCAGCACCGCCGCGGCACCTTCTGGATCGGTCCACAGAACGCCTTAAGATATGTCTCGTTATCTGCTCTCGCGTCCACGACTCATGACATCTCTTGTATATGTTATACATGAAATATAACGTACCGAGGAATAAAATCGTGCAAATGATTATTAACACGATACTTATGGCCGACAAATGTAATTTGAATTCCTCCACTGTCGCGGTGTTTTTAGCGGCGCTATTTTGATTGAGAAATACCTCTTCATTAGTTACTTTTGAGTTACACATGATTGCAAGTTACTTTTAATATATCTTCTCTCACTTAAACAGTTTCCGCGCAGAGCAAAGTCTATACTAATCGCGCACATGATTCAAGCCCTGTTTAGTGGCAGGGTCGCCATGTAAGGTCGGGTGTCAGATGGAAATGAAACATCACAAGATATTGTACAAGACTGTCCTTTAATATGAGATTACATCGTTTATATATTGGTTACACACATAGAAATAATAAGTACTTACATACTACATCACAATGGTATCCTATAGAAATCAAGGGAACTTATCGAATTTAAGAGGACACTTGAAGCAATTTAAGTTTCTTTTATGACTGATGCGCGCGGTTTCTCCCGCGTTGAGTTTAATAATTGTCTTATGCGATCGCCTAAGTGTTAATCCAAGTTACAAACTAATTACGCGCCAAATTATGTATAATTCCTGAAAGATTAACAAAAATCCATACATTTATTCACACAACGTTACGCATTTATAGTAGTACTAGTTGCGCCCGGCGATTTCTCACGCGTTGTCCGAGATAAAAAGTAGCAGGCGGTGGCCCTGGCAGGCCCCTCTGAACAAGCTTGCTGACATCTCTTTGAGGCGTGCGTGGAACACTAACGTGCTATCGAGACGTGCTATCGACACGGCCTGTCGGCAATAGACGGACGGACGTCAACAGGCTTACATTTACTGTGGCCGGGAGTCGTTTCGCGGCACCCGACACCGCGGCGGCTGTGTTGGTTTGAGGTTTTCTCCCTCAAACGCCCGGCCACCCCTTAGCTAGCATTACTACTTTGCAGAAGGAGGTGACCGATTCTCATTCACTCTCGCTCCGGACCATGGACTGAACTAGGGCCGGTTGCGAGAAATAGAATTTCCTCTACAAGGACTTGGCGGTGCTCCGCCCAAGTTAGGCAGACCGCCACTGTGTGCTCCACCGTATTTTCCGGGCGATCTTCGCAATGGTAACACCCGGGCGCTTCCTTCCGCTCGATTATGAGCAGGAACCTGCCAAATACTTACGTGTCCGGTGAGGACCTGCGTCAGGCGGTAAGTGAGGACGCCATGGCGGTTCTCCAGCCACTTCTCAAAGAGGGGACTTATCGCCACTATTGTGGCCCACCCTGCATGTGGTTGCGACAGTTGCTCTCTCCATGCCACCATGAGATCGCGCCAGAGGTCTGTGCGCTGGGCGGCGATTTCCCGCGGCAGCGGAGTTTCCCCAGGTGCAGTGCCTCTGCGCGCCACTTGTACAGGCGTGCGAGATTTATCGCCTCCAGATGCCATGATGGCAATCCGGCAAGTAGGCTCGCCTTTACACATTTATACTCACATACACAAACAGCAAAACCAACAACAACTATCTTTTGGGCCATACAAAAATTTGTTTAATTCGGAGACCCGAATTAAACAAATTACACGCAGAGCAACAACCAATCGTTTAGCCACTACGTCAACCCGTGCGGTCAATGTGTTAACTCAAGAAAAACGTAAATGAGTGTCGTAGGGTTATTTTTTAAGGCTGCAGTGATGTTAAAGCTTAGGCTATTTAATCATTAAAGTTGGAGGTAGTGCAGGTTCTAAAGCCTTACAGCATTCTAGAGGGACTAACTTATTACCTGAATTTAAAGTGTTTTACCCATGTGTTTTGTTAATCACTATCACAATACTTTTGAAATGAGTAAGATGATAAATCTGATTCCAAGAAAAGCATCCCATCATTCTTCTCAAGACTATCCAGTTTTTCCTACCGATAGGTACATGTTGCTGAAAACTATAACTTTCCTATATCACGTAACCAGGGTTAGCAGAGGTGTATCTTCACGCACACCCACATTTCGCAGATTTATTAAAGTACCATTTAATGTGTGGTGAGCCTATTGCCATCAAGCGACCACGTCAAATTCCTGATGAAAAAACCCAATAACACATTGCCCAACCTCGGAATTAAACCCAAAAGCAGTCTTGCTTTCGGCCGCTAAGTCGCCAATAACGATGCTATTTTAATTTAAGAAGTACATTTGAATTAAAACAAAAAAAAAATGATTTAGTAACTAAATATAGTACTCGTAGGGCCGTTCTTGAGGTTGTGTACCTCAAAAACTGTCAAAATGACAAACATATTTGTATTCGACAAATATGTTAACAGTTAAGTGGCGATTAAAAATCTTTATAAAATACTGGAATCTTCATATATCCCTTAGTATAATACTGGAATCAAAACCAGCAAAACTGCTGGTTGCTTCAGAACAGTTATTATAACTTTATCCGTGTGAGAAGTGAGTGATGACGTTAAGGTTGTAAAAATGAATCAAACACCATATGCGTTTCATTAATCAATTTATCTTACCAAAATAACTAATGTGTGATTGTAAATTTTGAAATAAGTATTGAACTTTCACTTCTGAATAATTTTGACTACGTCCAAAAAATTATATTTTCGAAGACATTGACATTGTTCCATCTAACCATAATAATTATAAGGATAACCACCGACGGCAGCGCCGCCACCGAGCCCACCGTAGCCATATGCACCGGCGCCGATACCAGCATCAATACCAGCGCTTAATCCGGCGTTGATCCCACCACCAATTCCACCACCGAGTCCCCCGCCAAGCCCACCATAGCCTGGGATGAACCTTCTATTAGCTGCCAAATTGTTTGAATTCAAATTATGATTGAGTCTTCTGTTGTTTAAGTTGTTGGAGTTGAGGGATTCCTGTGCTTCACACATCATGATCACCATGGCGGAAAGGCACATCTGGAAAAAAACAAACATTTTTAATAAATATGGCGCTTTTCGAAGGAGGCTCATATTAAAATAGGACGAATTACTCATCAGATGTCACAAATTGCTTTAAATTGTAACAATAGCTTTTATTTTGACATAATAACAACATTCATTGCATTTTTTGCTTTGATCAGCAGACAATTTTTTCAAACATACGACTCTTGAGATTACTTATAATACAAAGAGTCGCAGTGCACTGAATGTAGTTGTAGTGCTTTCTTTTAGGTTTTATCCTATTGAATAAAAATGCACTTACCAGAAGGTAGAATTTCATTTTTATTTTTTTTTTCTTGTTGGGTCCTCCTAAGTTCAACTTACGATTGCTGCTGGTATCCATGATTTACGGACTATTTGTATGCACTTTCTAGCTGATAACACTATATCTAAATCGCGATTCGTCAGACATAATATTTTACATGTAATTGCTGACATATTGGTCGAATGGCACATATTTGTGTGTTAGTTTAGATTACCGTACCGCATTGTGATACTGATAATAAATAAAAAAAATGTGCACTATAGTTATAGCAGTTACACTATTTATTATACAATTAGGACAATTTTATTTGAAACTAGCGATATGATTCTTGCGGTTTTGGAATGAAGTTCCTTATCGCGCGTTGCGAAAGGGGGCTAGACGAAACAATTAAGACCAAAAGTTGTAACGACACTTTTTGTTATAGTTACAAGCCGTGCGGCGTGCGCGTGTTTCTCTGTCTGTCTCTATCTCTCTCTCTCTCTCTCATAGAAAGCAAGCCAGTTATGTGTGGTGTCGCGACGATTATTTTTGTTGAGTGTATACAGGTTTTTTGTACATGATAAATAATAACTTCCACTTAACTTTACACCCATCCGGGTGTCCCTTGACACCTCTCAAGTTTTTTTTTAAATCGCGTTCCTGTTCCACGCTCGCCTCAAAGAGATGTCAACTAAGCAAAAAAACCAGCCATTGCCACTGCCTGCCGGGGTCGCAAGTTGTTCGAAAGAGATACCGCGACCCCGAAACACACAAGGACAAATGAGGCAACATGGACGGCCTTTAGTTAGTAAAAGTCTGACACTCCCTCCCGCTCCGCCCAGATTGGTGGAAATTATTTGATTGATTTTCCATGCCTCAAAAAAAAGATAAGACTGAAGTCTGGTCTCTTGGACCATGAAACTGGAAATCTTTTGTTCTTCGAGGTCTTGAAATTCGCAAATAAAATGGATTTTGTATAGAAGTTGACCCGATCAGCGGATAAAAATGTTTGGGAAAATGAAAAATATGAATTTTCAAAAGTCAGAGAACAAAAGTTGTTCATGTTCATAGTCCGAGAACAACCCAGGAGATCTTGCGCGTATGTATTATGTTACACCTTGTATATTACGATAATAAACAGAATTTATTTTGGAACTTTCTCTCTCTCATAGAAAGCAAGCCAGTTATTTCCGTTTCGTCTTTCTATTTCGCATTGAACAGTGTGGTGTCGCGACGATTATTTTTGTTTAGTGCATACTGGTTTTTTGTACATAATAAATAATGACTTCGTTCCATCCGCGTGTCCCTTGACACCTCCTAAGTTTTTAATAGTTCGTTTATTGATTTATACACATAATTTTCCCTTTTTAATATTTCCTATTAAAAATATTTAAAAACATAAAAAATAGTAGCCCACCGGTATCAGGAACAGGGTCTAAGCTACCGGCGGTCAGGGCTCCAGAGAAAGAAACCTCCTAACAATACGAGCCGTGTCTAAGAGTACCGCTTTCTGTATCAAGCTTTTGATCCAGCTGCCTAACGAAAACCTTCTCGGGTGTTGGTCGAAGCTATTGGCAATTAAGCCATTGGTTGTAACGACTATCGGCACAATGATCGCTGAGAATTTATTATCTGGTTATACTTATTTGGTTTACAAATATGGGAAAGATTTCGGTTTTGAAGAAAATCATGAATTTAATGATAACATGTTTACGAATCTTATCAAAACATGTTTTCCAAAGAATTTTACTCGCTTGTCATAAGATTTTCCATCAAGAGATCCTCAGAAGCGGTCGGGACTTTAGAAGTACTCTAAATATCGCTCGTTTACTGTTTATTTCGAGAAGCCTTATTGTATGTTATAGATAAAAGTAAAGTTAGTAGTTTGTTATTGATTACTAGTTTTTTCCCGGATCTGAAATAATCCCACGTGTACATTTTAAATGTAGCAGACATATTAGTGTTGCCATAAGTGACAGGATTTTTGGATTCGAATTAGTATTTCAGAAGATGGAAGGAAAGTTGTTTTTTGTATATGTGTGGGTATCCCCTACATACAAACGTACAAACAACAACTACGAACTTTACATACATAAACTCACGCGTTTCTCATGCAAGTATGCAGAAATCACAAGACGCCACCTGCTACTATCCCCTACAAATTCTTTCACGTCCATACATTTAGTCATACACTCACGGTGGATGCGAGTACTGCCAGAAGCCCTAGCACGAGCGGGCTGTCTGAACGTAACGTAAACACGTAGATTTTTAAATACAAAACACCCGATTCACACTAAATCCTTACTTCCTTACTATAATAATATTATAAAAGCAAAAGTGAGTTTGTTTGTTACGTCTTCACGCCTAAATGGCTAAACCGATTTTGATTAATTTTGGTACAGAGATAGTTGAGACCCTGAAGACGGACATAGGCAATTTTTTTTAAAGTCGGAAATGAGGAAGAAATGGAAAAACTTAGCTTTGCTATTACAATTAATAAGGCGCAAGGGCAAAAACTACAAGTAGCAGGTACCCGCAAATCAGGAAAAGGGGAACTGTGTTACCCCGAATTTAACGCGAGCGAAGCCGCGGGTAAAAGCTAGTATTCTCATAATTTCGGATGTATGATTAAAAGGATATATTGTATACTAAAAATCTCTGAGTATCTGATTAAAATAAAATAACTTGAGTGTCAGACTTGTACTGACTAAAACCAACCCATGTTCCTTCTAATGCGCTTTATGTTCCGGGGCCGCGGTATCTCTTTCGAACAACCCTCAACACCAGCGGGCAGTGGCCCTGGCGGGCCCCTCTGCTGGCATAGCATACCTAGAGTTTGGATATAGCCCTGCATTTATAGCAATAAGTATGCCCCTATTACATTGGCTTTAACTAAAGGAGGAGCTCGTGGCTAATTAATAGCGGCCGCTCTGGTCGATCTTTAGGTTAAGCCGCGCCCCGTTACGTACCGAGTTTCCTCCGTGCCTCGGAAAGCACGTTAAGCTGTTGGTCCTGGCTGTCATTTGTAGATCATTGACAGTCGTTACAGATAGTCAGTGTCCCGAAAGTCTGACAACCAGTTTTACCAAGAGGTACCGTATTACCCGGTACTAACTGGGTTATGGAGGTCAGACAGGCAGTCGCTCCATGTAAAATACTGGTATTCAGCTGAATCCGGTAAGACTGGAAGCCGATCCCAACGTAGTTGTGAAAAGGCTAGGCAGATGATGGCTTTAACTAATTCAGCTGGCAGATGACATAGTTGCGGGGCGAAAGCGATATCGCGGCTGAAATCATCGACAATGTGATCTTGAAGCCTATTAGAAAAAAAACTATTTATTTACATAAACAACATATTATTATTTTAAATTGAGAATAAAAGTACAATGGGTTTCTTGGTTTGTATTGAAATCAACAACTACCTCATTTTACGGTTGAAATAACTTACTAAACATGACTAATATATAATTATTATTTGGTTATGCCATTTTCATATTTATTTGTTTATTTAAAGCTTGAATATGTACAGTAAACGCTTAAAACTCCAATGGCGCGCTAAGGATTACATTGCTATGAACTGCAGTCAGTGCGTGTGCGTGTGAGTGACGTCTCAGCATTCAACAGATAACACACACTAATAAACTGAAGTCGCACTAAGTGAAATAACGTTATACCTCTGTTGCATTTAGAATACGTATTATAGTGGCAACCCGTTCGTCACATTGCATTGCTAAAATTCGTTTGAATTCAGTATGTGCTGCTAGCTGTTTGGGCTTAGCCATAGATTTGCGATGAATGTGACACGAGTTCGATATTCATATACAAGATGTAGTTATTTTTGTTTTTTTGAAACCATGTTTAAGTTTTAATTAAAAAAATTTTAGGTTTATGTTTATTATGTCATTTTATATTTATCTTTTCGGTATTAGAAGGTGGAAATAATAAAGTCATGCTGAATGATAATAAAAATGTTTATACGTTTTATTATAAAATTAACAAACTTTAAAAAGAATTGTGACGTTACATTCCAACCTAGATAAAAGAAGTTCACTTGTAACTTTTAACACTTATTTTTTGTGCTATACCCACTTAGTCAATTCATAATAACCTATCAAGAAAAGTATATTCTAATAACAAAAATATTACTGTGGACCCACTTATTTTAGGTATCGGCTCATAAATATTTGAATGTCTTTGGGTATCGGTATTCAACAGAGTTTAATGAAAACTAATATTTATGATTTAGACTTCTAGAGGAAGTTTGAAAGTTGCGCCTGTTACCGAAAAATTGAAAGGGAGTCGTTTCTTGATATGGACATGTAATGAGGAAGGACGAAGCACATGTGACTAAAAGAGTGATGGATCTGAATGTTGAAGGACAGAGAGCGAGAGGAAGGTCAAAGAAAAGATGGATGTATTGTGTAAGGAATGATATGAAGGAGAAAGGACTAAATGATGCCGTGACGTCTGATAGGAGAGAATGAAAGAAGAAAACGTGTTATCCCGACCCCAAATAGAATGGGCCAGGGGCAGGAAAATGATGATGATTTAGACTTTATGAACATGTTTTTTTTATGTAACGTCACAATAAATGAATTGAGGTTATAGCTTAAGTGTTCATTTTCTTGACGAAAAGAAGATTGAAACCTTACCTTAATTTAATATAATTAAATAATTACACATATATTAATATTACTCAATATTTAGTTACACCATCTAATAATTAAAACAAAACATCTCGATTAATGTTTAGTATATCCTCCAATATTTTCAATGCAGTCAAGAAGACATTTGCGCATGGACCCTACATGGTTCATCTTTAATTTTCCCACACCTCCAACCAATGTGTTTTTAATTATTGTATACTTCTCATATGACCCCCCCCCCCCCTCCCGTGACTCCCACCTTTGCAATAATAATTATTTCAGGGTGAATGTGAAACCAGTCGTCGCCAGCAGTCGCAGTTGTCCTGGATTTTAACTGGAGTTAGAAAGGGTTTTTTAACTGGAGTTCGGTGATGCAAGCCGTCAGCGTGGAGGGCACGGCAAACAATTTGCACTGAAGTTTCAATTAATTCTCCAAAGTATTTCTTTGGTGTGAAAGCTTTCGTTTCAAACTCGCCAAACATTTGTCGTAGCTGTGCGACGGCCTTCGACTTCTCTGTCGACTAGCAAGGCTACCGTTTTCCTTACATCTTTAAATTCAGCAACTTACAATATTCTTCAACAAAAAGAAAGTGATATTAAGCAATTACTGTTCTATAACAAAATACTAAAGTGGCTACATTTTTATATAAAATTAACGATGGCCAGCGGTTTCACCCGCTGCTCAGTCAATTGCAAGGCTAATTGTTTTATACGTGTATCCGAACCCAATTAACCGCTAAGCCATCTTGATTCGAAGGGGTTTTTCAAAGTCGGTTTTGATTTTTGCAAAAACAGTTTTTTTATTGACTCACCGTTTATACCTATTTAAATTTTCACGGTATGACTGCCGGTTTAACAATTCAAAATTAAAGAAGTACGTTAGGCCGCATGTCACTTACTCTTCAGGATTAATTAGACTGATTCAGCTCATTTCTGCTTTTGTCCAAAGAAAAATCCAGTCATATATGGTGACCGGCACGTACTTTTCTCCATACAAAACTAGTATTTCTTTCTGTACAATACCAAAACAATTTGGCCACAACAGTTGAGCGGTTACTGTGCATTACAAAATTAATTAATCTTGTAGATATTATATTTCAAGAAGTCTACTCTCACTTTTCACAGTAAGATGCAGTGGGTTTAAATTAATTTTGAGAACTCTCCGGCGTCTCATTATTAAGCGAGGTTCGCATCGAAACAAGTCCACTGAGAAAGATTTCGTTTAATAAAATATGCGAGATGATAGTCTTTCGCAAAAATTGGAAGCAGTTGCTCTAGACGGATAGGTAATTTAATTTTAATTGCATGGCAACATTTGCAACACAATGAGAAAACACGTGCGAGCAAACACGCTGAAATGAGCACTGTTAAATGAAATAGAGATAACATATCAATGCTTGGGTTCAGAAAATGTTTTCCTTGACACATAATTTATAAACAAGGTGTTTTTTTCAGAAAGAGATTATAAAATAATAATCAATTAAGATTACGATACCTGGTCAATAATATACCCTTATAGTAGTTTAAAATTCTCTTGGTTTAGGGAATAAAATCATCCAATATTTTTTTGCGCTTGTTGCGTGTTTGAAAGCGCTGGATTTGTGTGTGTATAGGTAGAGATGGGATATTTGGATGCATATTTACCTAAAATTAAGATGTTGGATATTATGGAAAGCATTTACTTATTTATCGGAAATTGATGAACAGGATGAACGGATGGATTCAGCAATTGCAGTAATTTGTATGAGGAGGCTTTATTTCAGTTTTAGTGAGATATCCCGTGAGATTTAGTAAACCTATTGACACAAATGATTGTTGCCCATGTCTTTTTAATACTACTGAAGTTAAGTGAATATACGTACATCCGATTACGCAATCCCTAAATTCCGAGATTTTATTTTTAGTAAAAATATCCTAACAAGCCACTTGGGAGCGGCTTGTTGTACTTTGTTGTAAATATGCATCCGATTATCCCATCTCTAGTTACAAGGCAAATTTCAGACAGGCTGCGTGTGTTTTGTCACTTACCAATATCCAAAAAATAATAAGAAGAAAAGAACAGCCAATGATATTATTGGTTTGAGGCAATTATACCATTAGTAGGTAAATAGTTGACAACAAAGTGATCCTATAAGGGTTTTGTGTTTTTCCTTTTGAGGTACGGAATCCCAAATACAAGCTTTATTATTTCATGTATCTTTTAAATACTTTTCCAAGACATAATTTAATAAAAAAAAAAAAACGTTTAAAGTCGTAAGTCAGCACCGAATTTGTGTGTTCTTTTTTTAAATCAAGATTACTAAATTTATATCAAGTTTTGATTTTCACAAAAAAAAAACATAAAAATTAAAACTGTATAGTGTTTTTGTAGATTTCCATAGGCTAAAAAAGTTGAAAATTAGTAAAACCATGCTTTAAATTGGTAATTGTTCTAAGTTCTGTGAGTTCCGTATTCATGCAACATGGCCACTGTAAAAAAAGTTTCAATATAAAAACGTGCATGTTTTCCACAGTTAAATAATTTTAGACGGCCTGGAAAAGTTTTGCGTGCCTTGCAAAAGGAAATAGCTTTTGGGACTGGATTTTAAACACATGAGAAATATTATCTAGTATTCAACTTTGAATTATGACCCTCAATCTTCGCAGCCACTAGAAATTCATTGATCAATTTACTCCCTTAGTATTTCCGTTAGGTCTGTTGTTTGTTCTATAATATGTCAAAAATACATGATCTTTTTAAAAATGATGCATGTGAATACGCAAAACAACGAATGTGAACGAATGCAAGTACCGGATTTACAAAAAGATCATGTTATTAATCACTTGCATTGTTGTTATTGATCATTTAAAAAAAGTTCATGATACATATGTAATTACCTTGTGTTTCACAAAGGTAATATGCAAAACAACGAATGTGAACGAATGCTAGTACCGGATTTACTTGAATCTATTAATGTGTGTTCGTCTGTTTATGTATGACCACTGACGAAATATTAGTACTTACGGATTTTGCTGCCTTATTTAATTTGAACTATTCATCATCTTTATCATTGTCCTGCCCGGTTATTTCTTCTCCCAGGGTTTCTTGTTGTTCCGGGGTTGCGGGTTGTTCGAATGACATATTCTGGCACCGGAACACAAAGCGAAAATGAAGGAACATGGATGGATTTTTGTCAAAATCTGACACTCCTTCCGCTCCGCCCAGAGCGGGGAAGTATTCTTCTTCTGCCATACTTTACGTTTGACGTCATTTAAGGCGATTCTCACATGATACCGGTCGTCCACGCAGTCAAGCGGTAAGGCGGATCTCAAGTCATGTATGAAATCCTCTGATGCCTCCATAAAATCCTTCGCTGTCACCATCAAGAGCGCGAACTCGCCTAAGTAGTTTCTACCTTCTAATTCTACCTTCTTTTTAGCTTTATTATCTATATGTCTGCACATCCTTTGCTTATTTAGTACTAGCTTCCGCCCGCGACTTCGTCCGCGTGGCATTGTTACTTTGGGCTAACGCTAACTTTATCCCGCGTGATGATCGAAAAAAAATATCTTTTTCTCTCCTTTTCTCATTAAAAAAATAGCCTATATCCGTCTCTAGGGTTCCAACTATCTCTGTACCAAGATTCGTCAAAATCGGTTTCGCCATTTAAGCGTGAAGACGTAACAAACAAACTCACTTTCGCTTTTATAATATTAGTAAGGATTTTACACAAATCCTTCCTTGATACATTTACTCCCTTCGGCTGCATCACATGTCCATACCATGACAACCGAATACGACAGTCAACAAGCACCGTTGACTGAAAAATTTTTGCGTGTCGGTGTGAAAGGAGAAGAAAAAACAAACAAAAAAATTTATATGAACCTTAAAAGGTATTTTATAACAATTTACGTCGGCTTCATGCGTCGACCTACTTTGTGCAGACGCAAATAAAGAAAGACCCACATCACATCTTTCAACTTATGCCAACCATTTGTCATGTAACAACGGCTTTTGTTGGTGGGCTTCTACAGGAATGAAATAAAGTAAAAGATGGGATTTTTCACAGTACTAATTATAGTCTAAAACCGGTATCTAGAATTGTGCGCCGAGAAATTCAAAATTTCTTACGTTTTTAGGATTCCTTACATAAAACCCTTATTGGATCACTTTTGTGTGCATCTGTATGACTGTCTGCCAAGATAGACAGACGTGTATTATCTCGGAAACGCGTGAAGGTATCGAGATGAAATTAAAACCATATACTCAACCCTGTGGTCCCTTTGTGCTATGAAAAATCAACTCTCTGAGACCACGCAGTCAAAAGATATGGCTGTTTATGTCGCAAGTTTGTACGGAACTCGCGCAAGTCTGACTTGCATTTGGCCGGTTTTCTTTGCAATTTGCAGGCCAGCTAGTGCCAGGTTGCATGTTGGTTAAAATATAAATGGCTACCGTAACAAACATGGATTTACAGAGCTATAATAAATTAAAATCATTAATTAGTACAGGGTTCTGTACGTTCATTCCACCTCAATGACTATTTCATGAAAACTTACTAAATGGGATTTAAATGATTATAATTAAGTAAACTATATTTTAATCATTTTATATTACAACTTATATTTTAATCAACATAGTACGCGACACCGACCCGCAAAATGCCAAAAAACGTCGAAATTTTTAAACTTCGTGGGTCACCCTGTTGGTTGTTTTTTATTCTTTTTTCTATCGCTCTGGGCAAAGGGGCAAGTTTCAGACTTTTCCTGAATAAAACTCACCCATGCTCCTTATTTTGCCCTTTGCTAAAAATAAAAATGGAGTTTTCAGCAATAGATGAGTGATTCAAGAAGAAGGTTTATATGTATAATATTAGTCCATAAGTAGCAGGTCGCTAGTAAATAAAAAAAGAGCATCATGACTGCGTTTAGAAACATTTAAACCCTCTTCTCTCAGCTTGGAGTTTTATTATCTTAATAGCTGGCGCCCGCGGCTGCGCCCGCGTGGGGATCGAAAAAAAGTATCCTATGCGTTATTCCAGACTATAGTCTAACTCTGCGCCTTTCATCAAGATCCGTTCAGCCGTTTTGACGTGAAAGAGTATCAAACATCCAAACAACCGTCCATCCATTTTCACAAACATTCGCATTTATAATATTAGTAGGATATCCATTGAGGGTTCAGTAAATTTTAATTGCGTTTTTTTTCTAATATAATTACTTAATATGGGTGCAAATAAATATAAGTCCTCGTCCCAGAACCATTATTAATAACACATATTCGTAAATATGAACTGTCATTAGTCACTACATAAATGATGACACACCGATCTTTTACGTTTAATTGCAGTCCATGTGTCCTCGGCTTAAAAGTCGGTAATGAAAGGTTAGTTATTGTAATCTTCGGTGATCAATGGACTCGCGTGTTAGAAATTCATTTAACTTTCCTGTCTCATAATTACAGCTATAGACATAATTACGTTGAGTGACTGGTTTAACGAGGGACAATATTTTTTGACAAAAAAACATCGCACACCTGTAACAAAGCTGAGACAACTCAAAAATCGTGATTTAATTTGTTATCTTTGTATTAGACTTCCTATTTAAAAAAAAAGTTGCCCTACACTAAGAATTTCTCCTGTATTGTGGGTGCGTTTACAAACATTTAAACTCACAAACACCCAGACCCGAAACAACTACGTGTAGGTCATACAAATATTTACTTCGTGCAGGGATCGAACCTGCGACGCGCAGCGCAGCAGTCGATCGCTAAGCCACTGCGCCAACCGTGTCGTCAAAATATTCGGTGATCATAAACAACTAACTAATATTACACAATTTATAAACAATGACATTTTACAACATATTTATGAACTAAAATAAATTGAATTTTCATGACTTCCTTAACAGACAGTAATACACTTTTCGTCTCCTGAAAATTACCTATTTTAAGTTGTTTCATTAGATCTAGGTGCGATATCATCTTCTGCCTAGCATTTCCCAAATATGATGTAGTCAGCTACCAGTCTTACCCAGCAATTTGAATCCCAGTATTTTAGACAGCTTCATAGCAAAGTTACTGGTTACGATGCCTTCATCATCATCTGCCTAGCCTTTTCCCAACTATGTTGGGGTCGGCTTGGAAGCCGACTGGAGTCTTACCGGATGAGTGACTGCCTATCTGACCTCCATAACCCAGTTAGTACTGGGTAATACGATACCTTTTGGTAATACTGGTTGTCAGACTTTCGGGACACTGACTATCGTCGTGTAACGACTGTCAAAGATCTACAAATGACAGCCGGGACCAACAGCTTAACGTGCTTTCCGAGGCACGGAGGAAACTCGGTATGTAACGGGTGGTCACCCATCCACAGACCAACCTAGGCAAGCGCGGCTTAACCTAAAGATCGACCTGAGCGGCTGCTATTATTTAGCCATGAGCTCTGTACGGTGCACGTACATGGGTTTTAAAATATGTATATTTATTGCAATAAGTTAGCCAGCAGTAGGCTCGCGTATGTGCACTTTGAACGCAACCTACATTTGGCAGTGCATTGACATAGGAGGTGCAACTATTGCATGCATTCATGTAAATGATTAAATTTAGTGTTCAATTAGACGTGGTTTGAGTCGGACAACTTGCATTGTCATTTAGACTCATCCCGTTTAACACTCAGTGACATCTCTGCATCTTACACTACATTTGCATTGACAATCTACATTACTTATGCTAGGGATGCACCCTACATAGTTTTTTGGTCCTTCGTAACTATTGCAAGTACTATACAGTCCGATACGTCGGTCGATAAGACGCCGCGCGGGGTTTGTGTCGTGTCATACCGTGCCACGTGTGTTGCCGTGCAGGAGCATTCGGGGAGGTAGCAGCGGTCCAGGTTCCAGAGCGTCACACTGCATTACATTTGCATACGGGGAGAGTTCCTGAATTTCAAGTAAGATCGTTCATTATTTATCTTACGACTTTACAATGGAGGGTTCAATCATGCGTCAAGCGGAGATCCTCGAGGAGGTGAAGAGAATCCATTCTAATTTTAAGAAGGATTCAACGAGCAGGAAGACCACCGATTACATTCGTAAAAGGCTTGAAAGGTTAGATGAACTATGGGCGGAATGTGAAGAGAAGAACCGAGAGCTGAGTGCAGTAGCGGAGAAAGATCATCAATATTTCACCGGTAACATTTTCGAGGTCATTAAAGGCTGGTACCATGGAACGCGTCAGGAGATCGCAGCGTTCGAGATGAAGACTCTTGCTGGACCCAGTAACGCCGGCCATAGTAAGCTAAACATTGAGTTTGACAAAACCCTGTTCGAAACATCTGTAGGAGCAGAGGACAAGCTACTCGAGTTACAGCAGTTGCAACAAGCTAACTTCCGTGCATTCACTAGGTTAGTAAATCAAAGCCTAGACAAGGTTAAGGAAAAATGGGAAATTGAGGATAGGCTTAAGACTGTAGAGTTCCGGTGGACTGCGATTGACAAATTGCATTTACAAATTGATGGCATATTAGAGGGGAATTCCCAAGATTATTATGAAGAGTTCTGTCGTTTCGAAGATGCATTTATAAATATGAAACGGGCGTTAAACACTAAATTGAACGCTTCTATACACCAACAGCAAACATTACCTAAAATTGAGATACCTATCTTTAACGGCAACTATACCTTATGGCCTACTTTTATGGATCTCTACGTAGAAGCGATTCACAACAATCCAGCGATCGCAAAAACTCAGAAAATGCAGCATTTAAAGGGTAGACTTCGCGGTGAAGCGGACAAGCTCGTGCAGCATTTACACATAGCACCCGAAAATTATGACACGTGTTGGGAAATTTTGAACCATAGATATAATAATAAGTTTCTGTTATTCACAAGAAATTTCCAGGTATTTATGCGTCAACCTAACTTGCAAAAACAATCTGCGTTCGACCTCAAGCGGTTATATGACACCACCAACGAAACAATAAACGCGATACACAACTTGGGCATTGATACAAGCTCATGGGACCCGATTCTAGTTTACGTGTTGTGTGAAAAATTAGACTCAGAAACTTATTCGGAATACATGCAGTCCAGGTCCGACCCGCGCGCGATACCAACATACAATCAGTTCATGGATTTCGTCGAAAATAAGTTTATGGCATTAGAACCATTGCACAGGAAAAGGCCAGAAACCTGTGATAAAACTGCATCAAAACCACATTTTCAGACGCCACATCCGTTCGGAAAAAATTCCAAGTCACAACCCAATAAAAGTTCAGCGAACTTCTCTCGCAACTTCCATGCGTCAAACGCTGGACAATTCAGCAAGATTGGTTGTCCATTGTGCAATATGAATCATGCACTATTCCAATGTACTAAATTCGCTGACATGTTGAGTCCGGAAAAAATGACATTTATAGAAAACAATAAAATATGCAAAAATTGCTTATATGTGCATAATAAGGGTTACTGTGCGTCACAGAAAAGATGCAGAGAGTGCAATGAACAACATAACACACTTCTGCACAGCGATATTGCGAAGTCAGTGCAAACGCCCTCAGCAACACAAATGGCATCTAAACCGTCGTCATTGACTTTAACTAGGTCAAATAAAAATCTGCAAAACAACTTCGCATCAAATAATGATGATGAAATATTATTACCAACAGCATTATTGCAAGTAGCCACAGCTGGAGGTGATTACATTACATTAAGGGCTCTAGTTGACCAAGGCTCACAAATTACTCTGATAACGGAGAATGCAACACAAAGATTAGGCATAAAGCGTCAACAGCTGAGTGCAAACATAAGCGGCATCGGTACTTTATCCAACAGGAGCAAAGGAAAGGTCCGTCTATCCTGCAAGTCCTTATATAACGACTTCCAGTTTGCAACGGAAGCGTTAATCATGACACGGGTAGTAAACAATCTACCTAACGTTACATTTGCAAAGAAACCTTGGGCTCATGTGACAGACATCACACTAGCCGACCCAGATTACAACTTATCTAGGCCCATTGACATACTTCTGGATGCACACGTATTTTCCGAAATACTCATGAATGGCCTAGTCAAAGGGGAGGTTAATGAACCCATGGCTCAACAAACACGGTTGGGTTGGATATTGTCAGGCAATGTCACTAAAACATTTAATTGCAACGTCGTAGTAAATGAAGTTAACGACTTGACAAAATACTGGGAAGTGGAAGACATCAACGGAGATTCATGCAATTCTATGACGTCAGAGGAACGATACTGTGAGGAGCTCTACACTACAACAACCAAGCGATTATGTGATGGCAGATATGCAGTTCGTTTGCCAATGAAGCCTAATTTTAATCAGCTGTTGGGCAAGTCAAAGCCACGAGCTATAGCACAGTTTAGGCAATTAGAAAGGAGATTAGGCAGGAATGACAAATTATCAGATAGCTACATCAAATTTATGCAAGAGTACCTGGAAATGGGACATATGAAGGAGAGCAAACCTGGCTGCAATACGGCGTGCTACTTACCACATCATGGAGTCTTTAAACAGGACTCAGTGACAACAAAATTGAGGGTGGTTTTCAACGCCTCCCAGAAAACTGACACAGGTTACAGCCTGAATGACTTGATGGAGTGTGGCCCTAAGCTTCATCAAGATCTGTTGACATTATTATTAGGATGGAGGTTATACAAGTACGTCTTTACTGCAGATTGTGAGAAGATGTACCGCATGATCCTTGTCCATGAAGAAGACCAACACTTACAAAAGATCCTGTGGAGGGAATCCAACCAAGGTCCTTTAAAGGAGTACCAGTTGTGCACAGTAACGTATGGCACCAAGGCAGCACCATTTCTAGCTCTTCGAACGTTGAAACAGCTTGCAGGCGATGATGCAGAGAAATATCCGTTAGCAGCGGATGTCATTGCTAACGAAATGTACGTTGATGACGTCCTAAGTGGCAGCAACTCCATCGAACGAGCACAAGAAATTCAAAAGCAACTCATCGACATGCTGAGTGGAGCTGGCCTAACGCTACGGAAGTGGTCAAGCAACGACCAGACCTTGATTAGAAGCTTATCTTCCTCAGATCTAAACCAAACGACAATGCATTTTACAAACAATGGAATGACAAAAGCCCTGGGGGTCCAGTGGAATCCTATAACGGACACATTTTCGTTTACAAACAAAATACAATTTGACAATAAAAACCAATTGACAAAAAGAAAGCTACTGTCGGAAATCTCGAAAATTTTCGACCCACTGGGCTGGCTGACACCTTTGACAGTAAAGGCCAAACTGTTATTTCAAAACGTCTGGCTATCAGGATGCGATTGGGATGCAAACTTACCTGATGACGTGCAAGAGGAATGGAAGCAATTTACTAGCGATTTACACAACATAACCGAATACCAAATACCAAGGTGGCTGGGAGATATTACGAAACCATTCCAAGTACATGGGTTCTGCGATGCGTCCGAAAAGGCCTACGCATGCGCTATATACCTACTGACAACAAATGACAAAAACGAGCCTGTGACTAGACTTATCGCTGCAAAATCGAGGTTATCGCCCATCAATAAAAAATTGACCCTACCACGACTCGAATTATGTGGAGCGCTACTACTTTCACGGCTCATGAAAAAGGTCCTTACAGCCTTTAAATGGGACAATGTACACAAAAACACATACGCCTGGACGGACTCTATGATTGTATTAGGCTGGCTGCATGGTGACGTCACAAAATGGAAGTCGTTCGTTAGCAACAGAGTACAGCAAGTGCATGACGTAATTCCTAAGCAACACTGGAGTTATGTCAAATCCGAGGAAAATGCTGCAGATTGTGCATCACGCGGAATCAGTTGTACCCAACTATGGCGACATTCTTTGTGGTGGCAAGGTCCATACTGGATGAAAAATTACAATGAAGATACTTTTGACAAAATTGCAATTACACCGACAACATGCGAATCAAAACAAAAGAAAATGCAAACATATGTTGTGAAATGTGAACCGTCTTCAATAGTAATTGAGTTATTAGACAGACACAGCGATTTGACTCGTATTACAAGGGTCATTGCTTGGATGAAACGTTTCATAAACAGCTGTTCGAACACCGACACTCATCGTACTACTACCTATTTGACATCTGCAGAACTACAAAGCGCTGAAAACCTTCTAATGAAACATATTCAATTGCACGCCTTCAATGAAGAGACTATGAGATTGAAGGAAAACAGAGGTTTGAGTACAAAAAGTAACCTCTTGAGTTTAAATCCATTCCTTGATAAACATGACATTCTGCGAGTACAACAACTTAGCAAGGATTTCTGGAAAAAGTGGTCGCAAGAGTACCTCCAACAACTACAAGCAAGACTAAAGTGGAAACGGCAGAATACTGACATAAAGAAAAATGACATTGTATGCATCAAAGATGAAAGGTTACCTGCAGGAAAATGGGCACTGGGTCGTGTAGCGGATTTACACCCTGGAAAGGACGGCCATACTAGAGTTGTGACATTACGAACTGCAAAAGGCGAAACTAAACGACCTATTACAAAATTGGTCCCACTAGTTGAGGCTGAAGAACAAAATAACCATGACACTGACAAACTACCCAAAAACAAGCGAAGCCGAGCTAAAAGGCTTAGCTGGAACAGCTTGGTATGTTATATGCTGATGCTAGTTATGACATTGATAACACCTACTATCCAGCAAGATATGCAACTTACACAACTGACAAAAAAATCAAACACTGTACTTTGACAAGATTGCAAACCTACAAGAAATTAGAGATGAATGGAAACTGGTATTCTATTACAATATGACAAACTATTGGCGCAATGTGGACACGTTGCAAGTATTCGTATCTCACATAAAACAAGCTCGTTGCGAAGAGTGGATGATGCAATTTCATGTTTTGCTTAACCAACTTGAACAAAGCACGAGTGAACTAAATTATTACAACGAATTACTGAGGTCCCAACGGATAATTCAACACAGGTTCAAAAGAGGATTAATCGACGGAGTAGGGTATGTTGCGAATTCGTTATTTGGAGTGCTAGATCAACATTTTGCAGAACAGTATGAACAGGACATTGACACAATCCAACATAAGGAAAATCACCTACTTCAATTACTTAAAAATCAAACAAGTGTTCTGGAAACCGAGAATAACATTGTACAGCGTAACGAAGCAACAATGGTAAAGCAGTTCACTTTAATCAACGATCACCTCACGTCCTTAGAAAATAAGACGCTCAAAGATAAACTTGAGAGTTCACATGCATTCTATATCATTACATCGGCCATAGCTGCAGAAAGAATGGCCCAAAACTTAAAAGATATTCAAGAATCACTCATCAACACCCTGACAAATATGTACCAAGGACATATGGACGTGCATCTATTATCACCAACCCAAATGCAAAGCGAACTAGACAGAATAGCTCGACTACTACCTCGCGATTCTACACTACCTGAAGTTCATAACGACATAAGAGACATCTACAGGCTGTTTAGAATACATGCGCGCATAACACAGCACTATCTGTTGATGGAAATAAAAGTACCGATCTTGAGTGATGCCCTATACGAACTTAATAGACTTATCAGCATTCCTCAACGTATTGACATAAATCGGGTAATGTATGTTATTCCCAACTCAGAATTAATAGCATTTAACGCCAACCAATACTCATTTATACCCCTAGACCAGTATGACATTAATGAATGCCAAAAATTACATGACCAATCTCTACTGTGCAAACTAAATCACCCTATATACAACACCGGTGATCGTCACAAATCTATTTGCGATGTACAGCTGATTCGAGACAACGAAGAAGACAGCGTTTATTGCCATACGCAAATAAAAATATGCACCGACAAATGGGTCAAATTACATAAACAAAACACCTGGTTTTATTATTGTTGTGACGCGTGCGAAGTACAATAAGGGCCGATTTCACCAATTTATCGAGATCGAGATCACTTGATCTAACACACCTTCTTGCGCTTTATTGGCTCCAACAGCACCATTGAGAGCTCGGTACCACCTTGAGGGTCTTCACAATCACATCGAAGTGCTTGATTGGCTTCACCAGAACCAATGATAGCATGGTGGGACGGGTTGAAATAAAACATCTGAAAACTGATTTCACCTTTCGAATTCCGAATTCCGTTCTATAAAATGAAGTTTCCAAGGACAAACAGCGTAATAGTTGTCACAAAAACGTAAAACGTTTAGAATTTGCAACATACCAAAGCGACTTACTGCGTCTATAAAACGAAACATGTCAGCATTTCAAAACGCTGCAAGTTATCAAAATCACAGTAAAAATATGGACAGTACGGAAACTACGTACTAACGTTCGAAACGGCACACTCACACAAACACGCGAATACGAGACCTCTAAGCGGACATCGCGGTGCTGTCAGTCGTGAGTGCCGCGTCAAGACGAGTGGTTGCGTTTATCTCCATAAAATGCATAAATTAGACAAAATCGGTTTTATAGTACCCTGTCCTTGTTTCCCAATAGTTTATTTAAAGAAGATATTCATTAGAATGAGAATTCATTATACTATAAAATTTAATAATAAAGCATTCCGAACATGTCGTAGCAGACGAAAATATTTTTAGTATTTATAGATATTTATTTTTTAATGTAGTGGTTTTTTAATTACACACGCGTTTTCCGGGTTAAAACCCAGTACTATGCGTTTCAATTCAGAAAAGGATGACCTTGGCCCTATTTTAGAATTCTCTCATGCCTCATGCACGCTTTTCTAACACTTACACGCTCTTAAATAAAAAATAACCATATGAAAATAACATGAACAATATAAATATTAGCGCCACATATGCCGCGCGTCGCTTGCGGCGTCCACCGCGCGCCCTTCCGACAGGGACCGAAGGAAACGTTTTCGTATATCCGCGGCTCACGCCAAAAATTGTAAAAGGTTACATCATATTGACAAAGCTCACAAGTCGTTTTGTATTAATATTAAACTGTTCCGTGTTATAAACGATCTTCTTTTACTGGTATTAACTAAAGTCTTGAGATTACCTATTTAAATTTTATTTGGAAACTAGTTATTTTAACTCGATTGTTTGATCACTACAGAACACAGAATCAGATGTTTTAATACATACAGTTCAGTTTCAAAAACATTTAGAGTGACAACCCTAAAGCTGCAGTGGAGCGTAGGTATTTATTTCTACAACTAGGCCTAGTTTTCTTACTGTCCATACTTATACTGTGTCAAAATTGTTTATATAGTTGTGTCAATTTCATATTTCGTTTCGCGATGTGCTGCAAGCTTTTCCTATTTTTTTACGTAAAAAGTATGTCGTTGACCGGTGGATATGTGACGCTGTGCGTAGCGTACCTTAGGAGGACTAAATTTTGAAGTGATTGAACAAAAAGCGGGTGCTGTACGTCTGAAGAAGATTTCGCATGGATGAACGTGCATAACTTCTCCCAAGCTCAAATCTTCTGGTCGGTTATGAGAACATCAGTGAGATCGTGTAACTCTGTTTACTTGTGAGGGCAGCCTTGAGGAAATTCGCCGTCGTACTGGTATGGCTAAAAGTGCAATGTCCAACCTAGGAAAATTTGGAAGACGCCACATTCGGCGTATTATTGGTCCGTGTACTGGTGTTCTCAATATTTCTTTTTTGGCTCTGTAATGTGGTGCAACAAAAGTCGTGAAAGCAGAAAAATGTTTTTTTTGAGATGTGGTGTTTGTGAAAGCTGATACGTAATCCATGGACCGAGATATGACCGTAATGGGAACATCTCGTCCATCTCGTCGAAGAGAACAACATCACTGAACTGCTTTCCTCAATCGACAGGAGCGAATTTACTGATTTTTCAGACCTATTATGCGTGCGTGTCTGAAAAAACTTGTAATACTGGGCCGGATAGAAAGAAAACGCGCGCAAGGCAGAGCGCCGGCTATATCAAAAAGGCTGTTTGAGATAGTTTCAACCGAATGATTCGAACTGCAGGAGACCGCGAAGTTGGAGACGGGTCATATGTGGTTGCTCTATCCTCAGCAGTGAGAGAACGCGATCAAATCAAACTTGTTATATTTTAAATGCTATTTTTAAATAAAAAAGCTTAAAACAAAGAGCGTGTTTCTTTCAGAATATTATTTAGAGTTTTCCGCCATCTAGTAGTATATTGTTGAACTAACTTTCAATTACTCGTGATGTCAGAGTTAACGTTATAAGCTGTTTATTTATTTATTTTTGAAAAATGTTTGGTCTGTGTCTATTATTTCGTTGTAAATAAAAACTTCTGTAATATTATAAAACTTTGTTTATTAAATATCTTATAAAATATGAATTTAAAAATACAAATAAATTTTAGCAAGCACTTTGAATTGTCGGAACAATGAAATAAAACAATAAAATAAAGCTACAGTACCAGTCTGTAAAGTACTATAGTTGCCATTCCAAAGCGTAGATCATTATGGACAAGAATGGAAAATAAACTCCATGGACACTCATAAATAAGAATATTGTTACAAAACATCATTAATGTTGAGATGCTAGATTATGTGAAAACGCTATAATCGTCCAACTCGTAAAATGTTATAATGTTTTCTTTTATATCTTTAAATAGTCCTGTAGTAGGTACTCAACTTGCTAATCTGAAAAGACAAGAAAATAAAGTTTTAGGTCATGCATTGTTTGCTTAAATATATTTTTTTTATTTGTAATAGCCTGATTGATTTGTAATAGCAACGCTAAGTTTTCCCTTTTCTTCCCTCGTTCTCCCTCATATCCCACCTTTTTTTTTAATTAAAATGAGCCTATGTCCGTCTCCTGGTTCCTAACTATCTCTGTATCAAAATTCCTCAAAATCGGTTTAGCCATTAAAGCGTGAAGAGGTAACAAACGAACAAACTCACTTTCGCTTTTATAATATTAGTAAGGATTACATTTAAATCAATTTTGTAGAGACACCCTATATTGTGCTATCACGACCCATTGATAGTTGTAGATAAAGGAGATCTGATTAAGGTTAAGGGTACGCCCACTTGAAATTAAAAAAAAATATATGGTTCAAACTTACTGCGTAAAGTAGTTAGCGATTAGCTCACAACGTCTCTCGTAATTCGTATTATTTCTTTGGGATATGTTATTACTTATGTTGTGAACATCACCCTGTGCTATCAAATCATCCCAAAAATCTGGATTGATAACTTGGCTATCATGAGGAGGCGTGGATTCACGACTTCGTATTGCAATGTTATGCAGAACGGCTGTGGCAATAATTATCGTAAATGAATTCTGCAATGATATTCCTAAACCTAGAGCCATGGCTGAAAAACGACTTTTCCAGACTCCAAATATAATCTTTCTACACAATTTCTTGTTCTTATTTTTGAGATTTTTTGAACAAATTTTCGGCAGCTGTATTAAATACACCTATCTAATGGAGTCATCATATACTTGCTGCAGGCATAACCAGCATCTCCAACGAGAACTGCACTACCATATTTCCCTTGTTCAAACATAGCTCTTCTATAACAGTTGTTAAAAATATACGAATCGTGTGTACTCCCTGGCCATCGAGCTACCACATCAATGAACTCCAAATTGGTATTACAGATTGCTTGCACATTCAGAGAAAAATATTGTTTTCTATTGCGGAAAAGCTCTGGATCCTCCCACCTAAAAATATGTTCGTTTTAAATTGTGTCCAAAATATTATATTAAAACTATCTCCGCAATATTTTGTGTAAACGCATTGGAGGCATTTATAAAAAATGCTGCTGGCTTATACGATTTAAAATCAGATAGTCTGATCTGTAATAAAAACATTGCTGTACCTGGTGATTTTGTGAACGTTATATGAGTGCAATTTGTAGCACCAATAACAAACGGAAATTTAGCTTTCTTATAAAATTCAATTTGGGTTTTGTGGATATCGTGTGGTAATTCTGGAAAGTAAATATGGCGTGGGCGGAGAGAAGCTATAGCAGTGCCGACTTTGTGTACGATTCTATGAGCAGTAGAGGTGCTAAATCCACACAAATCAGCAGCAGTCATCTGATAGCACCCAGTTGCATAGAAACGTAGCGCACAAAGCAGTTGATTAATTGGAGACACGCTGTGGTTTCTTAAACACAAATTATAATAAATTAGACATAAATAGCTGTTTTATGCACGAGGCGGCTAATAAAAAGGCAGCACAGCTAATACGAAAAAAAACGTCTATTGGTTCTTAGATGTTGGTCGGAAACTCTATCTTGTCTTCAATAGATTCCAACACAGATAGAACTGTTGGCTTTGTGAGTCTAAACCTTTTAAAAAAGTCTTTGTCGTCCAGGTTTTCAAAATGGTCCTCTCTCTCACGGAGTCATCTTGGACGACGCACAACAGATTTATGGTCGTCCCAACTTTCGTCAAAACACAGTGATAATAATAAATACAATATTGATGACACGTACAGCCAACGCTGGCGTCAGTCATATTTGTGCGGGTTTAGTGACATTTGACACAATTTTCCAAGAAGTTAAAAAGGTTTATAGGTATGCAAACCTTGTTCTTGATGAAAATCTCGTATAGGAAATGGAGGTCCCGACCAGACTGGTGTCATCTGGTGGGCCTGCCCGACAATGTTGTCTATATATCCTTAAGTCGCGGATAACATTGCCTATGCGATATAGATTATCGATGTTAGTTCTTCAGTTATCACGAGCTGTATTTTTTGCCGTAGTGCTTATTTGTAGTGCCGCTACAAAAGTCTTAAGTAACCTGACTGATGGCTGTTTTGATAGTTGCTCTTTCGAAAACAACCAACGAAACGATCTAAAAATGGGAATGAAACATCAAGCCGCGGGCAAAAACTAGTATACCATATAAAAACGGAATTACGGGTGATTCACTCTATCGTCCCACAGGGGTTTTTAAGTCTGTCACAATTTCAATAATATTCGTCAACAAACTTCTTGGAACCGTCCAAGAAGTTTGTTACATATTTAATAGAAGAAGTTGTTATTAATCTGTGAACGCACATTTTATTGGACAAGGAAAACACGTAATAAAATACACTTTTACAAAGAGAATCTTTAATAACAAATTATTTATGTCTAATAATATCACACCGGTTGTTCCCAATGACTATGAGTTAGGTTAAAGTGAACTTATTTATAAGTACACCTACATTTCGGTAGTTTCCTTGAATGCCAATCAAATCCAGTCTGTAGTTTGATGCAAATTTTCCTGCTTTTCTGAAAATATATGTATTTATATTAATTTGAAATACTAAAATGTTTTTGTTGTTAGTAAATAACGGACCGTTACTGATTCTTTGTTATTAACTGTTCAGTTCCTTATCTGGGCAAAATACCAATGTCTAGAATGCAACCCTATCAGCTCTGACTCTTTACATAATTCTATATGCAGCGGAATCCATGCAAATCTGCAGACATCACTAATATCACCTAATGGCATAGAAACGAGGAGCACATTTCAACTAATAAAGGTTACCCTGTGGTTTCTAAAAAACAAACAGTAATAGCTTAGGCCCTCTGATTAAGCCAAGAGCTTTTGTGCGCACCAGGTCCACAGCTGAATAAAATTAATCATTATTTGGTACTTACATGTCTGTACGAAACTATTTTACCGTCAACAGAATACAGGTACACCTCTTGTGTGAGATGAAATCGTGTAATAAATACCTGGTCGTCAAGGATGACAAACTGAAATGTTCTTTTCTCTCGCGTGGTAATCTCGGACGACCAACATCCTCATCGCAACGTTCACGTGAACAGTTTTTCCACTTTACGTAGCCAAATACCAACAATATCAATATTTTTAATAATAAATATTTTACAAAAATGATGGCACTGTCAATACACTGACAGCTCATAGTTTTGTTTTCGACTTGACCGACACAAATCGGGGCGATCAATCCTAACTTTAGTTAATAAATCTGATCACGTGCTTTGTTCACAGCGAGGGAACGAGATAGCTGCAATTTTGTAGCCTGTCTTTATCTCGCAATTGCCTATTGTCATTGTCATAATTATTGTTTTAGAATATTATTATAAGTTTATTTTATTGAAAATGTCGATTTTATTGGCTGTGTAAAATAAAAAGTCTTCACGTGAGCTTTGAAATGTTCGTCGCTCAAGATCGATAAACGAGAGAAAGGAATATTTTGTCAACCTTGATGATTTGGATTTCACAAAACCAACACTTCTGCCTGTACTGATAAATTAGTGCCAGCAGTAGAGGTCCTATGGCTGATATGATGATGATGTGATGAATATCTAATTTAACTGGCAAATACGTGTGTGAATTCACAAAATTGGTTCACCAAGCTGACCTCCTCAAAACAATATGTTATGTGTACTTATCTCATGTGTAGTTAAAGATTTTCTTAAATAAAGTGATTATTATTCCGAAATGAGAGCGTGTTTGTCCTTTTTCAAACGAAATGTGCATTCACAGATTTACAAACAGCTCCATCCATTAACTTTAAAACAAACTTCTAGGCTTGTTCGTTGTACTACTAGGTGACTGAAAACTAAATAGGTATAATAAGTCTGAAAAATATACGCTATTTATTTAAATAAGCACTTTATTTTTAAATCCACATCCAAATTAATAATGCTTCTTAATAAAGTACAAGGCGCATCACATCGTTTGATTAGATCACGATGATTCATGTGAAATCTTGTTCAAATCCGCAATTTTTCGCTGTACTCGTTTTTATTCAACCACTTTAAAATACTGATTCACTAACTATATAGTGTCTAATTTTTGCCATTTGCGGATGCCGATTCCCTTTTTCATTTAACACCATTACTTTAGTTATTTATAGGAATAGAAAAAAGCAAGTAACACATTGACACAACTGTAAATACAGGTTTGACAATTAATTGCATTTTGATATTATGGTGATTTCGAGAATAATAGTCGCAGTAGGTTGCTTTCGGCTGTTGCAAAAATTCGTTTTTGTGAAAAAATTACGATCTTTGAGTTCTTTGCCATGGAAACGTACAAAAGTGTTTGATCTTTAGATCACGAAAACGACCTTGATCGAGATCATGTTACAAAATCGGTGAAATCCACCCTTAGTGTGCGGTACTCAAATGACATCGGAGACGTTACGTCACTCGGGTCTGATAACGCTGAAACCAGGATGCAACTTGCAAGGCGACTCATTCACACTGCACGCATACATGGAACATACAAGTAACATTTTAGTCAATGAACCATATGCGATGATCGTGCCCACGATCTCTTCAATCAACAACATTATCAATACCTCGATTCGTAACTCATCTTTGCATATTGAAACGCATGAAGAAACGTTCAAGAAGATTGACACGCAATTACGCTCTATAAAAGAACAGTCTAAGCTAGACACCTTATCCTCTCACGACGTTCGTCACTACATTGCAATCTATGTGGTTGTTGCGATTAGCATTGCACTGTTTGTAACATCGGTATACTTTTGGCGAAAGATGGCCACCCAGAGACAGAGGGAGGGTCCGCAAGACGCAAGAAGCAGAAGCAGAAGCAGACGAGAAGAAGATGATGACATCGAGGACAGGATCAGCAAGATCGACAAACGGGACTCAAAAGTGAATCAAGTGTCGTGTGGTAACCCTACCACAAGTGAAGTGAAATTTGACACTGAAAAACATAGTGAAGTGTGCTAATTTATTATTATGACATTCTATTTATAGACTTTTGATATTCATAGTTTAGTTCAACCATTATTTACATTAGAGTCCTACATTTTTACATTCTTATTTTACTATTTTACATTTATTTTCTACATTCTTTTTTATCATTCATTATTTTTTACATTCTTATTTTACTATTTTACATTTATTTTGGGATTGTTTTAATTAGTTATTCTCTGTGTTGTGGCAATATGTACGGTGCACGTACATGGGTTTTAAAATATGTATATTTATTGCAATAAGTTAGCCAGCAGTAGGCTCGCGTATGTGCACTTTGAACGCAACCTACATTTGGCAGTGCATTGACATAGGAGGTGCAACTATTGCATGCATTCATGTAAATGATTAAATTTAGTGTTCAATTAGACGTGGTTTGAGTCGGACAACTTGCATTTTCATTTAGACTCATCCCGTTTAACACTCAGTGACATCTCTGCATCTTACACTACATTTGCATTGACAATCTACATTACTTATGCTAGGGATGCACCCTACAAGCTCATCCGTTACGATGCCTTCAGAATACTTTTAACGGCGGTCTAAGAACCACCAATGGCAACCAAGACCAACCACTTACCGTGCTTTCTGGTACATAGATATATTTAATAGATGATCACCCATAAGGGCTGACCTCGACAAGCCTTGCAAAACGACCTAAGGTTCGCTCTATTGGCCATCGATATTACAAAAACAAAGTTAGCTCACTGCCTGCCTACTCGGCAAGCAGTGAGCTGGTTATGTCAGTAAGTCAAGTAATTACTTAATCAAGAGGTTTATCGGCAAGCGTAGGTGCCTAGGTCAGTCTGGATACGTATGGTTGAGGAGACCACGTTATCTTGGCAAGGATTATATATCTTCAAACCAAACAAGCCGCCGCGGGAGACGCTCCGGGCGTTGGGCGACCACCGTAGATGCGGGTCTGTGGACGGTGAGCAAAAGGCAGCTCACCGTCCATCCGCCTAAGGACGACAGACGCCAATGAACATGGGTGGGTTTTAGGCAGTTAAACTTTGACACACCCCCGCTTCGCCCAGAGCGGGGAAAGTTATATGAAAAAAGGTATAACAGTGGAATGTGACATGTAGAATTAATGATTATTTGAGATGAACCTAGTATTCGTGGAGTATGAGTTGTCTTGTACAGGGTTTTTCAATGTTTTTATAGACTTACTGAACTTTTTTTTTGACGACACAGTTAGAAAGAAAGAAAGAAAGAAAGAAAGAAAAACTTTTATTTGGGACTCGCACAAAACAAGTAAAACAATAAAAAAAAAATGAAATAAAATAGAACAGACAAGGTTATTGTCTGTGCGAGGCCAAAAAGGTCCCTGTCTCAGCATAAGCTGCGATATTTTAGGTTTAAAATAACACAGCGCTGGTATTCTGACAGGGCCAGTTAGTGGTATCACGGACACAGAACGGAACACATACTTAAATAAATATTCTTATTATAGATACAAACATTACAAAATAATAAATAAATGCAAAAGGACAAAAGTATAATTATAAAATTCTTCATGCAAATTATTTTATTTTTAGCCAATACCCAATAGCCCAGCGCTCCAAATATCTTTTGTCGACGAGACAAAACGCTGGAACGCGTGGGAGTCTATGGTACGCTCCGGTCGGCTGTATAATTTACAATCAAAACAAACAAAATGCTATGTTGACTCTCTTTAAAAAAAACGCTTAAGTACTACTGTAACAAATAATTACGAACAATGTAAGTGTTGTGTAGTGTATTTTCACAAATAAAAATAATAATTACGTCAAAAACTCGGAAACGTTCATGGAGTTTGCTGTTGTATGTTCAAAAGGTGTCGTTTGAATTTCGAACTAAACGTACCGACTGTTCTTAAAGCACGTAACGGAGGCGGCAAGTCATTCCAAATGCGTGAAGCTGCGAATTTAAAACTCCCACGGAATGCAGCAGTTTTATGACGCAAAGTCAACAAAAGGTAAGCAGATGCTCTTGTATTGATTTTGTTTACATCTCGTGACCATGTTAGTTTCTTATAGAGATAGTCTGGTTTTTTTGTGAGAATTGTGCCAAATAACAGGGTAGCCAAATGAAGCTTTCTCCGGTTTGACATTCTCATCAGATTACCCTTATTTAGGAATGGAGTTATTTGAGATCTAGGAGGGACAATGAAACAAAATCTTGCACAAGCATTTTGCACTCTCTGAATCAGCCTTTCGCTCCTACCAAGAATGCATGCCCCATACACAGTGTCAGCGTAGTTAAGCTTGGATAAAATAAGTGACTCACAGAGCATAACACGCATATCCACACTTATGTAGGGGCGGATACGGTACAGTAGTTTGAGACGGTAAAAGCAGTTACGCACAGCCTCCATGACGTGAGTCTCGAAATGCAATTGCTCATCAAATACCACCCCAAGATTGCGGGCTTCCTGTACCCTTTCAATGGAACACCCGTCAATCTTTAAGTCCACGCTGACATTACTCATTTTGTTTAAAAAATCTCTTGTTCCTAAAACCATAAATTTTGACTTGACTGGGTTCAGGACAAGGGAGTTTCTCACTGACCAGGCTGAGATCCTATCCAAATCCTCATTCATATTTTTTACAGTGTTAACAGTCTGCTGAGGATGAAAAGGCAAGTACATCTGTAGATCATCCGCATATAGATGGAACTTGGCATTGAGCAGGCAGTTTGTGATGTCAGCACTATACAAGATGAAGAGAAGCGGACCTAGGATTGAGCCCTGTGGCACGCCCCTGTTCACACACTTAGGAATAGAAGACCTAACGTCTCCACTATCACTTGTAACCTGGACTAATTGAGATCGGTGAGTGAGATAACTTAGAAACCATTGTAATGTCTCAGGTTGACATCCATAGTATGACAGCTTGGAGAGAAGGAGAGAAGTATTGATAGAGTCAAAAGCGTGCTCTTGTCTCTGGCCTCAAGGATGTTACCAACCACATCAAGAAGGGCTGTGGCAGTGCTGTGTCCCTTACGAAAGCCTGATTGAAAAAGCGGCAAAATATTGTGCTCTTCAAGGTATGCCCGAAACTGGCTGGAGACAACCTTTTCTATGATCTTAGATAGACAAGGTAACAGGCTGATAGGGCGAAGATCTTTTATGCCAACAGGGTTAGGTACCTTCGGAATGGGTCTAACTATTGCCAATTTCCACAGATCCGGGAATGAAGAGGTGGTGATGGAACGATTAATAATGGCTGTTATAGCTCCAAGAGTACGAGGAAGAGTCATCATCAGCATCTCAAGCGAGATCGAGTCAGATCCCTGAGCATTTGACTTCAGGCCGCGCAGTAGCCTCAACACCATATCCCCATCAACCGGCTCAAGTTGGAAATGGCCATTACAAAATCTATGGTTTTCAAAGTATGCTAGATCTGCCGTATCAACCACGCCATTACCAGGTATATCCAGAAAGTGATCATTAATTTTTTCTGGATCACTACAAAAATGGGGTAAAGTAAACTCAGGCTTTTTGCAGATAGCAATGGATTTTTTTAAGTGACTCCATAACTTCTTAGGGTGTTTAATGTTTGAAGTTATCTTGGTCTTGAAATACGCACACTTTTCACTTTCAAAGGCAGCCCTAACAAGATATTTGAGCTCCTTGTATGATTCAACATGTTTTGATGCATTGGTAGCTTTCGCCCTGTTATGGCTTCTGTCTCTCAGCTTTATCATTTCCCTAACAGTGTCTGTTATCCATGGCAGAGAATTCTCTTTAATTAGAACTTTTTTAAGGGGCGCATGTAAATCGAATAAATTTAGTATATACTTATTAAAAGTTTCCACCATGGAATTGACATCCTCCAGGCTTTCAATATACTCCCAGTCTATTCTATTAAGGTCCTTATTAAAATGGTCTAGCAGAATGTCTTTAAGGGGTCTAAAGGTAACCCAGTGCGGGGATGGCTTCTCTAACTTAAAATTAAATTCAGCCGCTATAACTGCATGTTGACCAAGCTCAGGAATGTGAGATACAGAAACTTTACGTACCTGAGCATCAGTGCATACAATATCAATTAGTGTCTCACTGTGTTCAGTAAAATGTGTAGGTTCAGCAATGATCTGGTTTAATTTACAGGAGAGTAAGAAGTTGTTAAGTAACTTGGTTTTGTTATCCAATTGGCTTAGCATATTAATATTGAAGTCACCTAACAAAATTACTTTATCCGCGCTTGTGAAAGCAGAGAGAGAGTCGGTAATGGCATCCAAGAAAATATTGACATCAAGCCACGGTGGCCTGTATGCTGTGCCGACAATGACCGCGTGTGAGTTGACGTTCAGTCGGAGCCACATCTGCTCGACCTGTGGCGCGGCCGGGTGCGGGAGGGCGCGCGCGCGCAGCCCGCGGCGCAGGTAGAACCCGACGCCGCCGCCGCGGCCGCCGCGCACGGTGCTCGCGCGCGGCACGTGCCGCAGCCGGTAGCCCGGGACCACAGGCGCGCGGCCTTCCTCTCCCACACGCAGCCACGTTTCGTTTATCGCCATGATATCCACCGAAAAGTTTTCCATGGCTACCAGAAACTCATCATGGCGGGAACCTAGCGAGCCCGCATTAAACAAGCCAACTTTAAGATGTTTTGTCTTAACCATTTCCAAAATAGTAAGCATATGTAAAATATTTAAAGTAAATACGTAATATATTTTGTACAGTATAGAATAGTTGAGTAGAATAGCGTGGAAATATAATGAGTGTATGTGAAAATATTATTATGAATAAATAATGAGTGTATGTGAAAATATTATTATCTACTGCTGGTAATTCTGAACCAAAAAACAGAACAAGAAAATACTGGGACAAGAGAACAGCTGACCTCGCACAGAACAAACTTAAAATTATAAAAAAACAATAAAAAATCGGAGAAGTTAAAATTAACGTACAACTGATTAAACTAAACATCTTTCTCCTCAGATAAAACCAGCCCAAAAACACGAGTCAGGTCCTCCATCGTGCGAATACAGCAGGTCGGCTTGCCGTCACCTTGCTTGGCAAGAATTCGACCGTTCTTCGTCCAGGTGTACCTCCACCCGAGACGCCCGCCGGCCTCACGCACACGAAAGAAGAGGTGCTTGTTCGTGCGAGTGAGCCTCTCGTTCACATAGAAGCGACACGGGGGCGTGGAGAGACCAAAGTCCGCTGTGGTGGATCCACGGCGCACTCGCGCGCCCTGCAGCAGCTGGTCGCGCACAGCGCGGCGCGTCAGGCGCACCACGATGCGCCGCCCACGCGCCATTGCCGTCGCCGCTCCCGCTGGACTCGTTGCGCCCGCACCAGTTGCGTGGGCCCCATGGTCCACCCGTATACCCACACGTTGCGCGAACACAATGTCGCGTTCTTCAAGGGTCACCCCCAGCTTAGATGCCACCAGCCCAACAGTATGCAGAACATTCTCTCCAGGGATGTCAGGGATGTTAGATATCTCCAAGTCTGCACCCAACAGGTCCTGCTCGCGGTCATTGAGTTCAAGCTGAAGCTGCCCCACAATCTGCTCAAGCTGGCCAACTCTGCCATCCGACACAGGCAGCTGCTTGCTCTCCAGAGCCTCAATTCTGGCCTCCAGATTGACGACTCGTTGGGTACAGTCACCCACTGAAGACTGAAGACCCGCCATCTCCCGCCGAAACTCCCGCATTTCATCCCGAACCTCTCGCAACTCGGATCTGAAAAGCCTAATTTCCTCGCGAAGGGTGAGCTGCGTGTCAGGCGAAGAGAGCGAAGAGTTGGTGCAGTGGCTAAGCGTTTGACTGCTACGCTACGTGTAATGGGTTCGATTCCCACTCGGAACAAATATATGTTTGACCTACAGATAGTTGTTCCGGCTGTTTGTGTATGTGAGTTTACACACAAACTCACATACACTACAGGAGAAAATCCTAGAATAGGGCTACGTCTTTAAAAAAAGGTCTTATGTAAAGTCAATTCATGATATTTAGGTTGAAAATCGTAGCTACATGTCTGGCATAAATATGTACTTTGTTTCCAAGTTTTCCCAGTCAGTAAGTCCGTGTAGAAATTTGTATAAAATATGTCGTGTATAAGCGAGGTCGTGGAATACCCATTAGAATATATTTATCAACTTGATGAATGGCTAGATTATCTTTATAAGTATTTTAGTCTACATTATTTTAAATGATCGAGTTGAAAAACAATATTAACTGTCGCTTGTTTTTGAACGAGTTGGTATTCTATTTTTAATGTAAGAATTAGGTAATTAGGATAGTTTCCATAAATAAAAACGATCATCTATTCCAGGGAGTCGTAATCAAATACTTTGCGCAAAACACATCTACTTTTTCAATCGACGTTTTGATATGAGAGAGAATCCACAAATAGCGACACATAAGTGCCAACACTGTTAAAACAAAGATCTGTAAATTATTCATGTGAAAACTGACAAATGAACCAAAATCAACTCGATGAGTGAAAACCACCAATGAAAATTGAATTAATAGCCGATGAATATGTAAAACTGGACATTGTTCGCGCTCTACTGTTTGTTCGATTAAGCCCACATTGTTTTCCATCCCTGATTATTGTTCAATAATACGAATTGTAGCTCCAACGACCTATTGTAGCCGCCAAGAGAGATCGTCCTTATCAGATGGAGTTTGACGCAAATTGCTCTCGGCGTCGAACCAATTGTTGTTTCCAATCAAATCGAATTGTTTTTGACATTGAATGTAACTTCCAATAATAAATAACAAATTAGAAGTCAAACACAGTGCGAAATGTGTTCTAAACGCAATTAATTTCGCTACCTTGATTATTATTATAGAAGGGAAAATTTGTTATTCATTTTTCCATTTACTCAGACGCAAAACACAATTTGCGGATCGTAGGATGAAATTGAAAAAGTTTTCAGTTATTTATTTGGAACGTTTTGCGATGCCGGCGGCGGAGTAAGCATTAAATTTATTTTTGAACTTGCCCGAAACAGTTCCTCAGGTTCGTTTGAGGGCTTAGTAATGCAGTCTTTAAGTTTCTTGGTGACGTTTTTCTTGCCTGAAAAGGTATGAAGAAAACGTCTCTGTATTTTTTCTTTTGATTTTGCGCAGGTTGGCTGAAGCAAAGAAAATCAGTTCAGTTAGAGAACATGGAACGAAGGGACACTTGATATTGTGTCCTGTCTAACATGTTGTTTGCACATCCCAGGAACAGGTGGACACTACTGAAACTGCCAATAACGTAGCGTAAAATTTTGGGTTGACTCAATTTAGATTGGTATCAACATACTTAGAAGAGAAGAAAAAGAAGAATTTTATTTAACTCAATTCTCATCAAAGTAATTTCGATCGGCGGTTTCCACTACATGGCGCTTTGGTTTTATCTATTGGTACCTTTTTTGGCCGGAAATATTTAGAATTAGCATAGTTATGAGAAACATCTTTCGAATAAAATAATTATTTAAAAAAATAAAAAACCCGACCGCGTAAAAAGTGAAACAAACTACACACCTAATAAAAATAAAACTGAAAAGAGAAAAACAAGTACTGTAATCTGGAACTATGAAGAACAGTCGGGACCCATTAAAATCTAGAACGGCTCACATTCCAATAATTCCTCTTAGGAATCGATTGACGTGTGAATCATAAAAATCGCCCCAGGCGTTTAGTCTAGTATAGTGCTTTTTTTTTTTTTTTTTTTTCGGGTGGGAAATCATCCAATGACTACCCCCGCTCTGGGTGGAGCGGGGGGGCATGTCAGACTTGTACTGACTAAAACCCACCCATGTTCCTTCTGTTGCCCTTTGCGTTCCGAGGCCGCGGTATCTCTTTCGAACAACCCGCAACCCCGGCAGGCGGAGGCTCTGGCAAGCCCCTCTGCTTTGCTGACTCTCTTTGAGGCGCGCGTGAAACACGAACGCGCCGTCGACACGGCCTGTCGTCAATCGACGGACGGACGGTGAACTACCCATTGCTCACCGCCCACAGGCCCGCGTCTGTATAGTGCTTTAAAGGAACAAACATACATACATACATAGACTGATGAACACATTACCCTCCCTTGCGATGCGCAGTCGGGTAAAAAGGCCAGCAACGCCTTGGTGCTGACGATATCATAAAGAGTGCCTTGCTTGCCGAAGTACTAATAATACATGTCTGTAATAGTATTTCAAATTACGTAATCCTAGTAACTATGAAACTGTCTGCTATGAGTAGTTCTAACAAAGGGCTGTTTAATTAACTGGTTCGTTTGGAACAATTTACTTTGTCTATTTAAACTATAGAAATTAATTTGCCTTAAGGATACCAGTACCGGTTTTTGGGTTATATATTTTGAAATCTGTCATGTAAATTAATATAAAATGCCTATTACTTGTTGAAATTTAAAGCTGTTTGAGACGTTGTTCTAATATTCCATTTAGTGTCATGAATGACACGTCGTTATACAAAAAAAAAAAAATAATAATAATAATAGAGTTGTCGTCCTAATGTAAAAAAAAAAACACACAAAACAGCTGGGCAAAAGCCTCCCCTTTTTCCTTCCCAACCTCTCTATTCTGTGCGTTATCTGGCCATGTTCTTGGCATGTAAGACCAGATCGTCACACCGCCTTCACAAAGGTCTACTTTGACGGCAATTTCCACGATCAAATGTCCAGTGAGTGATGACATAGTTGGCGCGATGGCTGAGCTATCGACTGCTGCGCTGCGTGTTGCGGGTTCGATCCCCGCACGGAACAAATATTTGTATGGCCTACAGATAGTTGTTCCGGGTCTGGGTGTTTGTGTATGTCAGTTTAAATGTTTATTAACACACCCACGATACAGGAGAAATTCCAAGTGTGGGGCAACATTTTATAAAAAGAAGAAGATGATCTTGGCCCACCTCTCGGAATGCATTCCAGCTAAAGTTAATGTGGAGAAAAAAAACCGTTTAGATGTGTGTATGAACGGGTTTCGTTCTAACATGCATTTTTGTACACCTACGAAAAATAAATTGTAGATAGGTTCAAAGATTACTTTATTCTTAACAACGTAATAATAACTTGACATTCCACAGACGTCCGCCAAATTATTCCAACCCGAAATATTCAAAGTATTCAATCAAAAAATTAATTAACTTATGTTTTGATAAGGCCCGCTTATTAATTTTAATGGGTCAGTAAACTTGAAAAGTAATTATGTTTTCATCCAGTATCGAATAGCCTTCAATATTTTGTTATTTTTAAATAAAGACAGGCTCAGGGAAAATGTCAGTCAAATGAACTTGTATTAAGGGGTAACATTTCCCGAGCTTCGGGCGACGCGAGACGACTCCCGGCCACCGTAGATGCGGGCCTGTGGACGGTGAGCAATGGGTAGCTCACCGTCCGTCCGTCTATTGACGACAGGCCGTGGCGCACATACACGCTCGCCTCAAAGAGATGTCAGCAAAGCAGAGGGGCTTGCCAGGGCCTCCGCCTGCCGGGTTTGCGGGTTGTTCGAAAGAGATACCGCGGCCCCGGAACGCAAAGGGAATAGAAGTAACAGGGGTGGGTTTTATTCAGTACAAGTCTTACACTCACGGGGAAGTTATTTGATGATTTCCCATCCGCAAAAAAAAAGGGTAACATTTTATTAATTTATTTAAACTTCGTGTACAATAGTAGTACAAAGCTGGCCTTAACACCATTAGGCATTCCCTACGTTTATAGCAAATACGACTGTCTGCTGGATTGCGGGTTGTTCGAAAGAGATACCGCGGCCCCGAAACACAAAAGGCAAAAGAAGGAACATAGATGGGTTTAAGTCACTAAAACTCTGACACTTCTCACTCCGCCCAAAGTGGGGAAAGAAATTTGATGATTTCCCACCAGAAAAAAAAATAACGGTAATGGTTCACTTTTGAGTTCCAACCGCAGTTTCCTTCCTTCATGACAGTTGTGACAATGGAGAACTTTAGGCTCCTGTAAAAGGTACCCCCGGAGGTAAACAGTAACGTTTTTTCCTCAACAAAGTTGACAATTGAAATGAGAACAATACTCAGCTGGTGAAACGTTGCGAGAAAACTTTAAATTACATTAAGGATTTTGTACTAATGCTTTTTGTTTGCCGATCCAGTTTATTCGTTTGTTTGTAATACTTTGTGTTAAGCGTGGTTGTTGTTTACACGTGAAGTTAGAAAGACTTTGGACAAAAGACGGTGGATTAGCTGCACCAGAAACAGGGACATGACAATAAATGATTTAAATTAGATTACATAGGTTCTATAAATGTTTGATTCGTTTTTTTTAAAGGACCTTGACCCACACTAGGATTCTCCTGTATCGTGGGTGCGTTTACTGACATTTAAACTCACATACCCGAAACAATTATTTGTTCGTGCGAGGATCAAACCCGCGCCACGCAGCGCAGCAGGCAAACGCTCAACCACTGCGCCAATCGTGCCGTTTTTAACAGTGAACAAGAAATTACAGAATGGGTCCTGATTAAAAAAAAGAAAATGCTGGTATCATTAGTAAATTATATTTTAAATAATAATTAATTAATTTATTTATTTGACACAAAGTAACATAAATGTTACATTTAAACTGATATACGGGACATTTTATAATTTTCTTAGATAATGTTATATTGAAGGCATCTGTGTCTGAACTAGATAAAAATATTTGTATCTCAGACATCAGCGCTCTTCCTTAAGGTGACCATTACATTAATAATACAATTGGACATTTAAATATTAGCAGGTATATCTCGACACATAAGTAAACTTAGAATAAAATAAACAAAACGGTATGTGGAGTGTTGTGTTGTGGTATCTTTCGGTAAGTAGAGTGTGAAAGTGTATGAGAGGGTGAGTATGAGAGTTTATTATTTCAGTATCTGTAATATTTTTTCTGTTTCTTCATATGTTTGTTTACTATTTTATTCTATTGCGCGTTCACTCGGGTACCTGTTATTTTTTTCCTATTCTTTTAGTGTTCAGTTCATACAAAACCTCTGTTTCGCTTGCCGTCTAAAGGTCCTAGCGATTTACTCCAAGATTGTTGGCACCACACACTAAATTCGCTAGCAAATGTGATGTAAAACTATGAAAAAAATAAGGTTTTTTTTTCGACGGATTATATTGCAAGTATTTATATCAATTAGACCATAACAGGCACTTTTGAATGTCAAGAAACAAAAAAAAAAGCTACAGTCCCAGGCACAACGCAAAATAATTTGTGAAAGTACTGTAGTTGCCCATTCCAAAGTGTTGATCTCTATGGAGAAGAATGGGCAAGAAACTCCATGGACACTCTTTTAAATCAAAATAATTTTAGAAGATCATGGTTACATCATATAATTGTGGGGTGTTTATCGATACCTCTTGAAAGATGTTATCGAGGTTCTTAAAATATATTTTTTTCTAGGTCAATGTTGTACCTATGAGATACTAGCTTCCGCCCGCGACTTCATCCACGTGGCAACGCTAACTTTGACCCGCGTGATGATCGAAAAAAAATATCTTTCTCTCCCCTTTTCTTCCCCTTTTCTCACTTTTTTTTAACTATGTCCGTCTTCAGGGTCCCAAATATCTCTGTACCAAAATTCATCAATATCGGTTTAGCTATTCTCACTCACTTTCGCTTTTATAATATTAGTAAGGATTCACTTCTAAAGGCGTAGATATTGACTGAAAGGATATAAAAAAAAAATAGGTCAGAAAAAATAAAGCGAAGTGATATCAGTTTAGATAACAACTGGCCCACAATACCGCCTTCCAATTCAAAGACCTATCTGTGAAGAGAGTTCAATGCCCCCACTTAACATTAACACAACTTCCGTATTCACCTTGATAGGTATTCCCAAAATGGCGTCCTAAATAATTAAAGCAGTCCAACCCTTGTTTTTAACGTCAGCGTTTTTAACGATAACACCAAGTTTCACTCACAGTTCATAAATAATCCCTGAAAGTTTATTCGTACCTATGGGTCACAGTTTATAAGCTCTACAAAATTAATTAATACTAATGAATGTACTTAGTGCAGGTCCGGAGTCCGGGATTATCCCGGGGGTACAGTTTAATTTCTTCTCGTTGAACGTAGCAGCATTATGTTAAATAGTAGTTAGTAGAGATTGTAATAATGGCCCGGTCATGACCTTAGGCGATGCGACTTGCGACTAGTGTAAAGCGAAACGCGCTTGTGATAGTTGCTGTCATATCGTAAAATTCTCGACGCGTCGCAAGCCAAATCGTGGTAGCTCGTGAAATATCCTACTTTCTAACAATATTATAAATCCTAATATTTTAAATGCGAATGTTTGTGAGGATGGAAGGATGTATGGATGTTTGTTACTCTTTCACGTCAATACTGCTGAACGGATCTTGATGAAATTTGGCACAGAAGATTATTGTCTAACACATAGGATACTTTTTTCAATATCACGCGGGTAAAGCCGTGGGCGCCAGCTAGTCAACTAATAGTTTTCCTTCGGCTGGGTACACAGGCATTCTCTTTATGAAACGTAGCGGGCTGTAATTATACTTTTATCATAATTATACTTTTGTCCATCTGTATTTATTTATTATTTTGTAATCTTTGTATCTGTAATTAAAATATTTATTTAAGTATGTGTTCCGTTCTGTGTCCGTGACACCACTAACTGGCCCTGTCAGAATACCAGCGCTGTGTTATTTTGATCCTAAAATAGCGCAGTTTATGCTGAGACAGGGACCTTTTTGGCCTCGCACAGACAATAACCTTGTCTGTACTATTTTATTTCATTGTGTTATTGTTTTACTTGTTTTGTGCGAGTCCCCAATAAAAGTTTTTCTTTCTTTCTTTCTTTTAATTCACTACACGGGGCTACTGCAGGTTGAGACGTCTTATGTCATCGACTTTTCGTTCCTAGGGCATGCTGGTTTCCCCACATTAGCAGTGGTGAGAGAATAAATTACACAGAGTGACGAGGCATGATGTGAGCAATTTTTCCCTTTTTTCTTAGCAGTCGCTTTCGCAACAATCGTATAGCTTGTGACCAAGCCGTAGAGGGGTGTATAACGTTTCTTTGCAGCCCTTTGTACGCTGTTTGCTGACTATATTAATTTCTTTTGTGTGAAAAGTGTGTTTGATACGGTAATGTAATTGTGGATTGAATTAACTGGTGTTCTTGTAGAAATGTTATTCTAATTTTAAATTTGTTACGAAATTATAACTTGTATAGTGGCTGTTGTAATTTTAATTTATTAAAATGAAACTTTTATGACATCGTCTCAATCTTTTTCGTCTGTGTGCTGTATGTCGCGTGACGGTCGGCCGCGGAGTAGGGATGTGAAAGAAAGGTTCACTTTTAAAAAAAATCGCCAATCCCCAAAGAGTTAGGCAGACATGTACTAAATAGTACAACCACAATTCAACAGTTATGCTTTGTCTTATGTAAAAGAGGGTGAGCCTATTGCCATCAACCAGTCACAAATCCATCTTCCATGGCTGCTACAGAGACATTCTTAATATAAAAACCTGAAGTCGAACACAAAAGCTCACGCTCCGCAGTCGTGTTTGCAACCACTCGACTAACAAGGCAGAAAATAAATCAGTCAGTTATTTTATTTTATTAGAAGAATATTTATTTGTATAAAAAGAAGGAAGTCAAAAAGTACGGCCCCTTCCTCAAAAGTCATAAGTATATTTCATTTTAACTCAAATAAAAATAACTTCCCTACTTTCTTCATTTTCTATTTTATGAAACTTGACTCTATTTGCATTTTTACGATTCAAAAGTTCCATTTAAAAAATAATCCACTTTCCATCAAGAAATTGGCCCAAAGAAGAGTTGAAAGGAATTTCGATAGAGGGCCTTTTTCAGTTTACGTACCTCTTTTATACAACTCTTTAAGCTCAATTTGCTTCGTAGGAATCGAAACGCAGGAATTCAAAATGTTAGTTCAAGTAATGAGTGGTGAACGAGTTGAGGTGATTGGCTGCATGTACTGCACTCATTGATGATGGTCGACCACATTCAACCTTATTACCAGAAGCATAAGGGTGAAAAGTGGCCTACTTATCTACAACATTTGGTTTACAGTATGGAGTATCAATGAAATACACAATATCGACGCAAATAAAAAAATAAGAAAACGGAACCCTTTTTTGGATTGGAAATCATCCAATAACTTGCTCTGGACGAAATGGGGAGACTGTCAGACTTTTACTGACTTAAGCCCACCCACGTTCTTTCTTTTCCCTTCATTATTAATTTAATAATATCTACATTTGTATTTATGTCGCAAGTTTAGTACGGAACTCTCGGTGTGCGAGTCCTACTCAAACTTTGCTGGTGTTTTTAACAAACTCACGACAAAATTTCTATACTGAATTGTTTAGAATCATGTAGAGAATGCATGTGTGCAAGTAGTGCTTGTTGAAGTTGCACCTTGTATACGGCGACATGTAAATACTCAAACACAATAGGCTAGTTTCCAAGAAAAATATATTAGTCCGTTTTTTTTAACACGTATTTTTATTTGTAAATTAGAATAAAAATTACAAAGATATAGCCCATTAGCAAGCTGAATAACGCTTTCGATCATTATCTAATGAACTTTAGAAGCTTACTGCAAATATTGTTATCTTTTAAGTATTAGCATATAAGTATTGTTTGTGGAGGAAAAATAAAGATTTTTTGTATCTACACTTCAGACACCAATCTACATCGTGAGGTTTTACGATCCAACATAAGACGCAATCTGCATCTGATTCATATACTGCAGTGTTAAAATCTAAAAACACCATAAAATTTGACATTGGCGTATTCAAAGTACTGACCGAACAAGCGCTCACATGGCGCGATTCACAAAACGCTATCGTCCATTGCTTGCGTCAACGGTTAATATTTCAGAGTACGTCTACCGACGAAAGCCAGCCTGCCTAATCGATTTATAGCTTCCCCGTACTTACAAAAATATATATTTATTAAACCAAAACATCCTTCGTTTTTCTTTCCATTAAATAAATGCGAGCTTGCTGTATCTTCTTACAAATGGACTATGAACAGATGTAAAAGGAATATTGTACAACGAACATGAAATAAAGTTGTACTTGTAATGGTGCTTTTAGATAAGATTGCTTCTTATTTGGTCGTATTTTATCACACGTTTTATGCCTTTTACAGACACTAATTAAGCCACACATTTTCAGTTTAACATGGACTCGCTTTGTTTAGGTTTCATGTACAGTGAGAGCCGCATAAACTGGTTTTATATAGCTTGATTGGTCGTCGTGCGTATTTGAAGTGTCAAACAACCTCATTATTATATGGCTGGGAACAGACAGACTGGTTGCAGGAGGTTGAGGACAGGTTGTAACGCAGCTTGGGAGAGGCCTGTGTCCAGTGGACTCCTAAAACGTGAGTTGATTAATTGAATGATGGATATTGGACAGAGATAGGGAGAAATATTAAAAATGAACTTTCCTCGGTGAAGCGCCAAAACAGAATCATTTAAATATTGTCATAAAATACTTTAATAGTCTATTTTTTTATAAGTATAATTTTTACTACACAAGAAGTGGTTACACAAGGTTACACAAGAAGTGGTAGTTACTGACTCCTGTGCTAGGTGAAAGACCTGTGTTACAGGAGCCAGTGCCCTCTCCCAAAATTTTACAGTGTTATGTGCAATAAGATTAACAAAACAATAATATTCAAAATTAAATCCTTACTAATATTATAAAAGCGAAAGTGAGTTTGTTTGTTACGTCTTCACGCCTAAATGGCCGAACCGATTTTGATGAATTTTGGTACAGAGATAGTTGGGACCCTAGAGACGGAGATAGGCTATTTTTTTAAAGTGAGTTAAGGGGCAGAAAGGGGGAAGAAACGGGAAAACTTAGCATTGCTATTACAATAAATAACGTGCAAAGGTAAAAACTACAGGTAGCAGGTACCAGCAAATCAGGAAAGGGTAACTGTGTTACCTCGAATTTAACGCAAGCGCAGCCGTGGGTAAGAGCTAGTAAAAGATAAATTAAAGGCGGTTAAAAGTAGCTTGTTACGAGTTTGAGAGTGTTACTATGTATGTGTATATGGAGTGTGAGTTTATGTGTGTATAATAATACCATACCCTAATCCTAATGCCTAAAAAAAACCTTGCTCCCTGCATTAAAGAAAAAATCGCATCACACCAACCCCAAGTAGAATGGGGGACAAGGGCAGGAAGATAATGATCACAAACAGAGTCACCATGGAGTTTCTTGCCGGTTCTTCTCCATAGGAAACGACCAACTCGAAACGTGCACCTTTTCTCGGCGTTTTAGAAATGCCTATGTAGGCCTATGTGAAATAAAAAGATTTTGATTTTGACAAAAGTGTACAGACTGAACAATAGACCTCAGTATTCTTGATATTTATGTATCCTTTAGTAACTAAACCCACATAAGCAGAACACACAAACATACGAATCTATAAATAGTGGTAGAGAGAGCACGATCCAGCTTTTAGTGGGAGTAAACATTACTTTAACGTCATCCGGCGTGTAGACTCCAACACTGAACACATTAGGGCCAATCCAGTATCAACAAAATTATCTACCCATATCGTTATATACATGGGAAACACTTGAAAAGGAACAAGATTTTATAAAAAAAAAACTTAGTTTTATCATTTACTCCTAGTTTAATCCTACTTCCTACTTAATTTTACAAATGCGAATGTTTGTGAGTATGGATGGATGGATGTATGGATGTTTGTTACCCTTTACGTCAAAACTACTGAACGGATCTTGATAATATTTGGCACATAGGTAGATTATAGTCTGGAATAACACATAGGATTTTATTTATCACGACGCGGGCGAAGCCGCAGGCCTCTGCTAGTAATATTATAAATGCAAATGTTTGTGGAGATGGATAGACGGATGTTTGTTACTCTTTCACGTCAAAACGGCTGAACGGATCTTGATGAAATTTGGCACATAGGAGATTATAGTCTGGAATAACACATACGATAACTTTTTTCGATATCACGCGAGCGAAGCTGTGGGCGCCAGCTACTAATATTATAAATGCGAATGTTTGTGAGAATGGACAGATAGATGGATGTATGGTAATCTTTCACGTCAAAACGGCTGAACGGATCTTGATGAAATTTAGCACAGAGGTAGATTATAGTCTGGAATAACACATAGGATACTTTATTTTTCGATATCACGCGGGTGAAGCCGCGTGCGCCAGCTAGTTTATCATATTTATGTTTTTTCTAGATTTTATAATCCACAATGAATATTTTAAACTGACATATCCAATAACATTACTAAAAACTTTTGAACGGGATATCCTGTGTTTGATGTATTATATGAGTTAAGCAAAAATGCGCAGCGAAATTTTTATTTTGTTTACGAAATACTGGGTTCACTTTTGGGAGTTTTAAGTATATTTTTTGTATCAAAAAAACGTTGCCCTACATGTATTTCCCCTGTTTCGTGGGTTCGTTTACCAACATTTATACTCAAATACACAAACAGCCAGACCCGAAACAACTGTCTGTAGGCCATACAAATAATTGTTCCGCGCGGGGATTGAACCCGCGACACGTACCGCAGGGGAAAGTAATACCTAGATAATACAGTACTGATAGCAACATCTGTGAGACTCGTCTCATAGTTATTATTTTTGTTTTTGCAATATTTTATTTTTTTATTCTTGTATAGATTCTTTTCTACCAATTCGTTGTGAATGAGTGGACATGATTGGCCTTGTAGATTCTTAGACGCTTGTTAACTTTTGTTAAGGTATTATTTTATTTTCCTTTCTGTAAAGTAAGCAATGACTTATTGTCGGGCCTACGCTGTCCTCTCATATTTAAGTACTAACGCTGTAACAACAACATTGTAAAACCAAATGATTTTAATAGAGCAACCATGGAGTTTCTTGCCGGTTCTTCTCCATAGGAAAAGACCAACCCGAACCGTGCATCTTTTCTCGACGTTTTATAAGTGCCCATGTAGGCTTATATGAAATAAAAATATTTTGATTGATTGATTGATGATATAACAACAGAATCTTTAATATTTACAACATACTACAACAGAACCTATAATTTTATTTAATGTAGCGATTAGTTAATATAATTTATGATTGATATAATTTCAAAATAACTGTTTTTCATAAGCATATAAAATCGTTTGACATACCACTCAAAAATATATAAAACTTATTCGGTCTAATTTGATGAAAATGCAGCGGCGAAACCAATTTTCAGAGGGTGAACTTTTTACGAGCTGTGGCTTCTAATTTAAGCTTAAAAAAACAATACTTTTGTATTTGGTTTAATAAATATTTAAAAGTATTTTATCTTTGTTTTATTCTTTGGTAGTTCTTTAGTAGTTATAGGTAATAGTAACCTAAGAAGATATTAAACATAACTAGTAACTGATTACCACCTGCGCTAAGATAGGTCGACGGAGCCCCGCTTCGCAGAACTCCTTTTAACCGGGTGGTTTTAAAAAAAAATAACAACGACGGCGGAAGCTCCGCTCCGCTTCGCTCCCGCCTTAGCCTTCTAACCTAACCTATCCGAGTTGGGGTACTCTTAAGTCGGGTTGTTAACCATAATGACGTTTTTTTTATACATATATGTTAAACGTTACACCTAATGATTCTCGATTAAATAAAGAATATACATATTAAACGTTAGACGAAATGATTTTCGATTACATACACGTTATATCAAACAACATTATACTAATAATTAAGTTTTAGAAGACATAAATATTACATCATCTGCCTAGCCTTTTCCCAACTATGTTGGGGTCGGCTTCCAGTCTAACCGGATGCAGCTGAATATCAGTATTTTACATGGAGCGACTGCCTATCTGACCTCCACAACCCAGTTAGTACTGGGTAATACGATACCCCTTGGTAAGACTGGTTGTCAGCCTTTCAGGACACTGACTACCTGTTACGACTGTCAAAGATCTATAAATGACAGCCGGGACCAACGGCTTAACGTGCTTTCCGAGGCACGGAGGAAACTCGGTATGTAACGGGTGGTCACCCATCCACAGACCAACCTAGGCAAGCGCGGCTTAACCTATAGATCGACCCGAGCGGCTGCTATTATTTAGCCACGAGCTCCTCATAAATATTACATGTAAAGAAATTATATCAACAGTTGGTATATCTCACGTTGATTATATCTTATGGACGATAATAAAATGAAATTAAACCTAATGAGTTTATACGTTATAAGACGCACCAGCACCGCAACAGTCGAACGCTCAGCCACTGAGCTAACCGTATCGTCGACGTATTAAAATCGAATGCTCCATCGAAATAGTTCTTGCTCAGAGAATGGCTACAAAGACCAACGATATAGTAACTATTTCTATATGTAATTGTATTATGCAAAAGAGCTATGCCAATATTAAGAAGAAAATGTTTAATAAAATAACACAGCAGCTACAATATTTGAATTCTTCGCATTTCTAATAAAATTATATTGCGCAGTCTGCAGTATCTAAAGCAGTAAATAAAAGTTAAAGTTGGTATGAATCTTTATTTTTTAAAGGCATTGTTGATACTTGATTTATTATTCTTATTTAAAATCACATCATGAGACCAATTCTTTAAAAAAGGGAATGAAGAGATGAATATTATGTTCGTCAGAATATGATAGAAATATAATCTAAAGGGTTTCACAAATCGAAAAAAATTAAGGACTAATCTAAAAGTGTTTTTAGTCTAAAATGACCATACAATGTAATTTCTATCTGTATTTTGTACGATCATTAAAAGTGTTTTACTAAGAAGCAACTTAAATGAGTTTAATAATAGTACATTTTGATTTAAGTGAGGAAACTTTGTCATTGCAGCCCAGGCGGATATAACGCACGAGCCGCCATGCGAGAGTGCTATAGAGCTGAGAACAGCGGTGACAAGTTCTCACGTGATTTAGGTAACATTTTTTCAATACATTTCGGAAAAATTAAACAACAGAACAAGTACTTTTTGTCATTAATCAATTTGAAACTGTGATTTTATTTGATTTTTCCCCGCGCTTTGTTTCATACTGAAGAAGAAACAAAGGCATGACATTGCTAAACAGCCTAATATTCTCACATTATGTATAATCTCAACATGAATGATGTATCCATGATTTTGTAAAACATTATGATTTAAAAGAGTGTCCATGGAGTTTCTTGCCCATTCTTCCCCATAGAGATCTACGCTTTGGAAAGGGCAACTACAGTACTTTCATAAGTTATTATGTCTTGTGACTGGGACTGTAGCAGCATCATTTTTTTTTGTTCTTGTTTTTATGACATTCAAAAGTGCCTTTTTTTTTTTCTCGTGGGAAATCATCCAATGACTTCCCCCGCTCTGGGCGGAGCGGGGGGGCATGTCAGACTTGTACTGACTAAAACCCACCCATGTTCCTTCTATTGCCCTTTACGTTCCGAGGCCGCGGTATCTCTTTCGAACAACCCGCAACCCCGGCAGGCGGAGGCTCTGGCAAGCCCCTCTGCTTTGCTGACTCTCTTTGAGGCGCGCGTGAAACACGAACGCGCCGTCGACACGGCCTGTCGTCAATAGACGGACTGACGGTGAGCTACCCATTGCTCAGCCGTCCACAGGCCCGCATCTACGGTGGCCGGGAGTCGTCTCGCGGCGCCCGGCGCCCTGGGCGTCTCCCGCGGCGGCTGGGTTGGCCTGATGTTCTCTCCCTCAAACGCCCGGCCTCCTCCTTAGCTAGCATTACTGCTTCGCAGAAGGAGGTGACCGCTTCCCATTCCCTCTCGCTCCGGACCATAGCCTGAACCAGGGCCGGACGCGAGAGATCGCCGCCGCCGATCGCCTCCACGAGGGCACGGCGGTGCTCCGCCCAAGCTGGGCAGATCGCCACTGTGTGCTCCACCGTGTCCTCCGGGCGATCGTCACAATGGTGACACCCGGGCGTTTCCTCCCGCCTGATGATGTGCAGGAACCTCCCGAAACTTCCGTGTCCGGTGAGGACCTGCGTCAGGCGGTAGGTGAGGACGCCATGACGCCTCTCCAGCCACTCCTCAAAGAGGGGACTTACCGCCACTATTGTGGCGTGCCCTGCACGGGGTTGCGACAGTCGCTCTCTCCATGCCACCATGAGATCGCACCGGAGGTCTGCTCGCCTTCAAAAGTGCCTGTAATGGTCTAATTGAAATAAATGATTTGAGTTTGAGTTTATTAAAAATAAGAAAATTAAACATTTTTTAAATTGAGAACTCAAAAAATAATAATATGCTTATAGGAATTTGAGCAGTTGTTTATTGTTATTCGTGATGAAACAGAAAAAACGAAAGCCCTTGTTGGGATAAATGAGAAAAAAACATACGTGTGAAATAAATTGCATGTTGAACCTAATCGTGGTGCAATAAGAGCCAGTTTACGAGAAAGTGATCATCTGCTTCGCCTTTTTCCAACTATGTTGGGGTCGAAGTGTAAAAGGATTTCCGCAAAAACCGCCTGAATTCTACAACTTTATTATTTACTAGCTTTTGCCCGCGGCTTCGCTCGCGTTAAATTCGGTAGCGCCTTATTGATTTGTAATAGCAACGCTAAGTTTTCCCGTTTCTTCCCTCTTTCTCCCTCATATCCCACTCTTTTAAAAAAAATAATAGCCTATGTCCGTCTCCTGGTTCCCAACTATCTCTGTACCAAAATTCATCAAAATCGGTTTAGCCATTAAAGCGTGAAGAGGTAACAAACAAACAAACAAACAAACAAACAAACTCACTTTCGCTTTTATAATATTATAGTAAGGAAGTAAGGATTTATAGTTAATTAAAACGGCATAACACCAATTACTTACAATAACTAACATAGAAATATAAAATGAGATAGAAGTAAAACATAAAGTAAACAACTTACAAGAGGTTCAATTAAAACTAACATGGAACAGTGGACACTCTTGCATACTTTGTTTCACAAAACACTAGACATACTAGCATGACTTTATTCCATTCATCCGCAAACACATCACAATCAGGTTGGGCAGTCAGGAGAAGTTGTCTGCTTTCATTCAAACCAGATGCATCTGAATATCAGTTCTTAATATGAAGCGCCTTCCTAACCTCCACAGCCCAGATAGTTACTGGGTAATACATTATTATTATTATTTATTTTGACCAATTCTAGGAATTTCTCCTGCATTGCGGGCGCATTCACAACCATTCAAACTCACATACACAAACAGCCAGACCCGAAACAACTATTTGAAGGCCACATAAATATTTGTTCCGGGCGGGAATCGAACCCGCGACACGCAGCGCAGCAGACAATCGCTCAGCCGCTGCGCCAACCATGCCGTCAAATGATCTACCCCTTGGTACAACAACTTGTCGGATCTTTGAGCAACTTGTTGTGAGACTACTTGTAAAGATCTAAATATGACAGCTGAGACCACCGGTTTAACGTGCTTACCGAAGCACGGAGGAAACTCGAGAGGTAATGAATGCTCGACCATCCACGGGTCGACTTTAGCACTTCAAGATTAAAACACAAATAGCAGTCATGTTAAGATAAATTTAACAGAAAATCGATTTGAACAACATCAAGCGATTATACCTTATTTAAAAAGAACATAAAATTATATAAAAACAAACGATTCGATTTGGTGCCCGTAACAAACGCATATTTGTATAAATTTCTCAAGAAAGTACCGGGAAAAGATCAGTAATACAGAAAATCATCCAAATTTATTTTATCACCTTCAAAATGCTCCTTCAAAAACGATACACTTACGCCAGCGAATAGTTCAATTATCAAAACAAAAACGAGTTTTTCGAAATAGAGTTCAGTTTTCGCTGCGAATTCTTCTACTGAAAAAAAAAACGTGTGCCACGAAGTGGTAATAAGAGTTTAGGATAAAAAAAAAACTAAAATAAACTAAGGTTAAAAAAAACAAAAAAATATTTTTTTCTTGGAAGTCAGTTATTATTATTGCAAAAAAATAACAGAATTATTAGTTATGATATGTTGATATCCCACACAGTTTTTATCGAGTAGATATTCATTTTACATTGTTAATATAAAGATATTAGCAGATTATCCATTTAAACATAGATGATAAAATATGTATTATAGACAATAACTCCATAAACTATCCATCATCTGCCTAGCATTTTCCCAACTATGTTGGGGTCGGCTTCCAGTCTAACCGGATGCAGCTGAACATCAGTATTTTACATAGAGCGACTGCCTATCTGACCTCCACAACCCAGTTAATACTGGGTAATACGATACCCCTTGGTAAGACTGGTTGTCAGACTTTCGGAACACTGACTACCTGTAACGACTGTCAAAGATCTACAAATGACAGCCGGGACCAACGGCTTAACGTGCTTTCCGAGGCACGGAGGAAACTCGGTATGTAACGGGTGGTCACCCATCCACAGACCAATCTAGGCAAGCGCGGCTTAACCTAAAGATCGACCCGAGCGGCTACTATTTATTTAGCCACGAGCTTCATAAACTGTCCAAACAACATAAATGAATTGATATGGGACCAATCCAGAAGTATCCCTTTTTGAACAAAAAAATAATAATTACGAAAATCGGTTTACAGTAACTGTAAACCGATTTTCGTAATTATTATTTTTTTGTTGTTGTTAACTGTTGGAGAAGTTATCAGTGAAGTTGTATAAAATAAACAAATAAATCTGGTAGTACAGCGGATCCAAAAAATATAGAACAATATCCATTACCGAAAAATAATAATTACAGAAAAAAAACAGCCAAGTGCGAGTCAGTCTCGCGCACTGAAGGTTCCGTACAAACTTGCGACATATGTTTTGACTGCGTAGACTTAGAAGATTAATTTTTTCACAGTATAAAGAGACCACAGAGTTAAGTATATGGTTTTAATTTCAACTCGATACCTCCACGCGTTTCCGAGATAAAGGGTCTTGACAGACAGACGGACACCAAAGTGATCCAAGAAGGGTTCCGTTTTTTTCTTTTTGAGGTATGGAACCCTAAAAAATGTGGCTGTGCAACACTATGTTAAAGAAATAGATTAGGTGATTATGATCATCACTAAAAACCAGTATAATTATTTACTTATGCAATTACGTATTATTTATTCATTTTATCTTCATGTGAAATAGGCGGACTTAATGCCATAAGGCATTCTATACCAGTCATTCTTTGGATTAAATAAGACAAACATTGTGATAGGGTACAAAATTATATTAAAAAAAAAACTATTTGTTTTCGAGAACTCGTATATTTATAAAAGTAATAAACTATTAACTATAAAAGCAATTTTTTTATTCCGCATTTCATTTATAATATTTCAAACATTTATGATGCTACATAGATGCTCAAAAAAGGTCAATTTAACTTGCTTATAATCCAGTATCTAAATTATCATCTTGCTGTCAAACCCAGGGTCTATCTCATAGAGCCTTTGGCCTGACCTCAACACAATAACTGGATATCACAAATATGATAGCGTCAGAAAATAAATATTCGCATGCACGAGCGAATTCAATATACCAGCGAATATGTGCACGCGAATCTTATACTAATGTTACAGTCAAAACTCATAACCGGTTGAATCGATTGTTGACTGTTTTTAGTACAAATTACAGGTTTAAACGCGTCTCATATCGTGTAACGCGTTTTTATTAGTATCATTCCCAGCCCATGTTGACCCACTGCTGCGCAAAGACCTCACTCCATTCTTTCTAACGGTTACGATTTTGCGCTAGTTCTTTTGAATGTTCAAGGAAGACATCCAGTTCGTCCTGTCATCTTTTTTTCGACTGCAATGAAACCGTGTCAATGCAAAACGGAATACCTTTAGTTCGAGAAAAATATGTAGAAACATAACATAAGTATTACACAAAAGCCTGCCAAACCAATAAGTATCTTATTAAATGTGATGTGAATCCATTTATAGCATATTCGGCCTGTAAATAATGTAATGTTTCTACTAATGGAACAATGGCCTATCATCAGCAGAAGAGTAAGGTTTTTATCATTAAATTGCTCCAAAGATTTTTGAGTATTTTTACACACTTTTATAAGATTCGCCTTCACTATGTAAAAATATCTAAGAAGTTAAATTTGACCCAAATTGCAGTCTCCGAATAAACTAAAATGTTGCAAATAGGTTGTTTGATTACCAATACATGGTCAACTAAGATACGACATACTTAATCGGAAATGGTGGCCTCGCCCTGAAATAGCTTCAAATGAAAGGGTTTGCTTGGAAAAATACGAGAAAATGTTATTGAAACGAAGTTTCTTATCGCGCGTTGCGAAATGGGGCTAGACGGAAAAAATAAGACCAAAAGTTGTAACGAAAGTGTCGTTAAAACTTTCGGTCCTAATTTTTTGCTATAGTTGTAAGCCAAACGGCGTGCGCGTGTTTCTCTCTGTCATATTATTTTCGTTTCGTTTTTCTATTTTGCATTGAACAGTGTGGTGTCGCGACGATTATTGTTGTTGAGTGTATACAGGTTTTTTGTACATAATCAATAATACCTTCGTTCCATCCGGGTGTCCCTTGACACTTGTCAAGTTTTTTTTTAAAGTATTATACATATTTTACAGTCAAACGTAGTTTTGACGGATAGTTTCAAGTCTATCTGCCACACCAATAACAAAAGTCGCCACTACGGTTGTTCGATTTTGTTCACGGATAAATGTATCGCAGTAATATACCAGTGGCCGTAACACGTACGGGGGGTTCTCGTCATCCCTTCAACGCCAAATTGAGTTACCCAACAGAGTTAATAAAGAGGTCTGATCGTGCCCAGAATCACAAAAGTACAATAACAGCCTCGACTTTAGTACAAAGCAAGTGGAAATTAGAAAAAAGCCGTAAGGTACGACAGAATTGGCCAATGTACGATAGGAATTGCCTTTGATTTGAGCTGCTAAGTTGTTCTATGTTTTAACGCCTCGTTGGGTAAGTGGTCGCAAAGGCGGCTGTTGAACATGACGTTTTGGGTTCGATAACCAAGTCTGGTAAAGTGGTTTTTAGGGTTTTTTAGTCATGGAGTCTAGATTTGTGGCCGTTTGATAGCAATTGGCTTGCCTGCTATTACATGGGGCTTACGTAAGTGGTGAAATGTGGGTGTACTAATAGGTACACCTTTGCTTAGCCCTTCGGGGATTACAGGCGTGATGTTATAAGTATTGTTGAGAAAGAGTCTCGTAGTTTTTTTAGGAGTAGTCAGTTACTGCTTCTTAGGTGACTGTATTTTTCATTTGCAACGATAATCTTCAATTCGCAATAATACAACGAACATGGAACATTTACTGTGAAATTTCTCGTTTTTATTAATTTTTCAAATGTATTAATAGTTTATTTCATATGTTTATGTGTATTAGTATCTCAATAAGAATTTACGTTTTCGAAAACAAATAGTTTTATACATGTATATACAGTATGTTAGTTTAAACGAGGGACAAATTCAAACCCACAATAGTGTATACTTACATGATATTAATAAAAATATGAACAAAAAAAACACTAATAAATAAAAGACAGAACCATACCAAAAATTTCGCATAAGTCTCGCAACGTGTATATACCCTTTTTTTTTTTTTTTTTTTTTTTCGGGTGGGAAATCATCCAATGACTTCCCCCGCTCTGGGTGGAGCGGGGGGGCATGTCAGACTTGTACTGACTAAAACCCACCCATGTTCCTTCTATTGCCCTTTACGTTCCGGGGCCACGGTATCTCTTTCGAACAACCCGCAACCCCGGCAGGCGGAGGCTCTGGCAAGCCCCTCTGCTTTGCTGACTCTCTTTGAGGCGCGCGTGAAACACGAACGCGCCGTCGACACGGCCTGTCGTCAATAGACGGACGGACGGTGAGCTACCCATTGCTCACCGTCCACAGGCCCGCATCTACGGTGGCCGGAAGTCGTCTCGCGGCGCCCGGCGCCCTGGGCGTCTCCCGCGGCGGCTGGGTTGGGCAGATGTTCTCTCCCTCAAACGCCCGGCCACCTCCTTTGCTAGCATTACTGCTTCGCAGAAGGTGGTGACCGCTTCCCATTCCCTCTCGCTCCGGACCATGGCCTGAACCAGGGCCGGACGCGAGAGATCGCCGCCGCCGAACGTGTATATACCCTTGCGCTAGCGATTTAATACTATCGCAGAACATGTGTGCATGTCAATGACCTTTAGGTATAATCCATTTTCCCTTCATACTTTAAACCTGGCTTAGGACGCCTTTTCGGTAGAATCGGCGCGTAGGTATTTTGCGGCGTGATTTACTTCACTGTTTACAAGTTTACTTCTCTCGCGCTCTGTGTTCATGAATAATGTATTTTATTGGACAATTACGTCAGAAATTAAGGTTATAGGTTTTTTACATATTTGGGACGAGAATCGAATACTGAATACCCTCCCTCAATAAGTCCCTCGTTTAACCTAACACTCTGAATATTATATTATTTTTGTAACCTATCACAATGTTATCGTATTTTACACAAAGGTTGACTGGTAGAGAATGCCTTATGGCATTAAGTCCGCCTAAGTACCACTATTGTACATGACGTTTAAATAAATAAAAATAAACATGGAAGATTTTTACAACCCATAGCCCTAACCAGCGTAACCTGGACCATAGTAAGTGGTAGCGTCACGTTTGGCAGGGGACCATAGACCACCAAACGCATTACGCTGAGCCTAAGCAGGGAACTACGGGACAAAGAATAGAGTAAATTCGGGATAGACGCAACACTTTTAAAAATATTTTTTTTTCTTTTCTTTAATCAAAATATTTATTTCTAAAACTAGCAAATACTTTGGTTCATTCTACAAATACATGAAAAATAAAAAAAAACATTATCTTTGATATTTGTAAAGTAGTACCGACTTTTGTGGACCTTTACTTTTTGCCTAGTCCATATAAATTACGTTTAGAAAAGACGATCCTCTGAAAAGCAGGGAATGTATCCCCACAAAACTTTGATCGCAACTTGCCTTCCTATGCAATCGCCAGAGCCAAAAGATACGATCCAACCCGAACCGTGCACCTTTTCTCGACGTTTTATAAGTGCCCATGTAGGCCTATGTGAAATAAAAATATTTTGATTTTGACTGTTTTTGACCCTCTTAGTAGTTGTGGGAAAATCTTATCGATAGTTAAATAAGATAGCAAGCGGTTCAAGCGATCAATCAACTAATTGCAATAAATTTAGGCATCTATCCCGACTTTACCCCATATTTTGTATATGCTAATTATTAGAGCTTGAATCTAATAAAAGTCACTTCCAGACTTCCAGAAGTAAATTAATTTTCCGCCTTTTTAGTATTTTTTATTTGTTTCTTGCCTATGCTTATTATTTATTTGTAAGTGAGGTTTTTTATGTGACTGGTATTTCCTAGCTAATATCAGTTTGATTGACATAAATGTTCGTTGTTACAGTTTGAATGTCTTTTGTTTTTTGCAAGAAACATGGATGGGTTTTAGTCAATAAAAGTCTGACATTCCCTTCCACTCCGCCCAGAGCGGGTAAGTTGTTTGATGATTTCTCAACCGAAATAAACCCAATAAAAGCTTGTTAAAAATAAAGCGGTTGGGAATTTCGTCTCTTTAAAGATTGGTTAAAAACCGTACGGCGCAACAGACGTAGGCTCCGACCGATAGAAATGGCTCCCCTGATGGTTATTAAATCCGGAATTTATTATAGTCTCCCGGATCAGGAGTCGTGGGCTATTAGAGAATTAGCAGGGTTTTAAAGATAAGATAAAGGTGACAAGGCTTCTAGTTTGCATTTTTATGGCCAATCTGTATGTTAATTTGGAGCTGTTTAAGTAATTACTTGTTAATAAGAAGTATTTATAAAATAAGGAGGCTCATGGACATAAATTAAATGCATTCTTCCCATCCTCACTTATGGTGCACAAACGTGGTCATAGCATCAAAAGTCCGCATTCGGGGTCTGCCAGCGAGCCATGTAACTAAGCATACTAAGTTTCAAAATTTCTGACCGTTAAAGCAATAGTATACTTCATTCCAAGACGCAAAAGTTTGCAACACAGGCGCAAAATTAAAGTGGAACTGTGCTAGCCACATCTGCCGCATGTCGCAACAAAACTAGGCCAAAGTAGCAACTGATTGAGTTCCGAACAACAGGACCCGGCGACGCGGTAGGCCCAGAAGGAGATAGAGTGACGAACTGGACTTACCTGACAAAAAGGATTGGGCGCAAACGACATGAAAAATGGAAGGAAGGGAGGCCTTTTCCCTGTAGGAGGACACATCTAAAGTAAATTGGCTTGGCTCACAAGGTTGCCGACATGAAGGATCACTCAAGGATCATTGTACCGATAAATCGTATCAGCCAATGACTTAATTGCCTCGACCAGTACCTTAGGGGGACCTCGTTATGTCTAAAGAATAGGTACGCCTTTTCTAGTTTCAATATATGTATTTATAATCTTGTACACATAGGTACAGAATACACACTTTGCCATTTAACATCTAGTAGCTAAACTTAATCAAAAACTAAATTTGCTCGAATACAAAAAAAAAGTTATCTAATATTTTTTTAACCCCCGACGCTAAAACGACGGGGTGTTATAAGTTTTAACCCCCGACACTAAAACGACGGGTTGTTATAAGTTTTAACCCCCGACGCTAAAACGACGGGGTGTTATAAGTTTGACGTGTCTGTGTATGTGTGTGTAAATGTGTATGTGTCTGTATGTGGCATCGTAGCTTCCAAACGGTTTTCATCCGATTTTAATGCGGTTCTTTTTTTTGAAAGGTATATCAGTCGAGAGTGTTCTTAGCTATGTTTGTTGGAAATCGGTTCAGGTCTTCAAGGTCATCAGGTCGTTTGTTAGCTGTGATAGTAATGTTACACGCTCAGTTTACTTGCAAGCATATGTGGAATCTAACATTTGAAACATTAATGTCTTTTGGAACCACTGAGCTGGTCTGCTGTTAGGGCTCGAAGATAGGAGACGTAACCCTGGACTGCCTTTTAGTAAACCCATCGAGTTTGGGCTCGTTGGATTTGTCTTAACTAGTTCTCTTTGTGTTTCTAATTGACGAGGACCTGATGCTGGAAATCTGGAACCTCTGAGCTGGTCTGATGATAGGGCTTGAAGGTAGGAAACGTAACCCTGGTCTACCTTTTAGTAAAACCATCGAGTTTGGGCTCGTTGAATTTGTCTTGACTAGTTCTCTTCATGTTTCTAATTGACGAGGACCTGATGCTGGAAATGGGATGTGGTGGATGAAACCCTGGAATGCCGGAATGAAATGGATAAACCGATTTATATTTTTCCTGAAAATCTAGAATGACCAAAGTTAAAAATAAAACACAAAATTACCCTTAAATGGCATGAAAAATAAAAGAAATTTAATGAAAAATTAAAATTAAGGAGCCCCTTCAAAAAGCATGAAACAAAAAATTAAATTAAAAATTTAAAAAAACCCCCGACCCAAAAAAAGTAGCGGTCCCCGACGCGACAAAATTTAATCAAAAAATTCATACGTACGGTCAACAGCAGGCCAAGATAACCATTTGCAGTTCAAAATTAGCGGTTATGCCTCCGACATAAAGGTGGCACTAAGTCCCGAGTAGATTGTCTGACATGGTTTAGTTGGTACTTACGTAGTGTTAAAATTTTTTTTTTTTTGCTTTTTATACGGTTTAGCATTTTTAACCTTTTGTCATAATAATTGCGTACTTTTTTTTAGGTCGGGTTTTTTTTAAATTTTTAATTTAATTTGACCTTCTTGATTTTTTTTCATTAGACACAAACGTCTGTATTCATGTCCAAGGAGTTCAAATAAACTCCTTGGTCAAATCGAATATTTTTTTGTAATCACAGTAATTTCAAATTAATATTTGGAAATCACGACAAGCTTTTAGTACTATTTTATGCTATCATAGTGTAATAAAATATTGGAAAATATAAGAATATCTTGAAATATTATTATTAATATTTGAAACAGAATATTAACTATGTTTATTATTTAATTCAAGTTCCCGATATTTCGGCGCTGTTGCCAACACCTGTTGGTCACGGATAAACAAAGTTACCATGAAAACAAAAATTTGGTTTTGGTTGCTAAATATCTTGTGTCAAAATCATGTTAATAATTATGATACTGACCATGTCAGTTTAAAAACTATATAATATTATAAATTAAAATCACACAATCCATTTATGAAGAATACAGGCGTCTTTCGGTAACGTCCAATACCATTTAAAAAGAGCCTAGTTTTAGAAACCGTGATTGCTACCTTTGAAATTCTCATTGCAAAAACTTAATACTTATCTTGGAATTGAACCGAACAACCAACGTTTAACTGCCTACCCCAATGAATCCAGCAGGCGTGTTAATGTATTACCACTCTTCTTTTCTATAAAGTACCGTCAGGCAAATGAGATTTTACAAACTTAGCATAACATCTGATATCCCCTTATGGTTAGAGTACCTAATGTGGACCCCATTTCGCCTGTTATGTTTAAGGCTCACCCCCTATACATTCCAACAAACACTAGTGCCCGGTTAGTGTTAGTAGTCAATAAGCTTAATTAACATTTTTTCTGCTTGTATAATACGTCTCTGCTACCTCTTCTTCGGGTATAGTAGGGGTGCTGTTATTTCACGCTATTCTAACAAGTACATAGTATTATGATACTTAGCTAAACTTCTCTCCTAGACAGTCGCCAGTCGGAAGAAGTTAGTGCTACACTACAGTACTGTAAGTTGCAATAAGGAGTACCGGTCTCACTCAATTGTCACGAACTAACATAGTTAACCAACAGCCGGCGCCCCTGACGGATCTAATTGCGATTCTCAGTTTGTGACAGTATGGATGGATACAGTATTTTACAGTTAAAAATTAAAATAGCTATCGCACTCTGTGCGAATCGCTAATATCAAAAATATTTAAAATAGGAGAGGCCTATGTCCAGCTTTTGTGGGCAGATCGTGAAATAGTCACTCAGGGTATATATGCACGCCGATGTAACGAAACCATAGCGACTTCTAATTCGACGTCAGCGCCATCTAGTTAGAGTGTGCGAACTAAAATCGTGTGTGCTCTCTTTTGGTTTTAAAAGTTTAATGAATTAATTTTCTATGTAATAAAAGGTATTTTACAATCCCAAACAATTAAAAAAAATATTGCTTTAATCAGAAATATTTCTTCTGGTTTTTCAGCATCACAAGTAGATCATTGTATCACAAACAGTTTCAAATGTTGCTATAATTTAAATAAATAAAATTAGCTATCAGTCCAGCACATGTGATTCCAATATTCACGTAAGACTATCTTCCCGTACAGTTAATTAAACAAAGCCTTTCTGTGAACTTACCTACTTCGATGAGAACATCGCAAAATTATGAGATGCTGGGAAAGTTCGCCAAATTAATTTAAACCCACTGCATCTTACTGTGAAAATTGAAATTAGGTTACTTGAAATATAATACTACAACATTAAATTAATTTTCTTATAATTATGTATATCATTCTAAGACATTATAATAAAATAGTAATTGATTTTAATTTCTGTTTGGATTTTGGCAGTGTATTACAACAATGTATTTTATTTATATGATCATCTTTATCTAGAATCGTTAAATCTGCCTAGCCGTTTCTCAACGATACTGGGTTGTTTCTCGACTATCAGACTAACCGGTTGCAGCTGAATACCAGCATTTGACATGGAGTGACTGCCTATCAACCCCTCAACCCACGATACCTCTTGGTAAAACTAGTTTTTTTTGGCAGGAGTGGGAAATCCCCGCGGACACCTCGACTATCTCACGGGTGGTGAGACAGTCGAGGTAATGCCGGAGTCGAACCAGCATGTTCCATGTTTCCATGTGTCCTTCTAACATAATAAGCTTAATCATAATTTGTCTATCCAAGAAAATGGAGCCCACTTCGAGCAATTAATTAGTTAGTTTACCATTTTTTGTAAATAATTAAACTAATTTAAGATTTCATTGTTTTCCTTTCATTTAATTTATGAAGTTTGTTAAAGATTTCATCCTTATCGGCCCTAACGATCCATGCAATAAATGTACAGGGTGCAAGTTTTACAGATTTTAGTCGGTTCGATTACCATGTGCGGCAAGCGAATTTTTAAAAATCTTTGAATACAGTTTTCTTTCTTTTCAAAAATAAAGGAATGTTTTCTTTGAGTTAAATTTTCTATCTAAAGTATTAAGAGTACTTCCACTTCAGGTGGCATTACAAAATTCCAACCTGTAAAGTCACTTTTTTGCTGAAGTTTACGCAATTGTCACCAGGTATTGTCAATCAATTGCTCGGGGCTAAACTATTTTATAAGTCGGTTGCAACATTTGGCCTACACAAACATACATACACACATATTATTGCAACTTAAATAAAAAATGACACAATTTTCCACGTTTATTATTTTCAAAAACTTTACATAATTAAATTTTGCATTGCTTTACGTGACATTTTATTTTTATACGAAACCAAATTTTGTGGATCTTTCATTTGACGGGAAAATTTAAACAAAATGAGGCCATGTTATACTGGTTTATGCTTGATTTGTCGTTGTTACGTGTACCTTGACGAATTTATATTTAGTTCTACCGTTAATATAAAACGGCTTGAAATAAATTGTTAACAGAGCGCTCTAACAGTCGTCAAAATGAAAGTATTGATACCGGTGAGTAAGTCTATTATTATATGTTTGTTAGTAGTATTTTTTATTGGCATTTGACATTTTTTTTACAAAATTATAATACCTGGCTAAGTATAAACGCGGATTTTTTGAGAATAGGATCGAATTGCACATCGTGCTGTCAAAACCTCAAAAGTGGTGCTTACGCGAATAATGACAGATTTCTCGCTCATAGCACTACAAAAGGAAAGGAAGCAAATAGATTGTTTATAATTATGGAAATACTTTGTGGAAGGTGGTACGATTGCAAAGCAGAAGGTACTGCCAGGGCTACCGCCTGCCGAGGTTGCGGGTTGATCGTCGTTAGTTATCAAAAGCGATACCTCGGCCCCAGAACATAAAGGGCAAAAGAAGGAGCATGGGTGGGTTTCAGTCCGTAAAAGTCTGACACTCCCCCCGGGTCCACCAAAAATGGGGAAATTAATTGATGATTTCCTATCCTTAAAAAGGGTGGTACGATTCCTGCTAGGGTAGCGGGCCCTACCGGGGTTGCGGTTTGTTCGAAAGAAATACCGCGGCCCCTGAACACAAAGGGCAAAAGAAGGAATATGGATGAGTTTCAGTCAGTAAAAATATACTCCCTCCCGCTCCGCCTAAAGTGGAAGAGAAGTTATTTGATGAATTCCCAACAAAAAAAAGTTCGCTACGGCTACTTACTCGTATGTCGGGCATGCCAGCCACCGTTCATGAGAATCTATCCAACATATTATTTCTGGGTGCTTTGGTTTGTTTGTGTTTATATCCTTGCCAGGATTTTCTACCAGCAACTTGCTTGTAAACTAAAGGTCTAGTTCTCGATAGAGGTAATATTAAGTTTTTTTTGGATCAACCTATCGTCACGGACGAGACCATTGTTGCCCATAAGCCTGAAATTGTGGTGATAGATCGATTGAAGCGTCGCAAAATGGTTGTTTTTATAACGGTCTCGCATATCGAGATCCTCGTGAAAGCAGACAAGTATCTTGTTCTGGTTAGGGAGGTTGCCGACATGTGGCACGTGAGTACAGCAGTCATTGTGCCGATAGTCGTGTCGGCTAATGGCTTAATAGCCAATAGCCTCGACAAACATCTGAGGAGGCTCTCGTTAGGCAGTTGAATCGAAGGCTTGATTCAGAAAATAGTACTTCTGGACACGCCTTGTATTGTTAGTAGGTTGCTGTCTCGACAGCCTTGACCATCGGTAGCTCAGACCCTGTTCCCAATGCTAGTGGGTTACATTTTTTGTTTATATTTTTAAAAGCTCTTTTGTGTTTTTTTTTTAGGAATTATTTAAAAATAATAAAGGCATGAATATGTCTTAACATAATATATATATATATATATATGCGTATATACATCCGCAAAAATTCACTCAATCTTCAAAATTTATCATTTTCGACGGACAATAATTAAAGAATTTAAGCACATTATTGTTATACATATTATATAACAATAATTAAGCACACTATTGTTATATATAATATATATAACAATAATGTGCTTAAATTCTAGATTGAAAACTGCCATCATAAGATTGGAAATTTCATAATCTAGTGATTGGTTTTAAAACATTTTAAAATATTTGTGTGGTTTTCCCATAAGAACAGCTTTTTGATCCGTTTTTCTAGAAGAGCTTGCAGTTTACCACTCTAATAAGACACACTGATGCAAATGTAAGATGTATAATTGTTTCTACCCTAATATTTATTTTTTCAGTTCTGTTTTTTGGCTTTGATGGTGGTGTGCCAAGCTCGGCCACAATTGCTGCACCTCACTAGCCTGGACAACCTGGAAAATCTATTGAGCAATAGACGCCTCTTGAATAACCTGCTGCTAGACTTGGAGCTTAACAATCAAGATCTTATAGGCTCAGTAAATTTGAACAGTCGTCGTAATACTGGCCCACCTTATAATTTTGGACTTGGTTAATTATCCAAAAAAATATCATCACCGTTCCAGACAACAAAAAAAAAACCCTTTTGGAAATTGACTTTGAGATAGTTGGAATACTATATTTTCAAATTAAAATTCACGGCTAGCTAATTCTGTTTTAGTTTATCCGTATTAATATTATAAAAGCGAGAGTGAGTTTGTTTGTTTGTTACGTCTTCACGCCTTAATGGCTAAACAGATTTTGATTAATTTTGGTAAAGAGATAGTTGGGACCCTAGAGACGGACAAATGTTTTTTTAAGTGAGAATTGATGGAGAAAGAGGGAAGAAAAGGGAAAACTTAGCTTTGTATTACAATAAATAAGGCGCAAGAGCAAAAATTACAGGGGAACCGTGCTACCCCGAATTTAACGCGAGCGAAGCCGCGGGCAAAAGCTAGATATGTAATATTTTTTTAAAATTCAGGATACTTGCAGTCATGACCCGAGTTCTAACAATTATTGTGGGCAAACTTCATGCAAAAAAAAACAGCCATTTTTATGTAAAAAAAATCCATAACATTACCATTGCTATATAGTCTACCACGTCCGATTGAACTAAAAACTAACCCCAAAATTATTGCTTACGAGCCACTCATGAATGAAAATATTGCATTGTCACCTAACTTACATAAGTATCAAAAGTTTCAGCTCAATTGAAGCTTGCAAGATTTGATTACAGACATACAGATAACAGGACATGTGAACTAAATAAAAGCTTATTACTAAACGAAACATTTTATAAGCAGTATCTTCCAAACTTCAGTTTTAATTTTGTTTATTTGCGTAAATAAGGTACAGCAGGTTCTAATAATATCAATTTTTAACACACTTAGTAACATTAAAAAAAATACAAATATCAGCAACAATTTTGTTTTAAACAAATACATATAATTGAAGAATTTTCCTTTGAACAAAACCTTACCTTGAATTTGTCTTGTTACTTATGAAACAAATTATTACCGAAAAATGAAACGCAGTTTATATTCTCGTTTATTTTATTTGCCATAATTTGGGTAACCATAGCCATGGTGGTTCATGCCACCATGGCCATAGCCGTGTCCATAGCCGTGTCCGTAGCCATGGGCCCCAATAGAACCTCCGATACCGGCGGCTAGCCCAATACCACCACTTATACCTCCACCGATACCACCACCGACACCTCCACCGAGTCCACCACCACCACCAAAACCGCCATGACCAAACCTGTTCGGAATCTCAGGTTTCAAAGTGGCGGCACCTGTATCAAGATTTGGATTTTCTAAATATTTGCTAACGGCAGCACTTAATTCGGCACTCACAGGGTCGTTATTTTCAAGGTTAACGTCTCCTTGTCTACCAAGGTTATAATTTTCTACTGGGTTGTAAAGATTTAAATAGTTTGAGTAACTTTGCCTCAGTAAATTATTTCGTTTCAATTCATTTGGTAAAAGATCAGGATTTAAAAGATTCAAGTTTCTTGCTGTCCCTGCTCTGGCAATGTATGCCAAGTTATTTGGTACATTTTGGCCAGTTTCATACTCCAAACTGCTTGACTTGACTGGGCTTGTGATGGCTATGGCACAGAAATATATCTGTAATGAAAAGCAACTTAAATTTTAGTGTTATTTCAAACCTCTACTTTCCGGCGCTTCGAGTTTTCGCTAGTCAAATCTCAGATCTGACCAGAAATCTTAGCCAAAGTCCAAACCATGTTTCGGCTTTTGACTAATAAATTGGTCTAATGCCCCGTTCCAATAAACAAAAATGACTCGTTTTGCTTACGGATAGTTGTATTTTGACATAAGTCTCATAGAACTTATGTCAAAATACTTACAACTATCCGTAAGCAAAACGAGTCGTTTTTGTTGTTGGAACGGGGCATAACTCTAGAAAAGTTTAAATCGGACGGTCCAACGCTATAAGTCCATACCAAATCGGGATTCAGTCAGACTCAAATAAGTTACAGAAACGTGTTAAGTTTTTTAGACGTTGGTTAAAAAAGTGCTTATTTCTATTTTGATGTTTCATGGATTGAAAGTTTTTACTCGATTTATAAAAAATTTAAATGGCAATAATTATTAACACAAAATATGGGATGAGTTTTCTTCATGTGGGCGTGGATGGCCAAATCTGAAACCAGGAGGAAAAGCACAAAATACTCAGAGTCACGAACTGGATTTTAATAAAAACTAAAACTTTGAAAAATTGAATTACATAACCAAGAAAAATTACGGTGATTTTGAAAAAAAAACCCTGTATTTTTACACTATTCGATAGTGTCGCTAATTTCTGGGGAGTAATGATCCCATTTGAAAAAAGGCGCCCTGTATATTGCTGTAGTATTTTACGTGAAGTTCAAAAGGACGATTTAGGAATTAGCCATAGTCGCTCCTAGGATTGAATAGGCAAACTCCGAGACAGACTATTTTACTTCTGACGTTTGAGTTAAAAAAAATTATACTTATAGGTTTGGTTTTTTAAAATTACAGATCAGTCAAAAACAGAAGTTTTAATTAATATTTTGGTATGACAAAAGGCGTTCGTCAAACCGTAAGATAAATCTATTGTTATTGGGCAATAGAAGGAACATAGGTGGGTTTTGGTCAGTACAAGTCTGACACTCCCCCCGCTCATCCCAGAGCAGGGAAATATATTTGACTAGCTTTCGCCCGCGGCTTCGCTCGCGTTAAATTCGGTATAACACACCAAACAGACCTGCAGTTTTTGCTCTTGCGCCTGATGGATTTGTAATAGCAACGCTAAGTTTTCTCTTTTCTTCTCTCGTTCTCCCTCATATCCCACTTTTTTTAAATAAAAGTTAGCCTATGTCCGTCTCCTGGTTCCCAACTATCTCTGTACCAAAATTCATCAAAATCGGTTTAGCCATTAAAGCGTGAAGAGGTAACAAACAAACAAACAAACAAACTCACTTTCGCTTTTATAATATTATAGTAAGGATTTCCCCATTTCCCGCAAAAAAATACCTATTGATCAGCGAAGAGATTGCATATCGATATTTGTTTATGACATAGACACTTATTGTACAAGATTATTTAATTATAGTGCGTAAATTCTTTCTACACATGAATACCATATTATTTCAAGTCAGTTAATTTTTTGCATACCTACATATTTTACAGGATGGTAATTTTAGATGGGGCAGTAAAGGTAGATAACTAAACTGACACAGCTTTAGGAGACCAAAGGTCCTTTTGAAAAAAAATCTCAGATTTTGGAAAAAGTGTACAGTCAGCAAGCTAATAGGCAGATCCTTTGAAATTATGATAAACCGTTGGTCCTACTCCTTATATTTCTCAAGTTGCGTCCTCAAAAGCTAGAGTCCTCTATTAGGCTGGTCGACATGACATGAAAATGGTTAGGTAGCTACAAAATTACTTTATTTAAAATTTAACTTACCAAAAGATAGGCTTTCATTTTCGTCTTTCACGGTGCCTCGTAAGATGTCTACTAATGGCGAGGACATCTACGACTACAATCATATTCGTATTATATTAGACTTAACGTCACAATTTGTCACGCGTCCCTTACAAATTACTCCGCAGTTAACAGGTCATAAAACACATTAGTTTAATCAATCAATCATTTGAACACAATGTAATTTTAAGATGATAACTGATTTGCATATGAAATTGAAAGGAATTAACTTTGACACTGTACAAACCATAGGAGAATTGTAAAGAAGATTTGAGAATAAAAGGGCATATACAATTTATTTTAAAGAACTGTATCAAATTGGAAAGGGGCATAGTATATATACCCCTTTTAGATGGCCAAATAAAATTTATAACATAAAATATTTATCGCTCGCAGTTTGTTAAAATTGATAACAACTGTAGTGACAGTCTTCCCGTAACTTTTGGAGTTCCTCAGGGAAGTATACTTGGGCCCACACTATTTCTGGTTTATATCAACGACCTCTGCAATCTTCACCTACAAAATGGACGCATCATTACCTTTGCAGATGACACTGCAATTATATTCAGTGCAAACTCATGGGAAGAGGTATATAACCATGCTCAAGTCGGGTTTAATACTGTGAATGAATGGCTAAGAAGTAACTTACTCACTTTAAATTCCGATAAAACCAAGTATGTGGCATTTACTATAAGAAACAGTCCACGGTCATTTCATCAGACGTTCTCCATTTTCGCTCATACCTGCTCTTACCCCCATGACGGTGATTGGTCCTGTACTAAATTGCAAAAAGTAGACAATATTATGTACCTGGGAGTTACTTTAGACTCGAATTTGAACTTTGCTGCACATATAAATTGTCTCACTAGCAGAATTCGGAAATTAATCTATATGTTTAAAAATCTTCGGTCTATCCTGAGCACCAAGCATCTATTTTTTGTTTATTATGCGCTGTGTCAATCGCTCCTGACTTATTGCATCACTTCTTGGGGTGGTACATTTAAAACAAATCTATTGGCACTGGAAAGGGCCCAAAGGGCAGTTCTTAAAGTGGCACTTTTCCTTCCTTTCCGGCATCCCACTGTAGAAGTTTATAAGTCTTCAAAAGTCCTCTCAGTTCGTCAACTTTTTGTTCTCCATGTTGCTTTGAAACAAAGATCTCTTATTTCTTGTATTAAAAGCCATAATGATTCTGTCTTAAGGACCAGGAAAAGAAATGTTTGCCAAACTATACAGGTGAAAACTAAATTTGCTCGAAATTTCTTTCTTTCCTTGGCCCGTTTCTATACAACCGACTTAAATGCTCGCTATTCATTCGCTTAGCAAGGAAACTTTTAAAAGAAAAATAATTTACTGGCTAATTACTCTAGATTATACCCAAACTAAAAATCTATTTGAAACCATATCCTAATTGAATATTCCCTTTGCAAGCATCCACACAAACACAAAAACTCACATACATACAAACATACACCCAACACACATTCACCCCTCACCACACACACCCACCTACACCCAATTGCATGTATTTTCAATAAATTAACTTAAATTATAAAATTAAATGAAATGAATTAAATTATATAAAATATTATTATTATTAAATGATTTTTATGAGCTTTAAATGTATGATTTTTGATTTGAATATTATTTGTGTATCATATCGTCTCCAGTACAAAAAATCATGTGAAATCATGTTTTCGGGGGCCTGGTGACCTGATTCAGGTTTTGAAAAAAACTTAGTTTAGGCACCAGTCTTCCACAAATTAATTGTTAATTGTATCTGTAGACTAATCTGATTTTTTAAACTGTAATTTGTGGTAAAAAAATAAATAAATTATTATTTATTCATGAAAGTTAACATGTTGAAATTCATAATTATGTATGTTTACTTTCAAGTTTTTTTGTCACTGAAAAAGTAAATTAAAGTAATTTAAAATTCTTAAATTGAGTTTTTCAAGCTAGATGTTACAACTCACGAAAAGGTTAAGGTATTGTATTGAATCGCTGCGACAACCGTTGCCTCAATTGGCTTTGCCATGGAGTCCTTAAAAATGACATTCAAAAAATATTCTCTATCTCTATAACGTATAATATCTTGATTTCACCGAGATCTATGTTTTGATAGTATGTTTTGAATAAACGCTGCCCCAGATTCTATGAACCATGGGATTATATCATGAGGAGGAGCCGCAAAAACGTCAGAGCTGGTCTCCCCTATTGCTTTCCAACTACTGATTTATATAAAGAATGGGACACACTTACTGTCAGACAAACGTTCATTTTGCATACCTTACTTAAAAAAACACTCAAATTCAGTTTGACTCTAAGGTACTTAAAGATAACCGGCGAAAGGGTAGGGTTTCTTCCACAACTCAATTCAAGTACTCACTCCCTAAAAGATTCCATTGTTTCATTGGACAGTACCTAAACAATAAATTAAATAAATTCCTAAATATATCAAATAAATTGAAAAATACCTAAAAACCCTAGACTATAATAAAACTGAAAATCTTTTGACCGTCCTCAAATGAATTTAATTTTTGATCAACCATACATTTTCAACTCATTGTAAAATAACTCTCGCTACACTCACTACACTCACTCGAACACTCACAACATGACTCACTAACTTCTGCTGAATTATAAATAGGTATTTTTAATTTAAATTGTTATTGTTCTCCATCCTTTATTATTATTTGTAGTAAACTGCTTTAGCTCTCACCTAGTTTTTTATTTACTTTTGTGCACACTGTTCAATATCAACTCTTGCACGGTGACTCTGTAATAGCTAATTCTAGCTGTGTAAGGGACCTGGTGACCTGTAACACAGTTTCTTTCGAAAACCTATATCAGGCACCAGTCTCTCGCAAAGGTGGAATACAGCTAAGACATTTTCCTGTAAACATTAACTTTAAGGCAACTTTGTGAAGAGAAAAATAAATAACTTTATTATTATTATAAAGATATATGCTTTAAAATTGGCAACTACAGTACTTTTCAAAGTTATTATATCTTGTGAATGGGATTGTAGCAGCACCTTTTATGTTTTTATGACTTTTAAAAATGCCTTTTACGTTCTAATTAAAATAAATGCTATGAATTTGAATTTCGAATTGAATTTGAATTCAAGTGCACAATACGCACATGAATCAGAAAAATCAGAACTCAATCACTTAATCTGAACTCAAGGCAGTCCGACGATCACACCGCTACGCCACATCACCGTAGCATCATCTTAGCTGGCTGTAAGAGTTCAGTCAGTATTGTTCGTAATTTTAATGATGTTTTGCGACAGGTTAAGCTTGTCGAGGTGTTAAACCGTGTGTTTAAATTCATGAGTATTTTTTGTTTGTTATTAATTCTAGCATTTTAATAGGTGACAATACTGTCTTCGGCTTAAAGGCGAACGGCAGGGTTGTATGGGAGTTTAGTACCCCTAATAAAATATCGTGTTTTGGATATATTTTCGTTTAAATTGGTAGTCAATACGATAGTCAAGCCCTTTTGAAATTCTTAGATTTTTAGGTGTTGGGACCTAAAAGTTATAACCAGTTTTATTTTTGAGGTTATGTCCTAAAAATATTATTACGTGTAAGCACATAAACATTGTTTTGGTGAAAAACGATATGTTCTAGATAGCTGGTGCTATCTTTGTAGTGTTTTACTTATCATTAAGTTAGCAAATTGACATGAGAACTGTACCTATTCAGTAGAGTGCTTTAGGAGACCTACGTCCAGCAGTGGTCTGTAATAGTTTGATGATGATGAATGATGAAGTGCTGATGCAGTTTTGAGTGTGGGTAAATGAAACAACTTTGTTTTTGCAGAACTTACATTAATTTTATTGTTGTTATAATTACCTAATTGATTCTTAATATTATTTTATCTAAGAAAGGGGCAGGTCGGGTCATATCTTCATGGCAAGCGTAACTAAGGTACCAAATAATGCTCATAACATGTGAGCAGCATCCCATCCAGTTACAAAAATCATTAAATTCAGTTTCGTTTAATAAATCTCTCTATGGTGGCATTATTTGTAGTGGCACTATATGGTCCGCGTACATCTATAATATATCCATCAGAGGCACAGAGGACAAATGGCTTTAATAAATTCCTATATTTATGAAGGGAATATGTATCCTTTTGAAATAAGTAATTACTACTTTTTTGTGTATATATTTATATTGCATCAGCTATTGTCTCTCATCAGCTGGTGCATTAGGCTCACAAAAATGTGATCGGCAATGTATGAATTTCTTGCTGCCACTTGCTTCCTTCTTAAATGAGAAAAACCAAGAAATCCTGGAACATAATCAGTTAGCAAAATATTTATTGCTACAGACATTAATGTCTCTAGCTAGGGTCCTTATCGGAACTTGAAATAGATATGACAATCTGTCCTCTGAATCCCCAGTACTTAATTTACACAATAAGGCTGTTAATGCAAAACTATCCCGATGCATATTCCTAAGCCTCGTTGTAACATCCAATATTTGTTGATGTTGTTTATTTATGCCTATAAAGTACTGTACTTGGTCATCGGAGTAGTTTTGAATATTCTCATAAGAGATGTTACTTAACCCTTCCATTAAAATAAAAATTATTTCCTTTATGTGTGTGGAAGTACAGCTATTAAGGCTATACTCAGCAGTATACAGGTTTTTATAATAAAATTAGCGTCCTGTCTATGTAAGGAGCAAATACGAGCTCCTCTTGGTATAAAATATTGATACTTAACCAATACAGCTTGCCTGGTTTCTTCAGGCACAGTATTTCGCTCTGGTTCCATGCACTCTTTGGAAAATGCAGTGTCTTGGTGTTTCAGCCGCTCTTCTTATATTGAGCAACACAATATGTTGGGATCTTTCTTCTGGTTCTTCTGGAACATAAAAGCTCAAATCTCGAGCTTGGCCCCAGCAAACTCCACAAACTTCATTCATGGATGACATCTGTAAATAAATAACATTTATGAAATACAAATTAAACACTAAGTTTGATAGACATAAATTGCGCCCATCATGACCAAGCTACAGAATAGTTTATAACATCCAATGATTGGTTTTCACCTTACAGAAAACCTTTACCAAAAATATCTATGTTGTGTTAATATGAGAGAGAAGGGCTATGGGAAAATGGTGAAACCAGTATATTTTGTTGATAGTAGAGCCATCATGACTGTCCCAGATTTAGCATTATAAAATAGTAATTGCCATTTGCATGACACATTTTTATAAGCTAATTACTATAAATTAAATATAATTATTATTTCATATATACCTGCTGGTGCTACAACAATCGAGCAGTGTTGTCGCGATTCCACTCTTGATCTGATTTTGGGGTGGATAGACTGACCACATACAGCACACATCAAATCATAATGATCACCCTCCAGATGATCAGGCACAATGAGTTGAATATTATTATTTGGTGAAACAACCCTAGTTCTTCTAGCTCTTAGACAACACGGTACATAAGCTTCATCTTCAGAACGAAGCTAAAATAAAAATTATTAATAAAGAAAAGCTTGCTTTTAAAAATGCATGGTATTAGTGGAAAATAATTTACATTGTTTTTACATACATCAAATCAAGATATATGTGTATATGCTATACCCCTCGTGGTTGGATCCATGTAGCAACTGTGTTAGCCATTCTTTGTTCTTTTCATTTGCATCTTTAATCAAAATCCTGCGTCAACTGATTCATAGTATGGATTGTCCGCACACAACACAAACACTTAGATGGCATTATTATGCTTCTCCTCGGCATATTATCAGAAGAATGTGAATGAGTAAGTCAGCAGGTGTTATCTGAAAATAATTAAGTGATTTTGAGTGAACAACATTTCTTTATATGACTATGACACTATGACAGTCATATTAACAGAGTAATAACTATTATAACAGGCAAGTAAACAATACATATAAACGGTCACTCAAGTGTTTATACAGGATATAGGACAAAATGTAAATATTTATACAACCACAAGTGTTTGTTATTTTTTCAAATAATGTTTAGATTTGTTTTAGTATACATGTTACTGTAAAAGCCCGAACTACGGTAAATCTTAAGATTTTCCAGTAAAACCTAAGATTTACCGACATGAGTTGGTAAATGTAAGTATTTATTATAATGGGACGACTTTTTCGGACTTTTGCCATTCCAATTCAGTTCATGCTAGGTTTTACCAATGTGAGCTGGTAAATGTTGGTTTTAGGAATAATAAGGCGTAAAATTATTTGATATAATTATCGTTTGGTTGTTTAGAACTCCGAATTTACAATGGCATACTTTTAAGATGGCAGAATGAAATTTAGTATAATTACGATTGGCAGAGTTCAAATTTAGCAATATATCGTTTAGCATAATGTACATTTAGAGCGATGATTATCCTTACTAATATCCTTACTAATATTATATAAGCGAAAGTGAGTTTGTTTGTTTGTTTGTTTGTTACCTCTTCACGCTTTAATGGCTTAACCGATTTTGATGAATTTTGGTACAGAGATAGTTGGGAACCAGAAGACGGACATAGGCTAATTTTTATTTTAAAAAAGTGGGATATGAGGGAGAACGAGGGAAGAAAAGGGAAAACTTAGCGTTGCTATTACAAATCAATCAGGCGCAAGAGCAAGAACTGCAGGTCTGCTTAGTGTGTTATATCGAATTTAACGCGAGCGAAGCCGCGGGCGAAAGCTGGTTTGGTATAATTTCACTTTTCATACTATACAGATGGCAGAATTTCATTAAGAATAATTTTAAAAGGCATATAAGTCTTTAAACTGACATGGTCACTAACATTATTATTAACGGGTAAAACGGGGTATTTACCATGTTTGTTCTTTATTTTGAGTTTCCAATATTTACACAGATAAAGATTCATAATCTTTATCTGTGTAAATATTGTAATTATATGATTTAGATACAGTGAGTTATAATTATACAAAAAATATTAAGGCAAAAATAAGATTTTTTGGGAATAATATAGAAAAACAGATATTGTTTTTAGTAGGTTACCCGGAACTCAACTATTTAGATTAGGTTAATTCCTTAAAAAAAAAGAAATGGGTAGGTTAGGTTAAAACTGTGTCCCCCTACGCACGAGCCGAGCGAGCGTAGCAAGCTGTGCCGCGGCAGCGCCCGGCGAGTGGCAGAAACGACTTGCATTAATAGAAAAAAGAGATTGTTTATGGTTACTCAGAACTAAACTATTTAGATTAGGATAATAACTTATTGAATGAAATGACATTCTTTCCAAGAAATAAATAATTAAAATAAATGACAACAAATAATGACAAAGATGATTTTAACTATAAACTTTCTGCGATATGACAATTCTGCCGTTTAATGATTATTGGTATGAAATATATGCCAAAAGACGATTCTGACTGTGAACTTTCTGCGCTATGATGTTTCTACTTTTAAATATTATGGATATGTCTAGAGATAATTCTGACTTACAAAATTATGAGTTTTGAATGAATGTTAAATGAGTGTCTGCCAAACAATTTTCTGCGAAATGAAGTTTATGCTATCCGTTGTTATGCAAAATAAAATTATGACATAAAAAGTTCTGCTATAAAGGGTGGACCCGATTTTATTCGACATTTACCGTTCCTTTAATGTAAATCCTAAGATTTACCAAGTCAATGATGGTAAAAGTTCGAATCCCAAACTTATATGGACATTTACCAATCATAATCGGTAAATCTTAGGTTTTACTGGAAAATCTTAAGATTTACCGTAGTTCGGGCTTTTACAGTAACATACACATTTTATTTTAGTATCATATCGCGTAGATTAAATGGTAAGGACTACTTTTTAACACGTAAAAGTTATAACTTAACGTAACTGACACACTCGTACGCAAAATGTTATTTGGAAACTACTTACATCTCTAGGATATACCCACAGCCGATTAGTATTGACAATATCTTCACTCTCATCGGATACAGCGTCCTTTTGCGAAAGTACTATCAACAGATAGAGTACGGAGCACCAGTAGTTCAACTCAACGTAAAAATGGCCAGATAATTTGCCATATTGCTCAGATGCAGTTACAAACTATAAACCAAAAAAACAACAAAGCACACACAAGAAAAGACTTTCGGGATTTTTCTATCCTGTCAAAAAAATTGCCAACACAAAAAAATATTGATGGCGAAAATAATTCCTATAGTTAAATAGTTAATAATTAAGATTGTATGCAATAATTATTCATTGTAAGGTATAATGTGTAATAGGTTAATTTTATTTACTCTTATTTCTATTTTTAAATAATCATTTATCATTTTGAACCTCGTGATTTTTACAAATGGCAACTTCTAAAAACATAACCACATTTAGTTGCGTTCAGTTTAAGATGATATTACATTTAATTACTTAATCTTTTAATTGATATAATTCATTAATGCAGTGTGCTAGAAATACTAACGTTACATGAAAATGAATGGTTTAGTTGCCTTAATAAGTGGTACAAATTCTATCACAAAACAACAAAAAAAGTATGCGGTACGAATTCTGCCGTTCGCCTTTATTTAATTGTTGACTGGTTGTTTGTGACGTCACTACCAGTGTGTCACCACCTCGGCGCCTGTATATGGCGCCTGCCGAAGCCAGTAGCTTAGGGTAGAGTAGGTGTAGGGTCTCTACTGGCTTCTGAGCTGAAGCCAGTAGAGACCCTACACCTATACAAGCTTAAAAACCAGCCAAGTGCGAGTCGGACTCGTGGACCGAGGGTTCCGCACAAACTAGCAACGGAACCGGTCATATTTTTTACAGCTCCAAGGGACCACAGACTTGAGTATATTGTTTTAATTTTAACCCGATAACTACACGCGTTAACGAGATAAGGGATCTTGATACAAACGGACAACAAAGAGATAATATTCATCTAAATTCACAAATAACAAAGTGGTATAAGGGTTCTGTTTTTGCCTTTTGAAATAAAGAACCCTAATAACTCATGTCATTCTCCTTTGAGAAATTACATCAACGCGATGAAATATCCGATCAGGCAAATATACCATTTGATCTTGTCTAAGCAGGTAGTGATGTAAGTGACTGACAGTGATTGGTAGAAGACGTCATCAATTATTAAAATTCTCTATTCAAGAATTCCGTAAGCAAAGAACTCAAAAAGTTGAGGTGTTTTTTTTTGGGGTGGGAAATCATCAAATAATTACCCCCGCTCTGGGCGGAGCGGGGGGGGGGGGAGTGTCAGACTTGTACTGACTAAAACCCACCCATGTTCCTTCTATTGCCCTTTACGTTCCGTGGCCGCGGTATCTCTTTCGAACAACCCGCAACCCCGGAAAGTTGAGGTATGCGATTTTTTTTTCGGAATACAAACGCAAGCGCACTCCGCGCTTGGCTGCAACTCGGTGCATGCGTAGCGATGTTGCGATGCAGTACATCCACGCTTACCTACCAACGAAAAGCATCCGCTTAAGTGGGACTTTGATGAGATTCATTTTCATAATTGAAAGGGTACATGCATAATGAAATCGTTTAAAATCCCAAAAATATAATTTAAGCCAATTATACAAACCATCCAAAGTTAAATGCGGGTGTGCCTCAGGGTGGCGTTCTCTCTTCTCTAATTTTTTCTATTTTCATTAACTCTGTCACCAGAGTCATTGCTTCTTTCTTCCATCTGTATGCTGACGATTTGCAGCTGTACCGACATTTTGTGAGGGAAGATGCTGAAGCGGCGGTATCTGCCATGAACAAGGATCTGGATTTAATTGGTGAGTGGTCGCGCTCCTTTGGACTGCTGATCAACCCTAACAAATCTCAGGCCTTGATCATCGGTGGCAGGTATATGCGGAACAGGCTCGATGTTGCATCGCTGTCTCCACTCTGTCTGAATGGAGTTCAGATAGATTACGCAACTAAGGCTAAAAATTTGGGGTAATTATGGACTCATATTTGTCGTGGACTTTCCAGGTTGCAGAAGTGAGTCGAAAAGTGCATTACACATTCCACTCGCTCAAATGTCTCCAGAGCTTTCTGCCTCTGAAGACTAAAATCTCCCTTGCGCAGACTCTCATCCAGCCCATCATAGACTACGCCGATGCCTGTTATTTGGATGCCACCGAGGAGCTCTTAAATAAACTTGAGCGTTTGCAAAATATCTGTATCCGTTTTGTTTTTAACCTTAGAAAATATGATCATGTTTCCAACTTTCGCAAAATATGTACTTAAGTGGCTCCCAATTCGACTTCGCCGGAACTCTCGAATATTGTGTTTGCTTTTTAACATCCTTCATAACCCTAAAACGCCATTCTATCTGCGGGAACGTTTTTCCTATTTCCGTCCTTCTGATGCTCCTTGTAGATCGCATCTTAGGAATCTTCTCAAACCCCCTCCCCACTCTACCGACTTCTACTCCTACTCCTTTACTATTCACGCTGTGCGGTTGTGGAATTCGCTCCCGCCTGACATTAGGGACGGCCAAACTGTTTCAGTTTTTAAGAGAAGAGTAAAAAGAACATTATCTTTCTATTTCACCATAGTTGCATAGGTATTTATTATAATATTTTATATTGTATTTATGTTATATATTTGTCTTTGTACTTGTATGTATGTTAGTATATTCTTATATTGTATTTAGTCATTATTTGCTTTTGTTTTTATGTATTCTTTTTACGCACTGTGTCTAAATTTGAGATTTCTATAGAAATAAGCATTACCTTTGTACCTGTTTCCTATTCCTGTCTTTTTTTCTGTATTCAGTGTGTATGTACATAAATCGTTAAATAAATAAATAAATTTTAATAATAAGGTATATCTCCTTAATAGTAACAAGACTGATTCAGGCAGTTATTAATCAATAAAAGGCCATGTTATTTAATACAGTATCCGATTTTTTCTACATTACAGTATTATAGTAGGTACATTCATGACGATTTTTTTCCTGTTTTAAACAAAAATCATTTTTCCAATATATTGAAAACTATTTTTAATGCCCTAACCATAATATGGGTGGCCACCGTAGCCACCACCACCATAACCATAACCATGAGCTCCAACCCCTCCACCTGCATGTGCACCTATATGCCCACTTATACCAGCGCTGATCCCAATGCTACCACTAATACCACCGCCGATACCACCACCGACACCACCACCGACGCCACCACCAGCTCCACCACCACCACCAAACCCACCATAATATGGTCTATGTGGTCTATACCTATGACAGCCCCCGTGACAGCCCCGGTGACCAAACCTGCTATCAGACTTAACATTTTCTTCCGTAGAAGATAAGGCAACTGCTGTTGGCGCTAGATTTGTATTTCCTACATGATTTTTTGAGTTCGGATTTATTGGGTAACCTGGATTCTGAAAGTTTGCTGTTTGAGCCGAGTTTCCTTCTCTACGAGCATTAGGTAAGCTATTTGGTAAAAGGTAGTTATAGTTTGAGTTCGAAGGATATAAGTTGTTTTGATTCCCTTGCCTAAGTAAATTGTTTGGTAGAAGATGGTCATTTTCGTAGTTCAATTGATAATTGTTTGAATTTCCTTCTCTGCCAATATTGTGTAAATTATTATTTGCTACGTTCAAAAGATTCTTTAACTCCAGATTTGGATTTCCATCTCGGAGATTGTAGTTTCTGTGAGCTGAGTAGTCGTTTTGTCCATTTTCGTAGAGCAAATTGTTGGAGTCCACGGAACTGGTAACTATGGCGAAAAAACAAAACTGCAATACAAAAAGATAGCATAAGAATTAATGTATTGATGGCGAATGAAAATACGTGAATAACTATGTAAGTAAAGACACCAGTTTGGCTGAATCTGTTATGAATCATTATACTTATATGAAATGAACATTCACAGGTAATCACAATCTGCTGTACTCGGCTCTATAACACTATCCCCTAACGGTTCGTGTGTTAATTCCGCCTTGAACGCAATGACAAAGTTTCCTCACTTAACTCAAAATGTACTTTTGCGTAAGTATTATGCGGATTTTGTAACAGTGCCAATGCCTGCAAGGTTTTTTTTAGGAACTGTTGCAGCCTAGCTTTAAAACAAACCAATGTGGATGTTGTGCAATCAGAGCCTAAGTATGAAACATTCCAACTTGCCAATGCAAGAGTTAAGAGTAACCTATTCTAAGTTATGTCTGAAAATTGTCTTATGTTACAATGGAAACTGTTATTGGTTTTATCCTAAGACATTTAAGAATAACTTAATAATTCTGTAATTAAGTAAAATAAATTAATAGTTTGCGTTAGCTAGTTCGTAGTGGCACACCAAAACAGTATCTGGAAAAATATGGGAGAAGGCCCTTGCCTAGCAGTGCAACATAAACGGCTAAGCTTGATGCTAACGTCTTGGGTCAGTCACAAATTGTAATCGACAAGCTAAAATGAATAATATGAAATAACAGTTAAAATAGGGAAAAGGTATATTTCACTTACCAAAAGATAGGGTTTCATTTTGTCTCCACGGAGCCAGGCAGAGTGTGGCTTCTACAAATCCAAGACTTTACAAAGTTCTTAATATAGAAGATTTTAACAACCTAATCATCAATTTTGTCACGCCTTCCCAAACAAATTAATCCTTAGTTAACAGGTAATAAAAGTGATTTATCAAAACAATAATTCTTAAAAACACAATCAGCTGTGAGATGCCATTCATTCTCCATGAAATCGAATGTTCCTTTTTTCTTATTATGAACCACAGCCAGCCAGGCATACTACCTAATAGGTTTTATTTTAAATACGACATAAGTAACCTGATTTAATCCTGTTTAACCCGAATTTAATTCTCGCTTCTTCATATTACAACCTAGAGTACCTAATTACATAATTTCTGTTAGTTCTGACAAGAAAATATTTAATTCTCTCTAGATCATTGAGTTTCTAAACAGGCATTCAAGGTCACTACTTTTCTCTCGATCATGCTAAACTTTAGCATAATTGTATAACTGGAAACTTTTACTCTCTGAAAAATATTCAACTAGCTTTTGCCCGCGGCTTCGCTCGCGTTAAATTCGGTGTAGCACAGTTCCCTTTTCCTGATTTGCAGGTACTTGCTACCTGTAGTTTTTGCCCTTGCGTATTATTGATTGTAATAGCAATGCTACGTTTTCCCTTTTCTTCCCTATTTCTCCCTCATTTGCCACTTTAAAAAAAAATTGCCTATGTCCGCTTCCAGGGTCCCAACTATCTCTGTACCAAAATTCATCAAAATCAGTTTAGCCATTAAGGCGTGAAGACGTAACAAACAAACAAACCAACTCACTTTCGCTTTTATAATATTAGTAAGGATTTTAGTATTTACGGCTATTAGTGAAGTTTTAGGAATTTCACCAACCCATCTCTCTCATTTACCAAAATTTCACTATTTATGTGTGCTTTAGGGTTCAATTCTAGAGCCTTTCTTGTTTAGCTTAATTCAGACAAACTAACTGACAAAATGAGGTACTAGTAACATCAAGTCGCGGTTGATATTCTATTTATATAATCTCAATATGTTTACAATCGAGAAAATAATATGTATGTATTGTATGGTAGTGGCAGGTGATAATTTTTACATGTGGTAAAAGAGGCGTGAGTGTATGTGTGTTTGTTTGCGTACTTATTTATAAATAAGAAATTGAGGTTTAAATAAAAATAAAACTTAATTTTTAAGAGCTAATTTATTTTTATACTTTTATTTTTTTAAACTGACGTTTTATCACATTTTCATCCAGCTGACATCTTTAAAAAGTTCAATTTATAATTTATTACTCAATCTTGAATTTGTCGGTTCCAATAAATTATTTAAAATGTGCTCATATATTTTTATTTTCTTCCGTACCCATAAGGTGAACCGTATCCATAGGGCATGCCTAGTCCTCCACCTATACCAGCACCCAGGTGTCCACCGATATGTCCACCAATGTGACCGCCTAAGTAACCACCTGCGCCGATGCCAGCCCCACCACCAAGCAATCCGAATCGAGATTCCATATCTGGCTCAGCATCATACAGACGACGGAAGCCACCACCGATACCACCGTTGACACCACCACCAATTCCACCGTAAGCGCCTCCACCAATTCCACCGTAAGCGCCTCCACCAAGTCCACCGTAAGCGCCACCACCAAGGCCAGCGTCAACGCCTCCACCAATTCCACCGTAAGCGCCTCCACCAATTCCACCGTAAGCCCCTCCACCAATTCCACCGTAAGCGCCTCCACCAAGGCCACCGTTAGCGCCTCCACCAAGACCGCCGTTAACACCTCCACCAATTCCACCATAAGCGCCTCCACCAATTCCACCGTAAGCGCCTCCGCCAATGCCACCGTGAGCTCCTCCACCTATACCACCGTTAACGCCTCCACCAACTCCACCATAAGCGCCTCCACCAATTCCACCGTAAGCGCCACCGCCCAATCCACCATAAGCGCCTCCACCAATACCACCACCTGCGCCCCCGCCCAAACCACCACCTATACCAGCACCAATGCTACCGCCAATTCCAGCACCAATACCGCCATTAACTCCACCACCAATTCCTAATCTACTACCAATAAATGGAAGACCATAAGAGCCATATCCATACGGAATGTACCGGGCATACGGGTTATATGAATTAATCGGGCCATATCCATAGTTATATCCATAACTAACCACTGGATTGAATGGCGAATAACCCTGACAGATGACCTGACATATCACGTTGGCTATTATTGCCCATAGAAGAATCTGAAAAAGAAAAAATAAGTGTCAGTTTTATTTGATTGGAATTAAACGCGAAAAGGCAGTACTTGAGCGTGTATCACCAGATGTGTGAATGTGAACAAGAAAAAAGAAATAACGAGTATGTGTTATAGTTTCTGCCATCGGGAATAAAACAATAGTTTATGTATTACAAACTAATACACAAACAAAATACTGGCAGACTTTGATAAAACAAGCGGGGTTTCATAAATACTGGATATCATTTGTCAAGAAAATTTCATTTTATAGAAATAAAGAGTCAATTGACAAGAATTTTTAAATTTGTCATGTGGATTTTTTAATTTAAGATGTGAATGACTAGAAGAACCAAAGAAACGAAACGATGGATGAGGAAATTTGGCTGGGAAGAGGGTAACTATAGAATGACATGACGATCAATAGTATGAACGTTGTAACAATCTAATATAAATTGATTGAAAGGCAGGAAAATAATAAGAGTAGATTTTTACATAAGAAGCAACAGATATTCTATCGACCCAGCTCGAATTTTACTAATGTAGATTCGCGCTAAGCTAGCTCGTGAACTCGGCCAAAATCCCGCCATAGGCTTCAATGCAGGAAAATATCAAAAAAATTACAACTTTATACTCACCAAGCAGTATGTTTTCATTGTGGTATTTGTTCCGGTAGTACTGTGGCTAGCTTAACCTCTACTGTGGTAGAAATCAAGACTGATCGGGAATATAAGGGCGGTATTATAATAGAAGGCAATGCTAGAACTAAATCGGTAATCGTCATGGTTACTCAAATCAATTTATTTATTATATTAATAAAATATATACTAGTTCTTGTCTGAGGCTTCACTTTAACGGAGTTTTTAATTTTTTTCTCCGATCTTAACCCACGGACCCCTAAGGGCCCCACGTTGCCGGAGTTTCAACCCCAAACGGCTCGAAAATAAATTAACCAATAAATATAATAATATTTACGCCGCTTGAGGTCTCTGCAGCTGAAACAGCAGCGCCAGCGCAGCAAGAAGGAGGAAGGAAGTTTTCTATTGTTTTATTATAGATGCCGTTTTAAATACATAATATGCATACATTAATACAATTACATTAGAATCAGACATCCCGCTGGTCCGACATTTTATTTTATTAGCCTAATATCATGCTATATTTGTGCCAACAAAGAGTAGAAGCTCAAAATTTCGCCACTTCCAGGGTTTTGTCGTTAGCAGCACAGAGGTTGTCCCAACAAACTAGGTTCTCATCATTTTCGATGATTGCGAATAGTATACAATCACGAGCAATATAATGTGTAAAGCGATTTTCTCCTACTGTATTATTAACGTTTATCGTTTTCACGAACATAGTACAGCCATATTATTGCAAAATTAGTCTTATCTCAATGTGCCGTTTTTGCACGAGAAAATTGCTAAATAAATTTAAGTGTATAACATTTTATTACTCGTTACTGTACAGACAATACACGACGATTCTGTTTGTTTTAATATTGCTAACGGATGGAACAAATGGTATTGACTAGATCTATATTGATCTGCCGAGATGGGCATCTCTAATGGATACGATTTGACCAACCCGCATGCAGCTGATCAGACACTGCGACTTCAAAGGTCATCGTCCCCCTAAGCGTGAGGTGCGACTATAAATCATCATCTGCCTAGCCTTTTCCCAACTATGTTGGGGTCGGCTTCCAGTCTTACCGCATGCAGCTGAATATCAGTATTTTACATGGAATGACTGCCTATCTGACCTCCACAACCCAGTTAGTACTGGGTAATGCGATACCCCTTGGTAAGACTGGCTGTCAGACTTTCGGAACACTGACAACCTGTAACGACTGTCAAAGATCTACAAATGACAGTCGGGACCAACGGCTTAACGTGCTTTCCGAGGCACGGAGGAAACTCGGTATGTAACGGGTGGTCACCCATCCACAGACCAACCTAGGCAAGCGCAGCTTAACCTAAAGATAGACCCGAGCGGCTGCTATTATTTAGCCACGAGGTATAAATAAGAAGTTTAATAAAAAAACGTTTGTTACGAACAAACATACAGCAGCATAAAGTTTGTAACAAAAATAACACAACAAAAAACACATGTTCTTATAAAATATAATAGAATAATACAACATCCGATCAAAAGGCAATAACTATCAACACGACATCATAATTTTATATAGTGGTCGAATGAGGTAAATATTAAAATAGAAACAAGAAAAACTGCGTTTTCCGTTAAGTATAAAATGAATACTTATTTTAACTATTAAATTTTCGAAAAAACGTTGTTCAATTCAACAACCACAAATAACCTGGTTTATTTACGGATCTTACTTTTTTTGTTGATATTACTTTTAATACGATGTTCCAACTAAAATAAAAATTAAAACACACGAAAGAAACATCTCGCCCTTCGACTCAAGATTTGCATAAGAAATTAATATAGTACGAAACAAAAGTAAGTAAATAAAACTGACGATTTTACACAGGATCACTGGGTCAAGCCTGCTTACCCGGGGCAAAAATCCGACGTCCTAAACCGGTCTCATAGACGAACTGTACCCTAAATCATTCTGAACTTGATGTAGACTTAAAATACGGCAGTATTTGTATAGTTGTGTCAAAAAAAGCGAGTGAATTGCGAAACTTACGACAAAAATTCGCTTCAGTATAAGCGCCATCGACATTGCAAATAGCAAACCATACTCACGCGTTGCATAGTTTAACAACTATGAAACGCGTGTAAATGTTTCGCTATTAGCTAACGTTAACGTCAGCTATGCAGTGGTGTCTATTCTGTTGTCACAAACTAAACTGAAATTATTCTAAGTCACTAAAATTTAGTTTATGAAACGACGTTTACCAATTCTGAAATTGGTTGAAGTGACACAACTGAACTATATCATAGTTTGACAGCGTTAATGATAGTTTAGTTACTCAATATAGAGAAAATCGCAATGTCGCTATTCTGAAATAAAAAACTAAGCTAAGCTTTAAAACTAAAGAATGTTTGACATCCTTTAGGAAGGCATTGTTTAAGTTTCTTTTGGGAAGATGCTATTATTCCATCACAGAGTTTTAAAAACTTTAACTTTAAAAACTTTATTTTGGAACAATTTGGTTAAACAATTTTACAAAAAGAAACGAAGATAGCTGCAAAAGTATAATACTGCGGCACAGCTATCAACGCCCAACCCTATACAACAATAATTTAAAATGCGGTTTGTTCCAGACTTAGTTCAAGGAAATAGTAATTAAGTAGAAAAAAATAAATAAAAACTTAAACTAAGATTAAAAAGAAACATTGAATAAAAATACACTGGTTTTCCATTTTCAGTATCCAAGTGTAGTAAAGTGTATGAATATTATGTGTGTAGTGTGATGAATACACACTACGCGTAGGGATGCGCGCATGCATGCACCCTTGTGTGTGGTTGTATGTTTGTGTGTTTTTTTATGTTATGTTATGGTACCACAAGTTGTTCAGTTTCGACATAGGACATGGATTTCAGCCAGTCAGTCAGGTTTTTTCTTAATGAATTTCTAGTGCAAGGGTAAATATTTATTTTGTTATTAATCACTATCACTACATAGTATAAAACAAAGTCGCTTTCTCTGTCCCTATGTCCCTTTGTATGCTTAAATCTTTAAAACTACGCAACGGATTTTGATGCGGTTTTTAGTAATAGATAGAGTGATTCTTAAGGAAGGTTTTAGTATATAATTTGTTAAGTTTTTGTATTTATTTCTGTGTACATTAACTATATTTGTTGAAGATGTCGGCAAAAAGTATGCTGTCTGGGAGCATTCAACGAAAACGCTGCCTAAACCCTTTAAGATATAACAAAATAATGTATGGTGTAATTGTGTATCTTATATAGGTCCACAGAAAAGTCAGCGGTGACATATGTCTATATCTTAAGGATAACATACTATATCCATTTTAATACTTTAACAAATGGGCAATTATAAAGCGCTAACTTGGAAAGCTATTTACACAAATACAGTATTAATCCTTATCATTTTAAATAGGTTGGTTGGCATGAACATTTCATGAAGATTATTTTTTCCTTTTACATCATGCAGATTAAATAAACACTTTAGGAGATATAGCAAAATCAAAATAACGCGCAAGAAAATTAATTTCATGTTGCCGTGACTAGGCTGGCCCGCTCGGGCGCGGTGTAGGGAACAAGTCGCTCATCGCTGAGTGCGCGACCCGAACACGGGCAGACGCGTGAGCACAGAGTACGTTGAGTTGACACGTTCCTTACAAACTAAATTCAAATCCTTTATTTGTGAACATATAGGTACGATAAGATCTAATTACATAAAATGTAATAAAACATAGGTTTTATGAAGTTTCATAATACATACCTATTAGTTAGATTCGTACCATTACCTATGGACGGACGGACAGCGAAGACTTAGTAATAGAGTTTTTACCCATTGGGGACGTAACCTTAAAAATGAGACGTACCTAATTTTATTTATACTTCGATTTTGTTATTTTTGCTATAGGCTGCTTTTTATCAACACACCACGCGGGCGAAGCCGCGGGCGGAAGCTAGTAGTGTTATAAAGTTTAGAGCCTAAGTGCTTAAAGTGGCGGCTTACCACCACTGACCTACAGAGCTCAGTTTTACAGATTCTGTCAGAGCGACGCTTCTGTGAGAGGTAGTGTGGGTCATAATGTAGGAGATTATGCTTCCTAAGAACAGTCTGTAGTATGAATAGCTGTCTAACCGTGAGGACCTTGCAAAGTGAATATAAGTCACAGGTAGGGAATCTAATTGGTTTCTTCGTGAGCACTTTTAGCACTGCTCTCTGAGCCCTCTCCAGCCGTAATATGGTTGTCTTGTGAGTACCCCCCCCACACTGATATGCAGTAACCGAGAACTGACTGAACAAGAGCACAGTAAATCATTATAAGGCATTGAAAGTCCGCGGCCGTCCTAAGTTTTTTTAAACAGATAAATCAGCCTTCTCACTCGGGTCACGGTGGAGTCAACCTGTCTTTTCCACGTTAGAAGACTATCAACTATGACTCCAAGATATTTTATACTGTCAGTCCGTTCTATCTGTGCACAGTTACAAAATCCAGTAGGCAATGTGAGAGAACAGACATGAGCCCTAATCTCAAATGATGTTGATGGTTGGCTACGGATTCCCGAGGTAAAGGAGATAAACTTCGTCTTTAAGATATTGAGTGTGAGAAGGTTTGAGTTCAAAGTTCATTGATGACAAACAGGAATACGAAGATCCGACTTGCTAATTAATAATTATTATTTATGATTAATTAATCAGTAATATCTTTGATCTACTAAATAATGTGCTTTTTTGATGATATTGACAGCGTTTCACTTAATTGACATAGCTATTTTTAAATTTTGACATGTAACTTCTTAATTTTATTTTTATTTATAATTATGTTATTTTTGCTTGTTTTATTTTAACTTTGTATGCCATCTATTGGCAAAACATAGTGAATCTATCTGTAATATACTACCTGTAAACACCTATGTTATACAAAATAAATGATTTGATTTGATTTGAAATTGACGTTTTTCACCAAAAATAGTGATTGTCAAGCCGCTGCGCTGCTCGATTTGTTTTATTTCAGCACGTGATGCATTCTTGATCACTTCTATCTGTTTAGCCTATTTGAAACGATGTTGAGGTAGGTTTTCAGTCTTAGTCTCGATGTACTGCATTTTAATTTAATTTTAATTAATATTTTGCATAGAGCGACTGCCTATCCGATATGCCTATGCCTATTCTGAACCAAATCAAATCAATCTTTTTATTTGTAGAACATAGGTAAACATAAGTAGAGATGTCAATAATCATAAATAGCGCTATGTCTTGCCATCAATGGCGTACAAATATTATATAAACATTAATCACGATAAAGAGACATCCAAAATTTATTATTAAAACTCCAGTAAAACGAATAAAAATGCATTAGTAAGTCCCAGTAAGTCCATTTGACTAAATAAATAAAATTAAAATTGAATAAAACAATAGGATTAACAACGAATACAAAATAAAAATGTCAATGTGTCCCTAAATAAAAATAATACGAAACATTCATAATTAATAAACAATAATAATGAGTTATTTTTTTTGTTTATATTGAGTCATCATTAAAAAAACATTCAATTTGTAGTAACATTTGTCAATAAGCAACTTGCGTGCCTTTTTGAACTTTACCATTGGCATGTTTTTAATGGCATTTGGTATTTTATTATTAATTTTTCGAGCGTTGCCAAAGAAGCTTTTACGCATTAAGGAGGTTTTACATTTAACATTGCAAAGTTTATTGTGATATTGTGTACGCAATGGATTTCGTCTGACTTCAGATAGGCTGGTAAATAAATGTGGGTTTTTTTACAAATAGTGCTGTTTCAAGTATGTACATCGCTGGCAGTGTCAATATTTTTAGTTGTCTGAAATATGGAATACAGCTATCCGTCGTTTTTAAACCACACATAAACCGCACACAGCGTTTCTGTGAACCAACAACCCAGTCAGTACGCAACATGATAATGTTGCGTACTGACTGGGTTGTTGGTGACCCTGTGATAAGACTGACGAAAGGTTTTATTGTTGGTATTTTTCCAATTCGTTACTGCTTTTCAATTTATTTAATATTCTAAGCCTATTTAGTGCCCGAAAACTGGACTAAGGTCTTTTCTTCGATCGGCGGCGGCGATCTCTCGCGTCCGGCCCTGGTTCAGGCCATGGTCCGGAGCGAGAGGGAATGGGAAGCGGTCACCACCTTCTGCGAAGCAGTAATGCTAGCAAAGGAGGTGGCCGGGCGTTTGAGGGAGAGAACATCTGCCCAACCCAGCCGCCGCGGGAGACGCCCAGGGCGCCGGGCGCCGCGAGACGACTTCCGGCCACCGTAGATGCGGGCCTGTGGACGGTGAGCAATGGGTAGCTCACCGTCCGTCCGTCGATTGACGACAGGCCGTGTCGACGGCGCGTTCGTGTTTCACGCGCGCCTCAAAGAGAGTCAGCAAAGCAGAGGGGCTTGCCAGAGCCTCCGCCTGCCGGGGTTGCGGGTTGTTCGAAAGAGATACCGCGGCCCCGGAACGTAAAGGGCAATAGAAGGAACATGGGTGGGTTTTAGTCAGTACAAGTCTGACATGCCCCCCCGCTCCACCCAGAGCGGGGGAAGTCATAGGATGATTTCCCACCCGAAAAAAAAAAAAAAAAAAAAAAAAAAAAAAAAAAAAAAAAAAAAAAGGTCTTTTCTTTCCTCTTCCGAACCTCTCTGTATGTTTAATCAATCGACAAACTGCAACACATACCGCGACCCTACGTTTTGTGCTGTTGGCTATGGCCTGCTGGGAAATCATGAAATAACTTCCTCCGCTCTAGGCGGAGCGGAAGGGGAATGTCAGACTTGTACTGACTAAAACCCAGCCATGTTTCTTCTTTTGCCCTTTATGTTCGGGGCCGCGGTATCTTTTTCGAACAACGAACAACCCACAACCCCGCAGGCGGTATTGGTTATGGCCTCGATTGTGGATCTGGTGATTGAAAGTCCCATCTCAACAATTCATGTGCTCCGATCTACAAATGTCATTCGTGAAGTTATAATTATATTCATATTATCAATACTCCTTGGAAATTAATGAAATTAACTGTGGGTAAGAATGTTGTCATTTTGTTCCGAGCAATGCAATATACTTATTTTATAAACATTCGTTTAATTTGTTCCACACATTTACATTTGCTACAACATGTGATGTGACAAATGCTAGTTAGTTTAGATTCTAGCGATATGGTTTTTAAGGTGATGGAAGCCACGTAAGTTCTGTTGGGTTCAATGAGGTGGGTAATTTCCAGTGCCAACTAAATGCTATGAATGAAGTTAGTTATTTTCATGCTTATTGCTAAGTAACAATTACTTAATAGTAACTACTAGCAATTCGACCAAAAGTGTTAAAGGCTTCCACTAAACCTAAATTTAAATCTTTGCAGGTGACTTCAAACCCATGAAAAAATTTGCATAATTATTATCGTCGAGTTTTTCTTCAAAAGTTGAGCATAATATATATACTTTTATAGATGCAAGATGCAGCACCAACCTCCTGCCCGTACAACTTGAAACGTGAAGTTCTTACTTACTTCATGCTTGCGTGCATGCATGTGCATATTTGCACCACCCTAGGATCTGGATTTGCGCACGGTTAAAAACAATAGGCTCATCTTTTTCTACGTAAGATGTAAACATGAAAAGTGGTTTAAGAGTTTTCTACCTACGCCATTTGCAGCAGAAATTAAAGAAAAGATAGTTCTAGACGAGGACGAGGATCAACGAACATTAAAACCTCAACGTCGCCAATAGTAGTAGTAGTACTAACTGGTGTTTGAGCCGTTTGGGGTCGAAACACAAGGGTTTGAGTGGATCAAATTCGGATTTAGTCTTTCATGTAGTTGGTCGACTCTACGACCAACAAGACTTTACGAGCCCTGTCCACCTGTGTACCGCTTTCTGAATCCTTTGACCCAGCTGCCTAACGACAGCCTCGTCAACTACTGGACGAGGCTCTTGAAAATTAAGCCATCGGCTAAAACGACTATCGGCCCATTAATCATACCCCACATGTCGACAACCTTGCAAGGCGATTTAATATACTTGATCTGCTTATCTTTTCGGCTTTCAGAAAGTTCTCGTCATGAGGGACCGTTATGTCAAGAATCACTGCCCGTCGCTCTAGTCAATCAACCACCACTACATCAGACTTATCGGCTGCTTATTTCGATTTTTATTTAAGTCTCTTTTTTAATATTTCAACATAATTATATTTGTTATTTTAGAACAGAATTATAGAATTACTGGATTTATTTTCGTTTTTCGTTGTTAAACGCGACATAGTCCACATTAGAAAAAATATTTATTTTTATTTATTTATATATTTTACAATGAACGATCTTAAGGAGGATAACATTTATCAATAAACCTATAATGAGATCTAAAATTTATCCAATAGAGTATTCTGAATTAACAATATGTTGAAGTTATTCTATTGTTTTTAATTCTAAAGGTCCTGGTGTCTAATTTCAAATCTCCTTTTGATGCTTCAATTACGTAATAATACTTTATTTCTTATTCTTTTTTTTCCAAAACACCTAAAAATCAACTTTCAACGAACCGGTTCAATGGTTTTTGATTGACATTCGAAGGTGAAAATTTGGCTTAGGTGCTAAGGGATATTTGTATAGGTACAGATTATTAAAAAAAAACTATTTTGTACTTAAAATTGTTGCGTAGCAATCCGTTATAAATTCGCTTCTTTTACACATTATAAGCACCAAAACCATAGGTTTTACCATGATCTTCCTTCCCTGGAGGATTTGGATAGACAACATCATCAGATACGTATTCAGTGTCCTTTTTGGCGGATTTTTTGACGAACCGACTCATAGCGGCGGCACCGAGGTAAGCTCCAGCGGCGGCTCCAAGCCTAGCACCTAAGGTACCAGCAAGTTTGCCACCTATGTACCCGCCTGCACTAGAACCAATCTGAGCAAAAGCACCAGAAAATGCACCCATTCCATTCAAACCAAACCGATTTTCTTCTCGAGGAAAAAGATCATCAAAATTGCCGGCCTCTAGTTGCGCTAGTAGAGCTTCTCGCGCAGTTTTTGATAGTCTGCTTTCTATAATTTGTCTGTTTTCCTCAGATAGTTTACCGAGTGCTTCTTTGTCAACATGAGCAAGACGAGCTTCTTGTTCAGCGTTAGCTTGCACTTTTTCTCGCTTCAGTTGAGCTAATTCATTGATAAGAGTTCTAGTATTAACTGCAGGATTGGTAAAGCGGGAAGAACTAATCAATGAGTTTTGCGATTGAAGTGCAGGATTGTTGAAACGAGGTGGAGTGGCGTTAGAATAATGCGGATAATTTATATTTGGATCACGAGTCCGGAGTTCTGAAAGCAAAAGTGTTTGAAGATCTGGGTCTAGTGCGATCATATACTTCTTCGCCAACTTTTTGAATTTTTCGTAAACTTGATCATTCAGAGTAACTTCGTCAGATCCTGGGTCTCTTTGTCTTGCTATCAGTTGCCTTCTGATGGCCATCTGATGACCTTGACACGAGACTACAATGAAAAGGAACAACTGAAATCAGAAATAATAAAATATGTAAAAAAAAAACAAATTTATTCAAAAGTTAAAATGTGGCTGTGGTCATTATGTCAATGATTAACAGACCCATTTAAATATAAAACCTAATCAGTGTCGGTTGTGATCCATAGCGCTTCCTTTTATTCAAATCCTCACTCCAGCTCCAGCTTATTCACCTAAACACATCTTAGAGAATCCCAACTTGTCCACAAATACACACTTAGAAACAGTTCTACAATTTTCCTTCAATGGTTTTGTGATAAAAAAACTCTCACTTACCACAATAAACAATTTCATGTTTGTTCAACTCCTACGTATGGTGCGGGCAGTCAAGTCAGGTACAATATGTTAAAGGCGGTATTATAACACGTTTCAATCACAGGATTATACAGCTATTAGTAACGGTTTCTTAAACAAATGATTATGCAGTTTACAATACTGATAAGAAAATGTGATTCGAATCTTCCCGTGAAAACAGGTTTTGGAATTCAAACCATTAAATGTTTCATGTTTCACTAATATTGGCATTCGGTTATATTCGAATTTGATACGCAGATGTTGGCACAACGAACCCTGCACGATGGTAATGTGCTCCAGTTTTTAGTGGAAAGGAAAACTCATTTATTTACAAGCTTTTGCCCGCGGCTTCGCTCCCGTTAAATTCGGGGTAACACAGTTCCCCTTTCCTGATTTGCAAGTACCTGCTACCTGTAGTTTTTGCCCCTGCGCCTTATTTATTGTAATAGAAATGCTAAGTTTTCCCTTTTCTTCCCTCTTTCTCCCTTATTTCTCACATTTAAAAAAAAATATCCCATGTCCGTCTCCAGGGACTCTATTCTGTACATTCGTCAAAATTGGTTTAGCCATTGAGGCGTGAAGACGCAACAAACTCACTTTCGCTTTTATCATATTTACTAGCTTTTGCCCGCGGCTTCGCTCGCGTTAAATTCGGTATAACACAGTACCTGCTACCTGCAGTTTTTGCCCTTGCGCCTTATTGATTTTTTTAAAATAAAAATTAGCCTATGTCCGTCTCCTGGTTCCCAACTATCTCTATACCAAAATTCATCAAAATCGGATTAGCCATTAAAGCGTGAAGAGGTAACAAACAAACAAACTTACTTTCGCTTTTATAATATTAGTAAGGATGATTTTCCCTCACGTAGACTTTCACACCACATACACGTAGCGTAGAGTGTGTTCGTGGGATAGTACAACAAGCACACTCTACACATACATCCCACAGACACTCATTACACTCTTTTACAATACTCCCACATGTTCAACACTAACGACTATCTATTGTAATTTTTAATATTTTACTTTGTTTCCTTCAATTTTAAGTATAGAATCAGGAACGCTGTTGTCTCTCTCTTGGAGGTGGGCGTCAATATCTGCGACACAGTTTGGCATCTAATGCCGCTATTTACGTTAGCATACAAATTGCCATGTGTGTTTTTGTTCCAATAAAGATTATTATAATATTATGTTTGGTAGGTAAATAGAAAACACCAAATTGCCATGAAAACTAGATTAGATTGGGTCTCTACTTGAAGCTACCTATAGCTGGCAAGGTGACTGACTCAAATTGTGGTTCGGTTCACACTGAAAAAATCAACTATCGTCGTCATTATTTTTTTGTTTTCCCACCCATGGGCTTCTGACTAAGCATTACATGCTGGCGAGACCTATATATCGGGCATGCTGTGTGCGGGGGAAGAAATATGATGATTTTCCATCCGTAAAAAAAACGCATTGAGGTAACCATCAAGCAATAACTCCGCAAGTAACATAGTGACAAAAAAATATATATATATTGTCCTTTTACGTACTAAGGAAGAAGAGTATGTATCCAATCTGCTTGTTCTACAGTCACTTAACAGTCTACTTAGCTCATAATATTTCGATATTATTTTCTTTTTTTCACAGGTTTTTGGTTACACCTTTTTTATAAGGGTTATTTTAAAATTTTAATTTAATATTTATTTCATGCTTATTAAACTTATAAAACAAAGAAAACGTGTTGCGCCAGCATCAAATAGAATGGCACAAGGGCAGGAAGATGATGATGAAAGTTTACTGTTTTCGAGGGCTATGGAATCCTTACTAATATTATAAAAGCGAAAGTGAGTTTGTTTGTTTGTTTGTTTGTTTGTTTGTTTGTTTGTTACCTCTTCACGCTGTAATGGCTTAACCAATTTTGATAAATTTGGGTACAGAGATAGTTGGGAACCAGGAGACGGACATAGGCTAATTTTTATTTAAAAAAAGTGGGATATGAGAGAGAACGAGGGAAGAAAAGGGAAAACTTAGCGTTGCTATTACAAATCAATCAGGCGCAAGAGCAAAAACTGCAGGTCTGCTTGGTGTGTTATACCGAATTTAACGCGAGCGAAGCCGCGGGCGAAAGCTAGTATATTATATTTCTTCGAGGTGAATGAACTCGTGGCTTGTCCTTAGTAAATTGGTTAGTGTTGATACGAAAGAAGAACATCTGTTTTTTGCATATTTCGTACCCTTTAGACTCTTTTAAAACTAAAAAGAATAGATTTTGTTAATTTACAACCAATTTTTGGCAAACACATCTTGCAATAACAATTTGAAATTATTTGCCCAAAAATGTATTTAAAGGTCATCTCATTCATTAACGGAATAATGTTTAATAAGCATAAATCCAGATATCATCCTAATTTAATGTGTCCCCGCTATTAATGATTCTTGCTTTAAAGCTTGTGTAAGCACCTCCTTGAAATAATTGATAGGAGGCAATCTTAGAAGGCTGCCATCAGTAATTTATAATTCAACGATTAGTGTTATGAGGCCCAAATACGAGTGCGTGGCGTAAACGACCATTTATAAATTAAAAATACCTATTTGAAACAGAATATTTTCTTAATTTTGATAATTTAATGATTGCAATAATTTAACTAAACTGCCACAGGATATTTGTATTTGCGATTTAAGATCGTTGGATTTACTTTATCTCTTGAATATCTCTAGGACCTCTCTAGCACGAGTGCTTTGTGCTACCACTCACTTGTGCTTGGACCTATGACCAGCTTAACAAATGCAAAACTGGTCAGAAGTCCAACTATTTTTACACTTAGTGTCACATCCAGTTATTTTTATGAACCTGTCAGGTTTATTAAAATATCTGTATCAGGCTATCTACACATCGGTGGCGGCGATCTCTCGCGTCCGTGGTCCGGAGCGAGAGGGAATGGAAAGCGGTCACCTCCTTCTGCGAAGCAGTCATGCTAGCGAAGGAGGTGGCCGGGCGTTTGAGGGAGAGAATCTCAAACCAACCCAGCCGCCGCGGGAGACGCCCCGGGCGTCGGGCGCCGTGAGACGACTCCCGGCCACCGTAGATGCGGGCTATTGACGACAGGCCGTGTCGACGGCGCGTTTGTGTTTCACGCGCGCCTCAAAGAGATGTCAGCAAAGCACTCCAGGCTTGCCAGAGCCTCCGCCTGCCGAGGTTGTTCGAAAGAGATACCGCGGCCCTGGAACGCAAAGGGCAATCTAAGGAACATGGGTGGGTTTTAGTCAGTAAAAGTCTGACACTCCCCCCCGCTCCGCCCAGAGCAGGGGAAGTATGACGGCACGGTTGGCGCAGTGGCTGAGCGACCGACTGCTGCGCTGTGTGTCGCGGGTTCGATTCCCGCACGGAACAAATATTTGTATGACCTGCAGATCGTTGTTTCGGGTCTGGCTGTTTGTGTATGTGAGTTTAAATGTTTGTAAACGCAACCCACGACCACGAGAAACTCCTAGTGAGGGGCAACGTTTAAAAAAAAAAAAGTTATTTGATGATTTCCCATCCCAAAATAAAAAAGGCTATCTACATTTAGGCTTTTCGTTGTTTCTTAGAATGGAAGAGGATTATATAGGTGGCAGGACCACCACCATACAGCTTATAACCTGTTAATATAAAGGCCACTATGTGTAACCCTGACACAACCGGAAGATGTCACATTAGACTTCGTAGAAGAAGATGGAATGAGCTCGATAAAACCAACAAGACTCAGTACGTACTTGTTCTTACGCACGGGACAAATTGAAAGAAAGATTTAAAAAAAAAACATAAATTAAACAGAATTTGTCCTTTACGAGGGCAAAAGGCCTAGGCGTTGTGCCAGTATAATGATGTAATAATAAATAAAAATAATGCTACAGCACTCAGAATTTCTGGGCTATTTTAGTGCTATGTAATCCAACCAGCTGTTCATGTTTACATATCATATCGTATCTGAACATGAATAATTAATGAATAGATTTTATAAAAATATTATGATTTAAAAAAAGAGTGTCCATGGCGTTTTTTGCCTATTCTTCTCCATAGAGATGTACGCTTTGAAATGGGCAACTACAGTTTTTTCACAGCAGCATGTTTTAAGTTTTATGACTTTTCGTTTATCGTACCGGTTAAATCAAATACCACATGAATTTCATAAATACATTTATTAACTAAAAATACGTTCCGAATAGAAATTATGTCAGCCAAAATATAAAAGTAATAAAGGTCCAGGCAATTACAAAAACCAATTTTGCCAAAATTTTAGACTATATATAATTTTTTTGTCAATTTGTCAGTAGCAAAAATGTCCTCATCAACCATTAATTTATTTACGGCCATAACCACCATATGAGTTTGCGGCGGCGTTGGCGTTGGCATTGGCATGCGAGTAGCGGCCTGCGTAGCCACCACCACCGCCATAAGCACCAGCGCCTGCACCAGCGTTAGCACCAGCATGACCCCCAAGGTAACCGCCTATATGACCCCCGACGTGCCCGCCAACGTGACCCCCAACATGTCCGCCAAGATAGCCTCCACCGGCAGCACCAGCGTGGGCAGCAGCAGCAGCACCGGCGGCTGCATTAAAACCTCCGAATCGTTGTTGAGTGTCAACGGTTTCTGGGACGGGTTCAATAAGTGCCTGCCAGCTTGGTTTAGCTTGTTGTTGGTGATAAAGCATTAATTCATCTTCCACATTACTTCTTGTATATGGTTGTCTGGTCAATGAATTGGCTTGAATTGTGATGACGAGCCCGAAAAAGAAGAGCTGCAAATAAAAAATAAGTTAAAGAAATTGTGGCCAGCTGTGTTGCGAATTGAGTTATCTTAAAAACTGGAACACTCTTAACTATTTGGTACAACCATAAATAATCTGAAAAATATCTAGAACTCTTTTTGTTATTTTTCCAAAATCCTACACGGTGGTATAGGTTTCTTGGAGTTTAGGATTCCAAAGGATTTTGGAAAAAGGATTTTATTATGAACAAACTCAATTGGATTTACGTTTAAGCACTCAGCCACTCAATGAATCTTAGATAAGAGTTCACAATTCTTGGGTGGATATCGGAAGTCATGGTAATATCAATTAGGCATGTGACGAGAATGAGGAAATTGCCGTGAGAAATGTTTTTGTTGTAAATTAGGCTACAAGTAGAAGAAGACTAAAAAGCGATGGATGAACTATGTCTAAGATGATTCGGGTGGAAAGGGTATCGAAAACCCATGCATCTATAATTTTGAATTGATGGCGCGGTCGGCAAAGTGGCTAAACGATTGACTGAACGGAACAAATGATTGTATGGCCTACAAATAGTTGTTTCGAGTCTAGTAAGCTTCTGTCATTTATCTTAGTCTTGCGACACTTGCATTCATTTTGTTTTTTTTCCTGATGGGAATTCATTAAATTAAAATCGGAGTTGAGTTTATGGTTTTAATTTCAACTCCGTACCTCAACGCGTTCCTGAGATTAAGGGTTTTTTTCAGACAGAGAGCAAACAGACGTACAACAAAATGATCCATTAAGGGTTCGTTTTTTTCCTTTTGAGGTACGGAACCCTTAAAAAGAAAGTAGGAAAATAATTTCAACATTATAGTGAACTAGCTTCATCCCGCGATTTCGTCCGCGTGCTATAGTTACTTTGGGCTAACGCTAACTTTAACCCGCGTGGTGATCGAAAAAAAATTATCTTTCTCCCCCTAACCGTACTTTTTAAAAAAAAGCCTATGTCCGTCTCCAGGGTCCTAACTATCTCTGTACCAAAATTCATCAAAATCGGTTAAGCCATTTAGGCGTGAAGACGAAACAAATAAACTCACTTTTGCTTTTATTAAATTAGTAAGGATAGTAAGGATTTGTAGAAAAAAGATCTGAGGTTTAAAACTGTAGTATCTACTTACCAAGGCGCTTGTTTTCATCATGTTGGTTCGATATCCGGGCGGATTCCAATACTTCCACGTTCGGCTGGTGTGGATGAGGAAGACTGATCGCCTTTAATAAGCCGGCATTACATATGGCTGGTTTTAACGCCACAGCATAATTGCCATTGGTCCCGGTCTCCCTAACAAATTATAACTTAGTTTACAATAGATTAGTTTGTTTAATACTAAGTAGCCAAATGTTTTCGGTTAACCATATTGGATATACAATTCGATAAATGTACGGTATTTACTGGTTTTAGCACGCTACTTCTTTTGATTTTAGACCTTAAATCGTTGATTATTGGCTCTTGATACATTACGTACTACCACCACACTTAAAAAAAATGAGCAATCATCAACAATATGAACATATACGTATAATTGCTTAATACGTGCTCAAACAATACCTTACCTTTTTAAAGAATAACTTATTCCAAATTTCAATTACGTATAAGTCATGTACGTTTAACTAAAATATTCAGACATGGCAGTCCAAATTAAGAAAACATTTATAAAGATACCTTATCATCATTAAATCGTTATCAGTATACATTGTGAAACAACGATGATGCGAACTCATCCCGCTTACAATCGAAAAGTGATTAAACGGACCAAGAAAGAGAGATTGGAGGTTTACTAGGGATTAGTGATTTGACCATTTAGTGTCAGATTAATCGAAACAAATTAGTAAAGTTAAGCTACAAGAAATCAATCCTTTCTTATTTTAAAACTACACTTTTTAACGTCATTACTACATCAAAACCTAATTGTAACATTTCACGGGCAATTAGACATCGTATTTTATGCTCAACTTAGAACTTCGTTAACAACTAATCGAACACCGGTCAATTCGGTTGTTGCATGTAATTTCGAAACAGGTAATCGGTTTGCTTATTATGGGTATAAAAGAAAACCATACTCAAAGAGCAGATTAAATTAAAAGTAAACGTAACACATTGATCGATGCACTAAAAACATGATGTGTTAGAATTGAATAACATAGAATTACTATTCTAAATGTCACTATATACTTTTAATTTCAATTAGAAGGAAATTAGAAGTCTTGAAGTATTCATATTACAAAAGGGCCTAAGATAGAACCCTGAGGCAACACAAATTTTAGGAGCATATTTTTTAAAAGCTTGTTTTGCCTCACTGCTGCGCACTGAATGGAAGCCTTTACCTCCATTCCTCATTCCTTTACAACTTTCTCGGTGTTTATCCTCCTCTGGCCAATCCGGCAGGAACGAGTCAAAATCGTCATTCCAGCATTTTTGGGCCTTCCTCGGTGACGTCGACCATTTTCAGGCACCTACTGTGTGACAATTCTAGCCTACATGTCCTAAACCATGTTAAAAATGTGATACGCCCAGTCCCAAGTTATCCAATAACATGTCATCCATTACAATGACAATATTAAAATATGTTGCTTTAATTACAAGTATCTTCCGAATGAGTTTCATGTCAAAAGCTTTGTAAACCCTAACCACTGTTTCATTGGAGCATAGAAAACCGTTCCAGCTATGCAACAATAATGAAGAAAATGGGGAACATAGAACTGAACCAGCGTTTCTTGAGGAGCAAGCGTTAAAATGAATGTAGATTTACAAAGTTTTGTATCTACATTCATTTTAACGCTTTTAACGCCACAATAGTGGCGGTAAGTCCCCTCTTTGAGGAGTGGCTGGGGAGGCGTCATGGCGTCCTCACCTACCGCCTGACGCAGGTCCTCACTGGACACGGAAGTTTCGGGAGGTTCCTGCACATAATCGGGTGGGAGGAAACGCCCGGGTGACACCACTGTGACGATCGCCCGGAGGACACGGTGGAGCATACAGTGGCGGTCGTGCCCTCGTAGAGACCGGCCCTGATTCAGTACATGGTCCGGAGCGAGAGGGAATGAGAAGCGGTCACCTCCTTCTGCGAAACAGTCACGCTAGCGAAGGAGGTGGCCGGGCGTTTTAGGGAGAGAACCTCAAACCAACTCAGGCGCCGCGGAGACGCCCCGGGCGCCGGGCGCCGCGAGACGACTCCCGGCCCCCGTAGTTGCTGGGCTGTGGACGGTGAGCAATGGGTAGCTCACCGTTCGTCCGTTTATTGACGGCAGGCCGTGTCGACGGCGCGTTTGTGTTTTACGCAAAGCATGAGGGGCTTGCCAGAGCCACCGCCTGCCGGGGTTGCGGGTTGTTCGAAAGAGATACCGCGGCCTCGGAACGTAAAGGGCAATAGAAGGAACATGGGTGGGTTTTAGTCAGTAAAAGTCTGACACTCCCCTCGCTCCGCTCAGAGCGGGGGAAGTTATTTGATGATTTGCTACCCCAAATAAAAAAAAACTGCACGTACATACTACACACATATTAACTTTTTGACAACACGGTTGGTGCAGTGGCTGAGCGATCGACTGCTGCGCTGCGGGTAAGATCCCCGCACGGAACAAATATTTGTATGGCCTACTGATAGTTGTTCCGGGTCTTGCTATTTGTGTATGTGATTTTAAATGTTATAAACGCACCCATCGTACAGGAGAAATGCCTAGTGTGGGGCAACGTTGTCCATAAACAAAAACATGTAATTTATTTTTATTGCATTTGTTGTTGTAGTTGATATAAATTAGTGTTATTATCAGCGAAATATATTATTTTGTTAAAAGTATTTAATGTGGAGATTTTAAAAATACATAATTGTTAAGCTGACATTTTTTTTTCCGACCTCATTTAGGCAGTGTGTGATCGATTTACACGGTGCATTGTTTCCTATCATGATAATACGAACTAAAAGGCCATAATGTTCACGTGATTAACTTATATAAATAAACAAACTATCAGATGTTGCCCATCATACAAAACACCTAGCTAGTCTAGTACCGCCTGCTCCTCATACCTATAAATATATTTTGAAATGCGTAAACGTTTTTAAATTTATTAATTTGTTTATTTTGCTAGTAGTATTTTACACACACTTTTCCACGTCGTTTTATTTTAAACTAGATGAAGTCGGTGTTTTTACGCTGTTTCTTCTCAGAGTAGTGGACTCTGAGAAGAAACAGCCGAAACAAACTCAGAGGTCTCTTTTATGGTCCAGACTCAGAAGTTGAGACTGTTAGCTAAGAAGTTACTAAAGGAAAAACGATTGACACTTTATTCCCAAGCCGGGAATCGAACCTGCCAGGGGTGCTGTCCTGGCCCAGCAGTCACACTTATGACCGCGAGACCAACGAAACAGCTGTACACATCATGGACTGAAGCTCTATTTTCAATTAAACAAAGTGACAATTAAGTGAGTAGAACAAAATAATTACGAATGACAACGCAAATGAGCTCGTTCTCTGTTTTCATATTCCAACAGTATTTAAAGGGAAGCCTAACCTGTTTGCGGGTTGTTTGAAAGAAATACTGCGGCCCCGAAACATAAAGGGCAAAAGAAGAAACACACTAAAAAAAATCCTGAGTGGATTTTAGTCAGTAAAAGTCTGACACTTCCCAGAACGGCGGAAGTTATTTGAAGATTTCTCATCCTCAAACAAAAAAGAAATGGTAAATGAATCGTACAATATATCGCCTTGGAAATAGTTCATATCAACTTGTCTCGTCGTACCGTTTTGCTGAGTGTTGAGTTAATAAACATTCAATTCAGTCTAGTTATCGCAATTGCATTTTATTCTAAAAAATATATTCTACTAGGTTCTATACACAAGTGCGCCCATATGAATGTAAATACATTCTGTGGCACACAGCAATTATACAACTTCCAATTATTAACAGTTTTGTTTTTTCACATCAGTAATTTCAGAGTTTCTAGATCCGCATTTACAAACTTGAGCCCTTTATAGTACTAGTATAAGTTACTGGCCAGCAGTAATAATAAAATTCAAAAAATCATGTCATGTGAGGAGTCTTCCTTCTAGTCGAATTTAGTTTTAGCGATTATGAACTAATTATTATTCCTAACCTAACCGTTTTCGGTCACTGTGGCAAATCTCAACAGATATTAGCCATCGATGCTGGAAGTTTTATACTGCACAAACGTGTGCGCAAACACAGATGCACTCTCTTTTACCTCACTCTTCACAGTCCGATGGGACGGCAAGGATGAATGACACGACCAGGCGCAGGACCAACGACTTAACGTGCTTTCCAAGACACAGGGTAGGGCCCCGCGTATCATACCCCCAATTTCGAATTTCGAACTTCGGACTGTTACTGAGAAATCCCTAATGGAAATACACAAAAACTCTTTTTGCACGGCCCAGGTATCAAACCCAGCAGTCACACTTGCGACCGCGACAGCAACAGAACAGTCATGGTTTAAACAGTACAGTAGCGGCACTACAAAAAAATACTACTCTACTACAAATGAAGAACTCGCATCAAAAGCTTACAGCACGGAAGCAACCCGACATCAACAGATTACTTTCAGGCAGTAGTACACCAGATCAAAAACCTATTTGATCTAAGAATTGTCGATTTTCTATATCGGATAAAAAACTTTACCACCTGGGGCTCACAGAGGCATTTAATATTGTAATAATAATAAAAAACAATATTGTAAATAAAGGAGTAGAAGTCGGTAGAGTGGGGATGGGGTTTAAGGAGATTCCTAAGATGCGATCTTTAAGGAGCATCAGAAGGTCGGGAATAGGAAAAGCGTATCCGCATTTATTTAAAAGCTCCTCGGTGGCATCGGCGTAGTCCATGATGGGCTACATGAGAATCTGCGCAAGGGAGATTTTAGTCTTCAGAGGAAAGCTCTGGAGACATTTGAGCGAGTGGAATTGTAATGCACTTTTCGGCTCAATTCAGCAACCTGGAAAGTCCACGACAAATATGAGTCCATAATTACCCCCAAGTTTTTAGCCTTAGTTGCGTAATCTATCTGAACTCCATTCAGACAGAGTGCACTCCATTCAGACATCGAGCCTGTTCCGTATATACCTGCCACCGATGATCAAGGCCTGAGATATGTTAGGGTTGATCAGCAGTCCAAAGGACCGCAACCAATCAGAACTTATGTTATCTCAAACTTTTCAAAATCCGATTTCAGAAGAATATACCATTAATTACTCAATAACAATTATTTTATAGCAGTATAGACTGGTGACTAAATAGGTGTCGTTACCGTCCAAATTCAATAATCAAATCAGGGAAACGGGAATCCAGGTCAACTGATTTAGAATATAAGAAGATCAGCCACCGGACAGCGTGTGGATGTGAACTCAGTGTTTTAAAAAGCATTATTTTCTTATGGCCTATGTAAATCTTGAACATAATATAATGGAAACATAAGAGGTACTATGTATACGTTACCATTCCAAATACAGCTCAAACTGTCTGATGCTCTTTAGGGCGACGTGTCCACGGCGCGTTAGTGTTTCACGCGCGCCTCAAAGAGATGTCAGCAAAGCAGAGGGGCCTGCCAGGGACACCGCCTGCCGGGGTTGCGGGTTGTTCGAAAGAAATACCGCGGCACCGGAACGTAAAGGGCAATAGAAGGAACATGGATGGGTTTCAGTCAATACAAGTCTGACACTCCCCCCGCTCCTTTTTTTTGGGGTGGGAAATCATCAAATAACTTCCCCCGCTCTGGGCGGAGTGGGGGGGCATGTCAGACTTTTACTGACTAAAGCCCACCCATGTTCCTTCTATTGCCCTTTATGTTCCGAGGCCGCGGTATCTCTTTCGAACAACCCGCAACAACAATAAGCCTTGTACCTAAGTACAATTTTAGTTTTGATTTCCTTTTTTTTCGCATCAGCTGTTTCTGCATTTGAGGTCATTTAAATCTTTGTGGAGGATCCAGCTCTTTCAAACGTTTGTTTTTGGCCAAGCGTGCGTGTCGCGCTATGAAGGATTTCAGCGTCAGGGTGAATAATTAAGGGCACGCCACAATAGTGGCGGTAAGTCCCCTCTTTGAGGAGTGGCTGAAGGGGCGCCACGGCGTCCTCACCTACCGCCTGACACAGGTCCTCTCCGGACACGGAAGTTTCGGGAGTTTCCTGCTCATAATCGGGCGGGAGAAAACGCCCGGGTGTCACCATTGTGACGATCGCCCGGAGGACACGGTGTGGAGCATACAATGGCAGTCTGCCCGGCTTAGGCGGAGCACCGACGTGCCCTCGTAGTCATGCTAGCGAAGGAGGTGGCCGGGCGTTTGAGGGAGAGAACCTCAAACCAACCCAACCACCGCAAGAGACGCCCCCGGCGTCGGACGCCGCGACACGACTCTCGGCCACCGTAGATGCAGGCCTGTGGACGCTGAGCTACCCATTGTGTGTAAGTGAATGTAAAATAAATAAAATGCTTGGTTCACGGGTTCATGTAGGATCTGTTTACACCTTGTTTATTTAGTTTTTTTACTAATTACATAAGGTTGAAATAAAATATTTTTGTTAGAGAAGTCAGTTTTATTAAAAATGATATTTTAAATACAAATCAGTAATTTGCTGTCCATTCAATGTAAGATTATTTAAATGACATTAGAATATCAACAATAGGTCAAGCCTGTGCCAGTTTAATTAGCATCTAGATATGAGAGCATTTTGATATCAAGTTAGGTATTTTACTGCGCGATTGTACAATGTTAAACAGTTAATTTAGAGCATATTTAACTTTATGCGTTTTAACAATATGACTATAAATGATAATTACTAATATTTATTACTATCACAAATAATAATTACATACATACTAATATTCCATAATAAAAAAATCATTCCAAGCATAAGATACATAGAACAGTTTTGCTAAAAAATACATGGATATGAGAAAAATATCACATAAAAATTTAATTAGAATAATTAAACAGGCACGATGCAGACATTTTTTCCGTTTTAAACTATAATAAAAGTTTTGCGAGACAACATACTTTGGGTCGTGGCAAATCATAGCTCAATGATAATTACATACATATACATAAGAATCATTTTATTTTTTTGTAATTCATTCAAATTTCATAACTACATAATGGAAGCAACATAAAAAAAAGATCTTGAAAACTTCAAATAGTTTTTTCGTTTCAGTTTTTTTTAATATACACTAGTAATTTGGAAAAGTAGTTTGCTTTTTAGTTTTAGGTGAAATACTTGGAAAATGAAGAAAAGAAGTTTATTGCTCTCTTATTTTGTAATTAGATACTTTACTTAGTTTACTAATATGGTTTTTTTCGTATGCCTCTTTATTCAGCTAGCCATGGACACTACTGAGGGTATTAGCGCTAACAGCACCGATAACGTTAGGATATCCTCCACCAATACCATAAGTATTTGCATTAGAATACCTGCTTGCGACACCACCGGTAACATAGCCACCAGCATTTGGGTTTGTAATCCCAGAACCCATGTTTGTCATTGCGTTTGCATTTGAATATGCACCACCAGCGTTTACAAGGCCGCCCGGGTATCCATAAACGTCTGCAAATGCATCAGCGTTTGAGTAAGAGCCTCCAAAACCACCGATATTTCCATAAACGTCCGCGTTCGCATAAGCGTCTGCGTTAGCATGCAAATTGCCATAACCACCATAAATGTCGTTTAAGTTAGTGTTAGCATTTGCGTGACCATGAGCAATACCTCCTCCATTAATGTAACTGTTCGCATTTGCTTGACTTTGGGCAATACCACCATTAACGTAAGTGTTAGCATTTGCTTGTCCTTGAGCAATACCTCCTCCATTAATGTAACTGTTCGTCGCTGCTTGACTTTGGGCGACACCGCCATTAACATAAGTGTTACCATTTGCTTGGCCTTGAGCAATACCTCCTCCATTAATGTAATTGTTCGCATTTGCTTGATTTTGGGCAAAACCACTATTAACGTAAGTGTTAGCATTGGCATTACTTTGAGCATTACTCCAATCATTGACATAAGAGTTAGCATTGGAATTACTTTGAGCATTACCCCCACCATTGACATAAGCGTTGGCATTGGCATTACTTTGAGCATTACCCCAACCGTTGACATAAGCGTTAGCATTGGCATTACTTTCAGCATTGCCTCCACCATTGACGTAAGCATTGGTACCGGCATTACTTAGAGCATTACCCCCACCATTGATATACGCGTTGGCATTGGCATTACTTTGAGCATTACTCCAACCATTGACATAACCGTTAGCATTGGCATTACTTTCAGCATTGCCCCCACCATTGACATAAGCATTGGCATTGGCATTACTTTGAGCATTGCCTCCACTATTGATATAAGCGTCAGCATTGGAATAACTTTCAGCATTGCCTCCACCATTGACGTGTGAGTTAGCATTTGCAAAACTATTTCCTCTTTCAACAACTTCATCGACTTCAGCAGAACTTTCGACATTTGCTTGCATATCACCCAATCGATTACTGTCTATGTTTGGTGACCAACTACTTATATCAGTGTTGGCATTTGCGTTACTTTTGCCACGTCCCGAACCATTAATGATACTATCAGCATTTGAATTACTGCTTCCGTGGCCCCAACCATTAATTATGGTGTCAGCATTTGCATGATTACTGCCTTTTCCCCAACCATTTATATTGGTGTCAGCATTAGCATGACTGTTACCATGGCCCCAACCATTAATGACACTATCAGCGTTTGCATGGCTGCTTCCGTGGCCCCCACCATGAATTATGGTATCAGCATTTGCGTGACTACTTCCGTGGCCCCCACCATGAATTAAGGTATCAGCATTTGCATGACTACTGCCTTTTCCCCAACCATTTATATTGGTGTCAGCATTAGCATGACTGTTACCATGGCCCCAACCATTAATGATACTATCAGCATTTGCATGACTGCTTCCGTGGCCCCAACCATTAATTATGGTATCAGCATTTGCATTACTGCTTCCGTGACCCCCCCCATTAATTATGATATCAGCATTAGCATTGCTACTTCCGTGGCCCCCACCATTAATTATGGTATCAGCATTTGCGTGACTACTGCCTTTTCCCCAACCATTTATATTGGTTTCAGCATTAGCATGACTGTTACCATGGCCCCAACCATTAATGATACTATCAGCATTTGCGTTACTGCTTCCGTGACCCCCACCATTAATAATGGTATCAGCATTTGCGTGACTACTTCCGTGGCCCCAGCCATTAATTATGGTATCAGCATTTGCGTTACTGCTTCCGTGGCCCCAACCATCAATTATGGTATCAGCATTAGCATGACTGTTACCATGGCCCCAACCATCAATTATGGTATCAGCATTTGCGTGACTACTTCCGTGGCCCCAACCATCAATTATGGTATCAGCATTTGCATTACTGCTTCCGTGGCCCCAACCATCAATGATACTATCAGCGTTTGCATGGCTGCTTCCGTGGCCTCCACCATGAATTATGGTATCGGCATTTGCGTGACTACTTCCGTGGCCCCCACCATTAATTATGGTATCAGCATTTGCATGACTACTGCTTTTTCCCCAACCATTTATATTGGTGTCAGCATTAGCATGACTGTTACCATGGCCCCAACCATTAAGGATACCATCAGCATTTGCATGGCTGCTTCCGTGACCCCAACCATCAATTATGGTATCAGCATTAGCATGACTGTTACCATGGCCCCAACCATCAATTATGGTATCAGCATTAGCATGACTGTTACCATGGCCCCAACCATTAATTATACTATCAGCATTTGCATGGCTGCTTCCGTGGCCCCCAACATTAATTATGGTATCAGCATTTGCGTGACTACTTCCGTGGCCCCCACCATGAATTATGGTATCAGCATTTGCATGACTACTGCCTTTTCCCCAACCATTTATATTGGTGTCAGCATTAGCATGACTGTTACCATGGCCCCAACCATTAATGATACTATCAGCATTTGCATGACTGCTTCCGTGGCCCCAACCATTAATTATGGTATCAGCATTTGCATTACTGCTTCCGTGACCCCAACCATTAATTATGGTATCAGCATTTGCATTACTGCTTCCGTGACCCCCACCATTAATTATGATATCAGCATTAGCATTGCTACTTCCGTGGCCCCCACCATTAATTATGGTATCAGCATTTGCGTGACTACTGCCTTTTCCCCAACCATTTATATTGGTATCAGCATTAGCATGACTGTTACCATGGCCCCAACCATCAATTATGGTATCAGCATTAGCATGACTGTTACCATGGCCCCAACCATTAATTATACTATCAGCATTTGCATGGCTGCTTCCGTGGCCCCCAACATTAATTATGGTATCAGCATTTGCGTGACTACTTCCGTGGCCCCCACCATGAATTATGGTATCAGCATTTGCATGACTACTGCCTTTTCCCCAACCATTTATATTGGTGTCAGCATTAGCATGACTGTTACCATGGCCCCAACCATTAATGATACTATCAGCATTTGCATGACTGCTTCCGTGGCCCCAACCATTAATTATGGTATCAGCATTTGCATTACTGCTTCCGTGACCCCAACCATTAATTATGGTATCAGCATTTGCATTACTGCTTCCGTGACCCCCACCATTAATTATGATATCAGCATTAGCATTGCTACTTCCGTGGCCCCCACCATTAATTATGGTATCAGCATTTGCGTGACTACTGCCTTTTCCCCAACCATTTATATTGGTTTCAGCATTAGCATGACTGTTACCATGGCCCCAACCATTAATGATACTATCAGCATTTGCATGGCTGCTTCCGTGGCCCCCACCATTAATAATGGTATCAGCATTTGCATTACTGCTTCCGTGACCCCAACCATTAATTATGGTATCAGCATTTGCATTACTGCTTCCGTGACCCCCACCATTAATTATGGTTTCAGCATTAGCATGACTGTTACCATGGCCCCAACCATTAATGATACTATCAGCATTTGCATGGCTGCTTCCGTGGCCCCCACCATTAATAATGGTATCAGCATTTGCATGACTACTTCCGTGGCCCCAACCATCAATAATGGTATCAGCATTTGCATGACTACTGCCCTTTCCCCAACCATTTATATTGGTATCAGCATTTGCGTTACTGCTTCCGTGACCCCCACCATTAATTATGGTATCAGCATTAGCATGACTGTTACCATGGCCCCAACCATTAATTATACTATCAGCATTTGCATGGCTGCTTCCGTGGCCCCCACCATTAATAATGGTATCAGCGTTTGCATGACTACTTCCGTGGCCCCAACCATCAATAATGGTATCAGCATTTGCATGACTACTGCCCTTTCCCCAACCATTTATATTGGTATCAGCATTAGCATGACTGTTACCATGGCCCCAACCATCAATGATACTATCAGCGTTTGCATGGCTGCTTCCGTGGCCCCCACCATTAATTATGGTATCAGCATTTGCATGACTACTGCCTTTTCCCCAACCATTTATATAGGTGTCAGCATTAGCATGACTGTTACCATGGCCCCAACCATTTACGATACTATCAGCATTTGCGTGGCTGCTTCCGTGGCCCCAACCATTAATTATGGTATCAGCATTTGCATTACTGCTTCCGTGGCCCCAACCATTAGTTATGGTATCAGCATTTGCATTACTGCTTCCGTGGCCCCAACCATTAGTTATGGTATCAGCATTTGCATGACTATTGCCTTTTCCCCAACCATTTATATTGGTGTCAGCATTAGCATGACTGTTGCCATGACCCCAACCATTAAGGATGCTGGCCCCATTTGCGACACCATGGGTATTAACATTTCCGCTAATAGGTTTTTGCACAATGTTGATTAAACCCCCATTTTGTACAAAACCACCGCCACTACCCTGAGCAATTCCGACAGTATTTCCGACAGTTTGAACGAAATCCCCGCCTTTGCCCCTACCTTGAATAAAACTTACAGAATTGCTTTGAGAATTGCCATTACCTAGACCCAGAGTATTACTACTAACACTGCTACTTTGAGAGATTCCCCCGAAACCATCACCTCTTTTTTGGATGACTGTGATGGCACTTCCTATTGGTAATCCATTGCTGCTTTGAGTTATTATGTAACTACTGGAATCACGATTAGAATTACTATTTGCACTTGCTTCCTGGCTAGCGCCAGTGTTGATAAGGCCCTTCAGAGCTCTATTTCCGGACACAAGTGCACCCGCACCACCGCTGACAGCGGCATTAAGACGACTGGTAAGAGTTTCCTTGATATCGTCATTTTGTAATAGGAAACTTTCTTCATTGCTAATACCATATATTTGTCTTGCTGCCAAGGCATCTGCTTGACATGTTAGAATTATGCTGAAGAGGAACACCTGTTAAAGAGAGAGAATGATTTTAGACAGTTATTCGATGTAGAGATATTTAAAAAAACAGAGAAAGTTAATTGATGACTACATATTTTGAGAAATAGGTAACTGAAGAAAGGTTTAAAGTGTCGTTCATGACTAAAATCATGCACATTGCGCTCTATTTTTTTTTAATAATTTGGATGAGCAGGCTTGTCTAGACGTATGAAAAAAACATTTGATCGCTTTTACATAATTGAGCTAGATGGAGCGGGATGACAAAGTACGTAAACGTTAATTTTTTTCACACACATTCGAATTATTCTTGCTTCAAAGTTAAGGTATTTACGTATTTTAATGTAAGATGGACACTTCGGTTTTTTTAAGAAACGGTTGTTGAAGTTGGAATTACTACTTGACCAATAGAACTAAAACTTAGCTCTATTTGTATCTTTTTCATTTCTTTATCAACTGGGATATAATTACATTTATATACGACTAGCTTTTGCCCGCGGCTTCGCTCGCGTTTAATTCGGGGCTACCCGTAATTTTTACTCTCGCGCCTTATTTATTGTAATAGCAAAGCTAAGTTTTCCCTTTTCTTCCCTGTTTCTCCCTCATAACCCACTTGTTTAAAAAAAATTGCCTATGTCCGTCTCCAGGGTCCCAACTATGTCTGTACCAAAATTATCAAAATCGGTTTAGCCATTGAGGCGTGAAGACGTAACAAAACAAACTCACTTTCGCTTTTACACTTAATAATAATATTAGTAAGGATTCCATAGCCCTCGAAAACAGTAAAGTTTTCATCATCATCTTGCTGTCCTTGTCCCATTCTATTTGATGCTGGCGCAACACGTTTTCTTTATTTTATAAGTTTAAAAAGCATGAAATGAAACTTAAATTAAAATTTCAAAATAACCCTGATAAAACAAGTGTAACCAAAAACCTGTGAAAAGAAGAAAATAATATCCAAATATTATGAGCTAAGTAGACTGTTTAGAACAAGCAGATTGAATACATACTCTTCTTTCTTAATACGTAAAAGGACAATATATATCTATATTTTTTTTTGTCACTATTACTTGCGTATTTATTGCTTGATGATGGTTACCTCAAAGCGTTTTTTTTACGGATGGAAAATCATCAAATTTCTTTCGAAACAAACAAACTCACTTTCTTTAATTGGTTTCCAATATTCCATTATACGTTTACAAACTTATGGTCTGTGTCCAGCACCACAAACTAATGTATATTGATTGCCCTTCAATCAGTCTCAACTACTTTAAGCCAGATCAGATCGTCACTCCACCTATCCACGGGGCATCCTGCCCACCGCTTAACGATTCACAGTCTTCACTCATGAACACGTAGTCGGTACGGAAATCGATTTCACCATCATATTTTCAACACAAATCATCCTCTGCGTGACAAAGACCTCACTTTTTTATGTGATGTGAAATCATCAAACAACTTATATAAACAATTAGGAATAAAAATAGTTGTTCCGGGTTTGTGTGCGTGTATGTGAGATTAAATGTTTGTAAACGCACCCACGATGCAGGAGAAGTATTTTATTTAAAAAAAAAACTTCCCCCGTTCTGGGCAGAGCGGGAGGGAGTGTCTGACTTGCAGACTATAACCCACCCATGTTCCTTCTTTTGCTTTTATGTTTAGGGGCTGCAGTATTTCTTTAAAACAATCCGCAACCCCGGCAGACAGCGGCCCTGGCAGATACAACTCCTTTACGTATGATTCCCGCGACTTTGACGAAATTGGTTTACGTTTTATTTACCATGTTTAACACAAATTGCACCTTATACTTACCAGAGAATATATTTTCATGTTTATTTGTTCCGATATCTTGTTAGGCTTCAGCATTTCTGCGTATGGTAGTCGACCAAAACGAACTCGTTTCGTTTGGTTGCAATTATAGTCGATTTAAACGCTAGAAATAAATTTGATATTTGCTACGGTCACCCCAAACAAGGTAGAAGCTAATTTTTAAATTGATAAGCGCATATTATGCATGTTTTCATTTAAAATATATTATAAACAATACAATAAATATTGAACTGTAGAAAAAATGGTATTTTATAACTAGTTTTTGCGACTTCCATCGACGCGACCAAGTGTGAAATGAATCTAAGCTGTATTACAAAAAAGTATCATTTTGCGTGGCATCTACGAAAGGTTGTGTAATCGCTATTTTATTCTCTAACCCATGTCTAATATGATTTTATATTCACACTTCATTTATATTCCGGAACATATTCTGACACTTCTTTGCCTTTTTGCTGTATATATGTAAAACAATAAATTCGTAATATTTTATAGTTTGTAAATGGTAATTAATTTAATAATATATCCAATATAAAGTTAAAACATAATTTAACATCAAATACTTACTACATTCGAATCTCTAATAAAAAAAGAACCATTCATATCGGACTTGTCTGTGAAAAGCGAGGTCATACGAATTGAGAACCTCCATATAAATTCGTTAGTAAAAAACTAACAATACTGACAGCACGTAGCGTAAGTTTCTTTATAGGGTCTTCTGGCGTTATTCATAATGTGACCATTACATAGTTATTTTTGTTCACAACACGTGCTTAAGTTCTTTACGGAAATTCTAACAAAAGTACTAGGCAAGCATGAATAGAAGAGGTTATTAGGTGAAATGTTAAACAGCAAGTAACTTCTCTGATAGGATATAAAAATAAAAAAAAACTCGAAATTTTGATGGCCTAGTATTTTTGGTGGTATTATCAATAAAAGAACGAGATCACTGAAAGAACGAAATTACTTTATTAATTAAAAATCCGTATTTTTAAAAAGGCGAAGTACTTTATTAATTAAAAAGCCACAGCCGACTGTACCTACTCTATGACGGCCACGTCGTGGTGAAACAAAATACTATGCATCAAAGCCAAGAAAAAAAATCGAATCGACATACCTAAAATGATTTATTTTTTCTATCTAACTATACCCGATACTAGAATCGATATACTAAAATAATAATTATTTAAATGTCAAGTTTCTACTCGCCCCTTCACACTGTAAGGCGCGTCGCCCACACGACTAACAGTCGAGGTGCAGTTGAGGCGCAGGCACATAAGAGGCACGCCGCAACGAGATTTTCTTTACAAATGTCGTGTGGGCGACGCGCCTAAAGTGCGGGCGCATTAGGCGCCTCGACGTTGGTCGTGTGGGTGACGCGCCTTAGGTGAGAATCACTACACCAAAATATTAAAAGACGTGGTAAGTGAAATATATTAATCGAAAGGAGGAGGAAGGAGGATCCAAGGAGCGCACCTTAACTTCCAATGCGTAGTTAAAAGCAAGCCTATCAAAAATAAAGACATTCATTTTATCAGGTTTATGTAATAATGAAGTACTGTGCCGTGTACCTAAACCTCAAAGAAATTTACTTTTTTTATTTTCAGCTCAAAAAGGTTTTGCTGCGTGAAAACAAAGAGTAAAATGCGATTTTGTTCACTGCGTGAGACAAAGTAGCTTTTTATTTTTTAAATCTAGAGATACGTCTTTGTCATTGTCACGTTCGGAATCGCGCAATAACCTACAATCGAAAGACACGTTGAAAGATAAGTATGATTTTTATATAAATTATAAAAACAAAAATTGATTTTAAACAAACATTTATTGCAGCAGATACAATTGAGATTTAACCTGAAAATTATTATTTTTGATTCAACAATATTACATTTAAAAATAGAACATCCTGGTTGCTGCTTCAGAACGAGCATAAACGTTATTATAATTAAATCTATTCAGTCCTGCCAATACCTGTTTTACGTTAGTTAGGAACTAATCACACGAAAAATAAAGACTGTAGTATACAATAATAACTTTAGCCGGACATCATATTATTTCGACGGCTCGGTTGGCGCTGTGGCTGAGCAATCGACTTCTGCGCGGCGTGTCGTGGCATCGATCCCCCCACGGAGCAAATATATTATTTGTTTGACCTACAGGTAGATGTTTCGGGTCTAGCTGTTTGTGAAATACACTCTGTTGCGTGATGAGATCAGAGTAATACGTGTTTTCGCTGCTGAACTAAAAGATTGTATGTGTGTTACTTGAAAACAAAATTATTTGCATCTGGAGTCTTTGAATCCCTCGCTACCGCTAAGGATTCTACATTAAAATCCCTCGCCACACTCGCGATTCAATAATAGAATTGAATTCAAAATGTGTTATGTTTAAGTCCCACATAGAAAAGAGCGTGCCCATTGCCATCACCCGGACACAAGTTCGGGCTGGAACTGAGAAATTCCTGTTAGAAAAACCAATATCATTTTGCTCATGATCATCAGCAGTAGCGGTTGCGACCACTGGATAAAGAAGTCAGAAAAATCATACATTGCCTTATGCCTATATTGTTGCAATCATAATTATATGTATCATATATCAGTATATATGGTGGTAGAAACACCGTCGTGAAAACGGTAACCACTCATTCAGTAGGTACATCGTTCTGAACTTTCCACCCTGTTTTGCTTTTGAAATACATTGTTGACAAAGTTAAACTACCTACTGCTTTTGATGACGTCAGATTACAGTTAAATATTTTTGTCAAACCACCTAATTTTGTAAGCGTTAGCTGTTTGCTTCACAACAGAGAACATAACCCTGGTAAATATCCCGTTTTAAATGATAATAATAATGTTGGTAGCCATGTCAGTTCAAAAATCATATAAAAATTGAGGCTCGAGATTGCTCGTGTGAGTTATGTTACGTTACACTACGTTACGTATACATACGTTACGTTATGTATACTTTCTGAATTTCACTTTAAACAAACGGATGCATTTCAACTGCAGCTTCATGCAAGCACACTTATACAAGAATGGGTAATTTCTAACGCTAATAATACACACATCAAAAGTATCTAGGGATCAACATATATTTTTGCAATAACTTTTCTCCTGATTGATATTAATTAAAATTTTCTTTAAGGATTCATCAAATAAAGTGTTTTCGTTTGTCACAGTAACGATAAACCAAGTCACTTTTGCATTAATAAAGAAATTTGCCATTTTCCTAATAAAGGGATTTTTGACATTTGAACCACTAACATTAAAGTTCGAAAAAAAGACTGAAATAACAGTTTTCTTTAAAATTTTATTGGGTAACTTAAACAATTAATAATCCGTGTTTCTACCGCGAACACTAACAACACAAGAACATCGGTTTGGCATACTCAAAATGAGTTCATCCAAATCACGCTGTGGAATGGCCGCCCATGTTTGTTGCAACAACAAAAAAAGGTCTTCTTGCGACTGGATACCCTCCATATTCGGCAGAGCTCTTCTCTGTAGCATATCCCATGCATGCTCAATCGGGTTCAAGTCTGGCGACTGAGCAGGCCAGGGCAGGACATTGATGTTAGCTGCGGCGAGAGTCTGTCTTACAACTCTTGCGGTGTGCGGTCGTGCATTATCATGCATTAACTGAAATAAGGGACCGATTTGCACTTGTAGAGGAACGATGACGTCTGATACAATCGTCTCAGCATAAATTTGAGCGTTGAGGTTGCCTCTGATCCAAATCAACTCAGTTCTTCCGCCGATCCAAATACCCGCCCATACCATGATGGTTCCACCACTATAAGGATGGACTTCCTGGCAGGATTTTAATCGCTGTTGGCGTCCAGGTGTTCCCCAGTGTCGTATACGTCTTGTATCCGGTCTCATACCAAAACGAGACTCATCAGAAAAGCACACGAAACGCCATTGTTCTTCTGCCCAATTTCTGTGTTCAAGAGCCCATTGATATCGAATCCTACGATTGTGCATTGCTATAGGTGGTACCCGTAGCGGTCTTCGGGAATGAAGGTTCACTTCATGCAAGCGGTTTCTGACTGTTTGGTCGCTAATTAAGTTCCCTGAAGAGTGATGAAGCCTCACGGCTAACATCATGGCGGTTATTGTTGGAGCTCTTCGAGTTAAGATTTGAATGTATCGGTCTTGTCTCCGTGTGGTGCAGCGATACCGTCCTCCATGGCGCTCAGCCACGGTACCAGTGCTTCGGTAACGTGTCCAAAGTCGACTGATAACACTCTGACTTGTATTCAGAGCTAGAGCTACAGTACGTTGCCGGGAACCAGCTTCTATCATTCCCACGGCTCTGAGCATTTCTTCCCTGCTTAAATGACGTCGCCGCTCCATAATAACGTTGGTTTTAATCAGTAGTAGGGAAACAGTAGCACTAATAATGTCTTCAATGCGTTGTATGTTTTTATAGGGAAAATATTGACAGCTTATTTTCATCCTTTACTCGAATTTGATTGAGAGTTCCTGATTCAAATTATGAAATGCACCAAAAAGGATCCATATAAATTTATAAAATCATAAATTTATTACAAAGCCACATCTCAATCTCAAGAAATCCGCATAAAAATGCTTGATCCCTAGACACTTTTGATGTGTGTATTATTGTTTTCATATCCAAAAACTGTCGTCACTGCACTGGCTAATATTGGCCGTTAGTTTGATTTAAAAGTAAACTCGCACGGTTAAGTGTTACCATTATACCTATTTTGCCTATTCCTTGAATCTTTGATCTCTATGGAGAAGAATTGACGGCACGGTTGGCGCAGTGGCTGAGCGATCAACTGCTGCGCTGCGTGTCGCGGGTTTGATTCCCGCACGGAACAAATATTTGTATGGCCTACAGATAGTTGTTCCGGGTCTGGCTGTTTGTGTATGTGAATTTAAATGTTTGGAAACGCACCCACGATACAGGAGAAATTCCTAGTGTGAGGCAACGTTTTTTTAAAACAAAAAAAAAATTGCAAGAAACCCCATGGAAACTCTTTTAAATAGTGTAGTTTCCAGGGTTAAAGTAATTAATTACATAATATTTAGTCCGTCTTTTAGATTATTCAAAAATAAGGGTCATGTATTTTTGTATTTGTAAAAGAGACCAAAAATGACCAAGATAAAATCCCATTAAAGTTACGTGTGACGTCACTTGTTGCGAAAAAATGCAGCAATAAAAATAAAAAATACGTGTCCCTTATTTTTGAATGATCTAAAAGACGGAATAATATTTTTTTGAAAACTAGCCTATTATAAATATTAGTACAAAATCGTATTTACATCATTCATGTTGAGATTATACAAAAATGTGACAACGATGCAGAAAGACGTGCACAGTAAGAGCGTCCACAGAAAAAGCAAAATTCAATTAAAAATCTAAATAAATTAAAAATTAATCGTGGCAGCTAAAATATGACCAGTCCCAACTGACAGCGCCCGTTCACGAACATTATGTATGGATCAGCCCTATTCAGCTCAACCATTTTAGAGGGAACTAAATGACCCGACACACCCGCCACCATCAGCGAGACATTTAAGTGAGCATGACATTCTGTCAACCACCAGGGCATCATAGTACATAGTACTCACACATGGGCTTTCAGTTATACAAAACTAGGAAATTGAGTCTAAACAATGCAAAGATAGTCTTGCAATCTTCTGCAGCTTCCACTATAACTTCGGATACTAATCAATGAGTTTACCCCTATGGTTGTGGAGCGGGACCAGCATTGGGCCAAGGATTGTTATCATCAATATAATCCCCCAACTAATAATATGCTTGCCTACATAGTGTGCGTTTAATACAAGATTTAAATTTCGTCTCACTCAGTTGAAGAATGTGTTGAGGTATTTTCAAATCTTATGCACTTCGTTTTTTTCCCCATTTAATACTAATTTATTGGCGATGAACCAAAATAGGGCGTTATTTACGTCGTCAAGATTTGTGGCACGTCTATTTATCTTAAATATAAAAAAGAGTAGTTTTAAATAAATGGGGTAAATCATTAATATTTACTAATAAAAAGAAGAAGAGACCTAATACTGATCCTTGTGGTACAACCATCTTTACATTTAAGCCCATTGAATTGACACCATTTATTTGCACTTGCTGCTGTCTATCATTTTAATATGATTTTACGAAACTAAGCGCAAGTTTCCCTAGACCGTAATGTTCAAGTTTTAAGAGTAGGTTTTTACTTAGTTGTTTTTAGGCTTTAAAAATATAATTGCGAAGAAAATAGTACAAAGTTCAGGAAGGGTAAAAACAATTCATTCAAGAACGTACCTTTTGAGCCTAAGATATGTCTATAATAATGTCTTTAATTGTAAAACAACATTAAGTCAATGTAATATTGACAAGTAATTTATTGAGCAGGATAATACGTAAGTCAAAACAATAAAATCACTGTCTACCCCCATTTATTATTTCTTTCAAAATACATGTGGCTTACTGCAAAATGTTGGTCCAATCTATTTAAACGAGTAGTTGGTTCTGCAGTTCTAGATTAAATTGGACAATCTCATGTCGAATCATTGTTTACCGGATTTTTGAGCTTAAGCCATACCAACATAACCGCCAGCCTCGCCATTGATCTCCCCAGTTATAAATCCACCAGCAGTGCCTCCAAAGCCACCACCGGCATTACCGCCTGCGTAACCACCTGCGGCAGCATTGGCGTTAGCTGTTGCACCACTATTGCTGTACCCACCAGCGGCACCACCACCGTAAGCCCCAGCAGCAGTATTACCAGTAGCTACTGCAACACCGTTAGCTCCTTCAACTGCTTGAAATTTACCTCCTCCCATTTGATAGCCACTTCCTTGGCCACTAGCATAACCACCAGCTTCTCCACCAGCAAAGACTTGGCCGCCAGCATAACCACCGGCTTGGCTACCCGCATAACCTCCAACTTCTCCGCCAGCATAACCCATAGCTTGACCGCTGGCATAACCTCCAGCTTGAATGCCGGTATAACCACCAGCTTGACCACCGGCATAACCGTTGGCATAACCGTTGGCATAACCACCAGCTTCGCCCCCAGCAAAGGCTCCTGCTTGGCCACCGGCATAACCACCGGCTTGGCCACCGGCATAACCACCGGCTTGGCCACCGGCGTAAGCGGCGGCTTGGCCACCGGCATAAGCTCCGGCTTCTCCACCCGCATAACCTACAGCTTGCCCGCCGGCATAACCACCAGCTTGACCACCTGCATAACCCATAGCTTGGCCGCCACTGTAACCACCCGCTTGGCCACCTGCATAACCTCCAGCTTGACCACTCGCATAAGCACCAGCTTCTCCTCCAGCATAACCTCCCGCTAGGGCACCGGCATAACTTCCAGCTTGACTACCCCCAAAACCGTTTGCAAAACCACCAGCTTCGCCCCCAGCAAAGGCTCCTGCTTGGCCACTGGCATAACCACCGGCTTGGCCAGCGGCATAAGCACCAGCTTCTCCAGCAGCATAACCTCCAGCTTGGCCATTTGCATAACCTCCAGCTTCCCCACCTGCATAACCTGAAGCTTGACCACTGGCAAACCCACCAGCTTGGCCGCTAGCAAACCCACCAGCTTGACCGCCGGCATACCCACCAGCTTGGCCGCTAGCAAAGCCACCAGCTTGCCCACCGGCATACCCACCAGCTTGGCCGCTAGCAAACCCACCAGCTTGACTGCCGGCAAATCCACCAGCTTGACTGCCACTATACCCACTGGCTTGACCAGCAGCAAAGCCACCAGCCTGGCCCCCGGCATAACCACCAGCTTCTCCCCCGGCATAAGCACTAGCTTGCCCACCAGCAAACCCACCAGCTTGACCGCCAGCAAATCCACCAGCTTGACCGCCAGCAAATCCACCAGCTTGACCCCCAGCTGCTGCTATGGCGCCTGCTGTTGCAATGGCTCCAGCGGTTGCACTTCCACTGGCGAAGCCTCCAGCGGATCCTCCGGCATAACCACTAGCTTCACCGCCGGCATAGCCACCAGCCTCGCCGTTTATGAAACCGCCTGCTCGTGTTGCACTGTCTACAGCACTTTTTTCACTACCATTGTCATGGCCAGTATCGCCTTTTTTCCGACTGTTTGATCTTATGGCACTGATTTCGGAAATGCTTTTTTCCACATCTAGGCGTCTACTGGATACAACTTGACATGCGACAGCAAGACCGAAGAACAACAACTGAAAATAAAACAACATTATGACAATATCACTAAGAGAGATTACGAAAGCCAAGACTGGTAAACAAATCAAGTATCTTGACCTGAAGGGTTACCATGACATCTTATAGCAGTTCTTATTTCTGTGTGAGAAAGAGATGGTGCTAGACACCCTGTATAGCTCTGTCTCTTTCCCTCAGTGGAATAAGTTCTGCTTTAAGACGTCATGGTAGGGTAGCTGGCTCCCGAGGTTAATGATATCAAGGGTTTGATATAGAAAGCGGTACTCCTTGACACAGCTTGTATTTTTAGGAGTTTCCTTTCTCTAGAGTCCTGACTGACCTGATTTTATAATTTTAAATGTTTTATATAATTTTATAGTTATATTTAATCATAGGTACTTTTATATTTTAAAATGTAACTAAAAATATACAGATAATAAATAAAGAAAATATTACTGCAATTTATTTTAGTACACGTCAATGAAAATTTTTACATCTTTACAAAAACTACTATACTGAAACAAATGAAATGATAAAACGAAAGGTCTACTCAAGACCTTTCATTTTTCATATAAGTTGTATATGCGCAAGTATAAATATTTTTTCTTTAATTGTTTAAAAAAAAGTTTTCTACCTTGACTAAGAGTAGGTTACATTAATTTGCTTTTGTGTACTACAGTAAAGAAAATCCGAATTTTCGCATCCGTTGAAAATACTGTTGAAAATCATAAACAATATTGTGGCGACACTTTGCTACCAAATCTTCAATTCAATATTTTATTCTTTTAATGCTATTATAAGAAGGATGAAGAATGCAGAACCCCTGCATTCGACACGGAGTGTCATAATAACTGGTTCTTATATAATCATCTTTTAAAATTATGATCAGAATAAAAATCATGATCCATGTAAGCTCAATCAAAGATTTCCGAAACAGTGAAAAATTCAAAGGTCATATTTTAAATCACAGCACAAGCAGATCATCAGTGATAGTTATAAGTATGTATATCAGTTGTCTGGTTACCATAACACAAGCTCCGCTTAGCTTGGGATCAGATAGCCGTGTGTGAGTTGTCCCAAGATATTTATTTATTTATTTATTAGTGATGTTAATAGAAATGGCGCACGCATCATGATCATCATCTACTTAGCCTTTTTCCAACTTTGTTGTGGTTGGCTTTCAGTATTTCCGTATGCAGCTGACTGTCAAAGTCTTACATGGAGCGACTGGCTAAAGAATAACTGCCGCTCGGGTGTCGGTCTTGAGGTTAAGCAAAAATCCCAATAACACTTTACCTGACCCGGAAATCGAACCACAGTAGTCACGGTTAGGAACACTAGACAATTCAGGCATTCTAAGCACATGTATTATGTTTATATAAAACATTTCAATATCTGAAAAACTTCTCCCGACTCACCAGGACGCTAATTTTCATTGTTGTTGGAAGTTTTCAAGCTGGGATGCCAATGATGAAGGCACTCGAGACTGCCTAGTTGAATGGCGACAGTGGCAAATATAAATGCTAGAAATTAATGACTATTTGTCACGGTCCTCCGAGAAAACGATTACTTAATTTGCAAGTGATAAGAGCTGATGAGTTTTGATTAACTTTGTGTTAACCGGAACAATAATAAAAAATACAAAACTATTACTACTAGGTACCTTCAACATATGATCTGACTTGTTAATAAAATTTAATGATGCAACCTTTTGTTTAAATTCGATCTTTATGAGAAAAAACACTGCTCTGCTCCGAAATATAAATATAATACATTTGCATAAAATGAATTGACTTTAATTTGTATATACTTAAATAATTTCATCCACACATATTTTAATAATTTTTGTATTAATTTCGTCGTGTCCTTCAGAATTTGTGTTATTTAATAGCAGTATTTCCAGCTTAACTTCAGCTATTGACATCGGTTTGAGAAACATAGAGCCAACAGTTCCATTATTGCTAAAGTTACCTGTGGCGTTCGGGGGCATTGATTTGTTTGTTGAATCTATATTATGATCATTAAAGGCCGAAGCTATTTCTACTGGATTGGTTCTAGTGACTCTCTATATTATCATGAGTTAGCACAATTTAGTTCGTCTTTTATAACTTTCCACATAGCTTTGCATTTGCTGTCGTTTTTAGCAATGTACTTGATATTTGCGTTTTTCTTGGAATTAAAGATACATTTCTTAAAAAAAATTGAATATTTTAGACATTTAGTGTTATTAATCGCAGATTTGTTTTCATAAAATTGATAACGAAGTTTACATAATCGTAATTGTTGCTGTGGCATACTTTCCAGAGTCTTAGATAACTCTTCTTTTTCTTGATTATTGTATACGTGACATTACAATTTTGTTTCGGTCCTAGAATGATTCCCTGAGAAATCAAAAAATAATCAACCATCATCATTTTCCTGCCCTTGTCCCATTCTATTTGGGGTCGGCGCAACACGTTTTCTTCTTCCATTCTCCCCTATCAGACGTCATGGCATCATTTACTCCTTTCTCCTTCATATCATTCCTTACACAATCCATCCATCTTTTCTTTGGCCTTCCTCTCGCTCTCCGTCCATCAACATTCAGATCCATCACTCTTTTAGTCACATGTCCTTCATCCCTCCTCATTACATGTCCATACCAAGACAAACGATTCCCTTTTATTTTTTCTGTAACAGGTGCAACTTTCAAACTTCCTCGAATATATTCATTCCTTACTTTATCCATTCTTGTCACTCCACACATCCATCTCAACATTCTCATCTCCGCTACATGCAATCGTTTTTCATCCACCTTTTTTACAGCCCAGCATTCTGACCCATACAGTACAACAGGTCTAATCACGGACTTGTATATTTTCCCCTTTAACTTGAGGGGCATCCGTGGGTCACATGTTGTTCCAGTGACCTGTCGCCATTTCATCCATCCTGCGTTGATCCGGTGATGAAAATAATCAACCATATTGTTATAAATAAAATTTAATCATCATCTGTTTTCTCTGTCTCTTTTACATACATTGTCTTATTATAAGGATATTTAAGTCTTTATTTTTTTTTTATTGAATCAATGTCGAATGTTTTGGCTAGACTGGAAAGATTTTTACAAAGATTGACCTGCATTAAAGCTTAAATTTTTTTAACTTATTAAATATCATAAGAATGTCTATAACTGATGAAACTCTGATCAAACTGTCTATCTTCTATGTCGTTCCCTCACTGCTGAGGATCCACATGAACCGTCTCTATGCCATGCGTTCTTGCAGTGTGAACCGCTTGGTACAAACTGCCAATACGCAATTTTAACTACATCATAAATTCTGTTCCTGATCTATTACATGCAAGTACCTCTGTTTATCTTTGCTCATCTGATGGCTCCCGTGTTCATTGAACAGAGTGGCTTCAGGTTATTATAAAACATATTTGTTTTGTATCTAAAGAATCTAAGAATGTCAATTTTTAACGTTGGCACCATGCAAGGCACATTTAGGTGACCAGATGCTTGTGAAAGGAACATACTTTTTCTATAAAGCAGAGTCATAGTAAAAACATAACATCACATATTTGCCAAAACTCTGACAAAGATGTTAAATTATTGGAAAATGTGTGATTTTGGGAGCGGTTCTTCTTCTGGCAAAAAATAAAAAACACCTTTTCAATTCCATGAATGTATTTTTTTAAATTGTTGTTTGAGATCTTAATCTGTACAAATCGTCTTGCTATCACTTTTGGTTGAGTAAAAATACATAATTAAGTAAAAGTAACATTCATGGACCACCTAGTCTGATTTATCATTGCTGCAATTATAAAATAAAACAATATGTTTTTGAAATGAAATACTGTCCTTTCATATTGATCATTTAAAATTGGACAAGCGAAGTAACATTGAACAAGTTGTAATCTAATACCGCATGAATATACGGAAGTGAGTACGTTTTACAAATTATTACAATTATGTGAAACATGGCTATAATTTTACTAGTACATAAATTGGTATTGGCACCAATTAATAAAATTGGCGGCTTGCACGGGGCTACAGGTAGAATATTTTGTACAACGACTCATGTGAATCAGGCTGTCTCATGTTTTTCTGTCAGAATAAATATTTTAAAGGGATATAAATTATATAATCAATTGTAGAACCGTCACGGCTTGCAAAACAAAAATTACAATTCCGTATTGAAATATTGATTTGATATAAGAACAAATATTTTAATAAAACAACTTAACTTATTCAACAAGGTATGAATTTTTAGACCATTTGAGATGTTTAATTTATTTGAAGCCATACGTAGTAGTGTAGGTATATCCGCCAGCGCCACCCGCACTGCTAGCTCCAGTGCCAGCACCAACATATCCGCCAACACCACCACCAACCAGACCACCACCGCCTGCATATCCACCCGCTCCTGCTGCAGCTGTAGCACCACCATATGCACTTCCGCTACCACCTATATAACCACTTGCATCACCGCCAATATAACCACCCGCCCCAGCTGCAGCACCAGCGGCAGCTGATGCACTACCGTATGCATCAGCTCCACCAACTAGATAGCCCCCAACATCACCACCTATATATCCTCCTACATCACCGCCAATATACCCACCAGCCCCTGCTGCAGCTGCTGCACCAGCACTACCACCCCCGTAGCCACCTGCGTTACCTCCAATATATCCTCCAGCCCCCGCCGCAGCTGCAGCAGCGGCAGCAGCAGCAGCACTACCACCTCCGTAGCCACCGGCGTTACCTCCAATATATCCTCCAGCCCCCGCCGCAGCTGCAGCAGCGGCAGCAGCAGCAGCACTACCACCTCCGTAGCCACCTGCATTACCTCCAATATATCCTCCAGCCCCCGCCGCAGCTGCAGCAGCGGCAGCAGCAGCAGCACTACCACCCCCGTAGCCACCGGCGTTACCTCCAATATATCCTCCAGCCCCCGCCGCAGCTGCAGCAGCGGCAGCAGCAGCAGCACTACCGCCTCCGTAGCCACCGGCGTTACCTCCAATATATCCTCCAGCCCCTGCCGCAGCTGCAGCAGCGGCAGCAGCAGCAGCACTACCACCCCCGTAGCCACCGGCGTTACCTCCAATATATCCTCCAGCCCCCGCCGCAGCTGCAGCAGCGGCAGCAGCAGCAGCACCACCTCCGTATCCTCCTATGTCTCCTCCAATATATCCTCCAGCCCCCGCCGCAGCTGCAGCAGCGGCAGCAGCAGCAGCACCGCCTCCGTATCCTCCTATGTCTCCTCCAATATATCCTCCAGCCCCCGCCGCAGCTGCAGCAGCGGCAGCAGCAGCAGCACCACCTCCGTATCCTCCAATGTCTCCTCCAATATATCCTCCTGCCCCCGCCGCAGCTGCAGCAGCAGCTGCACCACCTCCGTATCCTCCTATGTCTCCCCCAACATATCCTCCAGCCCCTGCCGCTGCAGCAGCAGCAGCACCACCACCAACATAGCCACCTATTTCACCGCCAATATATCCTCCAGCTCCTGCAGAAGCAGCGCCACCAAAACCAACAGCACCACCACCGTTGGCATAAGCATCAGCGTTAGCATTAGCGGCACTATGTCCAAATCCAGCGGCTCCACCATTGGCATACGCATTGGCATTTGCATTGGCGGCATTTTGTCCAAATCCACCGGCTCCGCCGTTGGCGTAAGCGTCAGCATTGGCATTAGCGGCACTATGTCCAAATCCAAATCCACCAGATCCACTGTTGGCGTAAGCGTCAGCATTGGCATTAGCGGCACTTTGTCCAAATCCAAATCCACCAGATCCACTGTTGGCGTAAGCGTCTGCATTGGCATTAGCGGCACTTTGCCCAAATCCAAATCCACCAGATCCACTATTGGCGTAAGCGTCAGCATTGGCATTAGCGGCACTATGTCCAAATCCAAATCCACCAGATCCACTGTTGGCGTAAGCATCAGCATTGGCATTGGCGGCACTTTGTCCAAATCCGTATACACCAGCTCCACCGTTGGCGTACGCATTGGCGTTAGCATTGGCGGCACTTTGTCCAAATCCGTATGCACCAGCTCCACCGTTGGCGTATGCATTGGCGTTAGCATTAGCGGTACTTTCCCCATACATACCAAGAGCACCTCTATTATAAGCGTTTGCACCAGCGCTACTGCTTGCAGAAGCTCCTCCCATAGCGTATGCTCCTGCGCTACCACCAGCTTCAATGTCAGCTTCAATGCCACCTTCGATTCCCGCTTCTAGGCCACCACTGATTCCACTTTCAAAGAGCCCACCGATGGCACTTGATATAATACCACCTATGCCACCACTAGCGCTGGCACTAGCACTAGCGTCAGCGCTAGCTTCTACGCCACCGTCAAAACCAGCTTCGATGCCTCCACCAAATCCACCTTCAATGCCAGCTTCAATACCTCCTTCAATGCCGGCTTCTATTCCACCGCCGAAACCTCCACCGATGCCACCTCCCAAACCTGCTGCAGCTGCAGCTGCAGCGCTGGCTGCAGCGCCACTGCTGGCTCGATAACCGTATCGCAACGCATTCTTATCAAGCTGATTGCTACTTGAGCTGTCAAGTTTAGGGGGTTCATAGGTTTCTAACTCAAGTAGGCTATCGCTTAAACTGTGGCTGGAAGATAGTTTTCTTCTGAGTGATAGGTCATTGTTTGACGATTGTAATTTACTTAGTGGCACATTTTTGCTTGAAGATAGTAGTTTACTCAGTGGCACATCATCAGCTCGACATATGATGACTAGAGCGAACACGAACAGCTGGAAAGAGTGTTTATTTGATTTAATGCCAATTCAAGACAAATACTATTTGATGAATCATTAACCACAGAATTGTAGAATAACCTGACATGAAAACATTTGGGAAACAATTTTTACTTTTGAATTATCGATCTACTGCAATATTTTTTTAAGGTCACGTACATTTTAAATATGTGGAATAGTGCGTACTAATTGCACCTTATTTAGATTAAATTCTATTATATTGTGCTCCGTTTATCTTTGAAAATGCCATAGCCTTTTAACAGGCAAACGGTGTGGGCTCCGTAAAAGGATTATATCCATATGGCACTGTTTATACACGGAACCATAATGAAACACTTCCATTATGGAACTCAATTCAAATAATAATAGAAATAAATGTTAATAATATTATATGGTAGTGAAAATTACAATATGTTAATTATTATTAAATGACTAAGCGTATAATGAGACTTTATTTTATTCTTCTTCTTATAATTATTATGTCTATAAAATTCTCGTGTCACACTATTAGTTGTCATAGTCCCCCGAAACAGCTTGAGCGATTTTTATGAAATTGTATATGTATATTCGGTAAGTCTGAGGATCTATTTTGCATACTCTTAAGTGATAAGGGTGGCTCTCTCCAGAGAAGGAGCTGAGCAGCGGGTGAAACCGCTGGGCATAGCTAGTAATCCTATAAAACAGCACTCAACTGATTGCTTTATTTTCAAAGGATACCCGAGCTCACGACACACATGTCAACATATTATTTAAACTAGCCATCAAAAATATAAATTAATTATAGGGAGAAAAAAGGCCTTTTATGGATGGGAAATCACCACAGAAATTCCCCCACTCTGGGCGGAGCGGGAAGGAGTGTCAGAATTTTACTGACTAATTAAAAGCCACCCATGTTCCTTCTTTTGCCGGAGGTTCCGGGGCCGAGGTGACCGAGGTGAGGGACTTTCGAGTGACCCAAAGCCCCGGGAAAAAAGGCCTTAACACGTCAATTACCATGTCAGGCACATGAGCTGGATGCTAGTGGGTTCACCCACTCATCAACATTTTTTGTATATCTTAAAGCGATACTTATTTCTCGATTAGTATATAATAAATGTACAGATAGATAGACAGATAAAGGGATTTTGTAAATGTAGGCTATTTAAAAAGACCATATTTAACTTACCAGCGAAACTTTCTTTCTAGCTTGTTCCGCCATCGTGTCGAGCTTCAATGCTCGTTCGTATGATGTGAGAGACCAAGACTGATCGACTTTAAAGGTAGCATTATAGCAGATTTCAACACTAGAACTAAATCGGCTTTTGTCACGGTTTGCCAAGCAAATTATTACTTAATTCACACGTAGTAGTAACCGATTAGACAAATGTTTTCCCTGAAACAATTTCGGAAATACGATAAAATAAATGTATTACAATTATAGGAATTTGCCGCCAATTTTCTATAGGTAGCGGTAAAATAACCTTCGCTGGCTGTCAACGTAGGGAGAGTAAAAGAGAAAAGAAAATTGGATCATTCAAAATGATATAGAATCTATACAAAACCAGTATAATCTGATCTCTCAACTAAGAATCGTATACACCGTAGATTTCCCGTACGATGTGTAAATACTCCTTTCGTTGGTTGCGAGTGCTACGCTCCTGATTTTTCTGAAGAACAGTAGGCGTAGCAGGGACTGTTCTGTGGTTTCTGCCTGCCCCCCACGGGAAAATGAGCAAGGAGCACCCTCCCCATACTCCATGGGACCCTTTGTGCGCGGGTCAAACTCGCGTCCACCTGGCCATATTTTTTGTAAGAATGGCAATTCTTCATATAATTTTCCCCGCTCTGGGTGGCGCGGGAGGGAGTGACAGACTTTTACTGACTAAAACCCATCCATGTTCCTTCTTTTCCCTTTTGTGTTTCGGGGCCGCGGTGTCTCTTTTGAACAACCTGCAACCCCGGAAATCTGACCATACCAGCAAAGTATTTCTATGCTACGCACTAAAAAGCATAGCTTTACATGGCTTTACCTCATAATTTTATTGCGCTAATCAAGTCGCAATAATTAACAAAATAAGGTGATCTCAGCTTTGTCTAAATTACTAATTTAATCGTTTATTCATTTACAAACATATTTTACATAATAATCTCTATATCTAAAACTAAATAAAACAAAAATCATTTAGAAATATATATTTAAACTAACTTATTATATTTTTATATCTTCATTCATTAAACATTTATTTCAGATGCCATAATAATTTCCCGCGTTTTGTTAGTCGACTGTTTAACAAATTTTGTATCAAAACTTGTACATTGTAAATGAAATATTAATTTGTAACTGTTGTTAACTTAGTTTTGACGATTATTGTTCACATATTTATAAAATTATGTACGTACACGAATATAATTATGAGTGTAGTTAATATATATTGTTGATGAAATTACCGTTACTTTTCATTGTAGGATTTCATCTGAAACTGTTATTACTTATTTTTAGTTTATTTCTGTGTAGCTTTACTTATTTCAGGGTATTGCACAGTGGCGAGCAGTTAGTGTAATTGGTTTTACAGAAATACTTAAAACTGTAAACGTTGTAAAGAAACCACTGTGCTGGTTCAGAACAGCCACTCTATCAAGGATAGGTGGCCTGGGTCGAAACAATGACAACGTTATAACCTGTTTTTTTAGGGTTATGTACCTCAAAAGGAAAAGACGGAACCCCTATAGCATCACTTTGTAGTCCGTCTGTCTGTCTGTCGACCCTTTATCTCGGGAACTCGTGGAGGTATCGACTTAAACTGAGTGAAATTAAAAAGATATACTCAATGTCTGTGGTCCTTTGCAGATGTGAAAAAATCAACCCTCAAAGTCTACGCAGTCTAACTTGTTATAAATGGATTATTTTCAAAACTGTATATCAATTCTAAAACAAATATGTTTCTACTTTAATTACTGTTTATAAAGCAAGGCATATGAGAAGGTTTACCCTGCGTTGTTTTATACTAGATCCCTTTGTCCAATAAATGCTTGACCAAATATTCCTGCTAATCTTAATAACACTTAAGCTGACTTTTGTTATAAATAAAGAAAGTAGTAGCTACTTTTTTTCTTTCAATTGTTTGCCTCTCTTGCCACACTTTCCTATTCTATTTTCTTTTCAGTGTTATTGTAAGCTCTTCTTACATCAGCTATTGTTATACATATAAATCACCGTTAGTTTGAGCTAGTCAATTCGACGTTATATACTTAATGCCTTTATGAACACACATCAATATTATTTTTAATAAAAATAATGGTATTCTAGTTAATTTATAAAATTACTAAATATTTAGTTCCAACTTTCAAATGCATATTTCTTCTTTGTTTTAAAATTAACCATATCCAAAACCTTTTACTTATTTTCAAGTCTTTAAATAGTTTGCATAAAGCTCTCAGAGTACCAGGACCCCATAACAAGCTGAAGTTATCAAGTTCACTAAGTTGGGTGTCTGTCCTGCACATAAGTGCTACTGGTCAGCGCTCTACAAGTTTCGCAGTTCTGGCCGTGTCAGCGGTTTTGTTAGTCTAGCTGAAGTTTATAGATAGTTAATCCTTTTCAAAACTCTCATAATATTAGGTTTTGGTTAAATAAAATAGCAAAATACTTAATTGGACATTATAGGTCTGATAATTAATGGTGCTTCCTTTTATCATATCAACCTAGATTCGAATTTGAATATCGTCTTAAAGTTTCGTAACCTCCCTGTATGCATTGCAAGAATAGGTATTTATATTTTATCAAGCAAGCAAGAATAGGTATTTACCTTTAATGTATACTATTGCAATAATGTAAATGGGCATTCCTACAAAACAGCTGAAATTTTACTTCTGCCTATTCTAATTATTTTCTTTTCATGCCGTCCTACATACTGTCAGTACATTCATCAGTACCCCGTCATTTATACTGAATCTCGGTAGACTACACTTTAACTACAACACACTACATAAAGCCGTATCCGGGGAACATAAAACGGGAAGGTTATGAAAGGCCCGGGACAAAAACGGCCGGGCATTTTTAACCTACGCCCGCGATGCGTCAATGATGTTTACTCTCCCTAAAAGCCTTTACGTGGAACGAGTTTATACAGCTATATGGTAAAGTAAAAAGGGGTTTAATATAAAAGTCAGATTGGATCAATAGGTATGAATGCGGAAATGTATGCCGAGGTAGGCGTATATATGCAAACAATGCCCCAGGCAATTAGTTGGGAACTCACAGCAGAGCTCTCGTTATTCTCTATTGAATTCAGACAAAAAAGTTGTGAACTGATTGCTAGGTATATGTGAACGTGAAACAAAAGGTTTGGTGGTAAACAGTTGAACGGTTTAGCAGAGACTTGAACTTCGAACGTGTTGCTAATAATTTCATGCAAAAGGGAATTTGCCCGCTATACTCACCTCTATGTGATTTACAGATTCGCGCCCATATTTTATTTTTTTACTTGCTAACTTATTCACCTATTCTGAGCTACACAGATGTGCATTGTTAAGAAAAGTTGAATTTCAATCTCTATAGATTTTCTCCAAAGAAAAAATCTAACGTAACATTTCCTATTCTGTTCACGAATGAGGAAAACAGTAGGTACTGCTACATACTAAATCCACGCAAACCCACCGTACAGCCATCTGTTATCATTACAAGGACACAGAATCAGGCAGTTTATCAAACTCAAGTAAAATTACACGGCTTTGGCTAACACATGTAAAACCGCTCAATAACAACAATCTTAAATTGAAGAACTTCCCTGTGTTGGGAGATGTTTGAGGGAGACGTTTCGAAGCGCTAAGAGTGACAGCGCACGCGGCTCCAAAGTTCGCATCGCATTCTAACACACGACCAGACTTGTTTAGCACACGTAAACTTGTAACTGAGACGAGTTCAGAACTTTGTGTTTACTTAAAACTGTTAAAACTCCCCGCTATGAACTTTGTAAGTGAAATAAAGTGTTTCGAGGCAGATTTATACTACATACAAACGTTTTTAGGTACGTATACATGAAAATTGTTGGCGCGCCAGGGAAATTTGTTTTACCTTTCAGAATATAGTTTATGTTTAAAAAGATTGTCTTGAACGTGTTCCAAGTTTCCTAACTAAAATAATACCACAACTTGAGCATTTTAAATGTTTAATGAAGGTCTAGACTGTAACGATGTATAAAATTATTGAATTTAAGCTTGTTTAATACATTTACAGTACCAAATGAAAGCCTTGAGAATTGTGTGAAATTCTTCTTCTTTTCGAAAGTGTGGTGTTGTTTATTTTAATCTGATTAGATTAAGTTATGCAAATTACCCAGAATTTATTACAAAACAAAAGATTTCATAAATTAAAAACACGTCAAACACACAATACCTAACTAATTATTTAAATTAGCTACATTTGAAACTGTTATAAACTATTCAAAAAATGTCTGCATTACCCAAACGATAAATAAATGATCTTGTAACTGTAACCAATTTTTCGAAAACTTTCAAACAACAAACTTTCGTTATTTCGGGCATTCGAACTTCGGTAGTCGAAATTCACTTCATATTTCGCTAGCAACATTAAACATTCAATAAAATACTGCTAGGAAAACTTCCATTGAAATAGTTCTGAGTAAAAAGATTCAGTTTATAACTATTGAAGTAGAACCGAAGTGTCTGCTGCGGACGGGAAACCATTTAAAACGCTGCACTGACTGGGAACGGTTTAGATACCGTGTCTTTTATTGCTACTGAACTGTACTTACATTTGAAATATTTATCTTTTTGTACTGACTGACGTTTATTCGACTTCTTGATAACCTTGGTCTACTGTCTACTGCTAGTGAATCTATCACTAAGTACATAGTATAAAACAAAGTCGCATCCCGATGTCTGTCTGTACGCCTCTCTTTAAAATTACGCAATGGATTTTGATGCAATTCTTTTATAGATAGAGTGATTCAAAGTGAACATCTTTGCTAATATTATAAAAGGAAAAGTGAGTTTGTTTGTTACGTCTTCACGCCTAAATGGCCAAACCGATTTTGATTAATTTTGGTACAGAGATAGTTGGGACCCTGGAGACGGACATAGGCTAAAAAAAGTTAGAAAAGGGAGAGAAAGAGGGAAGAAAAGGGGAGAGAAAGATTTTTTTTCGATCATCACGCGGGTTAAAGTTAGCGTTAGCCCAAAGTTACTATGACACGCGGACGAAGTCGCGGGCTTAAGCGAGTATTAGTATATTAGTATCTACATTGCATTCGCGCGAAGCCGGACTGCCTCACTAATAAAAGAGAAAATCTCTGACTCACTCATCACTAATTCTCAGAAACTACAAGTGTAAAGAATCTCAAATTTGCAGGGGGGATCCTTTTAGAATGTAGATGCTCTTTAAGAGACTCGGGCTTTTGCAATATTCGATCCTTAAAGGGATGAAACAGGGTGGCATAAGAGAACACGATTCCTTGGCCAGATTGACTTGAAATTTTTCTCGGGTATCCTTACTATAATATTATAAAAAAGTGAGTTTGTTTGTTTGTTACCTCTTCACGCTTTAATGGCTAAACCGATTTTGATGAATTTTGGTACGGAGATAGTTGGGAACCAGGAGACGGACATAGGCTATACATATATTTTTTTAAAGTAGGATGTCAGGGAGAAAGAGGGAAGAAAAGGGAAAACTTAGCGTTGCTATTACAAATCAATAAGGCGCAAGGGGAACTGTGTTACCCCGAATTTAACGCGAGCGAAGCCGCAGGCAAAAGCTAGTGCTTTCATAAAATTAATAAACTTTTTTTAACTTTTTCCCACACTAGTAATTTCTCTTGTATTGTGGGTGCACAAACAGCCAGACCCGGAACAACTATTTGGACATACAGACAGGCGGACAACTAAGTGGTCCTACAAGGGTTCCTGTTTTCCTTTTAACTATTTCTACCACACTATGTTTTTGCATCAACCGATACTTTTCCCGACCTAACTCACATTTCTTGTTCCAAACCTTAGTCATAAGACTTCACTTCTAAATATAAATTTAAACCTACAACAAACAAGCTTCCGGCTATAAATCCATAAAATGTATGCACTATCAGAATAACGTGTTATTCATCTTGGACCTCTGCCATGTTGTTTTGAAAAATTAGAGAGCTACGGAGGAAGCAATGCTCGACAGGCGAGGCTCCGAGGCTTGGTCGGCAGCCAAGAACCACGTTACTGCTGTAACCCGTGACACCGGCCCGATAAAGGCTACCCCACAGTTTGAAATATCAGCCACCAGCTTCTAATTTATATGAAAGGAAATTGGCTTTTCTACTATGTGCTAGTTCGTTAACTTGATATAGAAAGCGGGAAACAGAACTGTATTTTTCTGAAAGTTTTGCTGATATTTCAGCTTTGAGAGATTTTTAGTTTGAGGTGGTATGTGATACGAGAACATTATGTTCAGCGAAAAATTTAATACCTTTTTTTCTCAGTTGCCACGGTTTATTATTAAATTTTTGAGTTTCTTTTTTTTACTATGGTCACTTTTAACGTGCACTTCTTGCTACATCGTTTTCACATAATTTACCATATCAACACGAAAGAGGTAACCAAGGTTTTGTAACATTATTCTGATTTAAAAGAGTATCCATGGAGTTTCTTGCCTATTCTTCTCCATAGAGATCTACGCTTTGTAATCGGCAACTACCGTACTTTCACAGCTATTTTGCCTTGTAACTGGGACTTTAGCTTCATTTTATTGTTGTCATTGTTTCGACAGTTCAAAAGTGCCTGTAACTGGCCTTCTTGAAATAAATGCTTTTGATATTTATTTCGAGATATAATCTGTATTATTTCAGAGAGTTGGGTCGTTATAATGTGTCTATATATACAAATATGTTGCAGTCAGTTAAGTATGTTGCACACCCATATATGATAAGGAGGAGGGGGGAAATTAAGTACATAGGTGTAAAATGCTAGCGTGACTGAATAATTAAGTACATACCTTTACAAATATAATATCTTGACTCTTCAATAACTTAAACGTTATATACAATAGCAAGCCAAGGTACACTGCCTATTATATTTACATAATCGGGAACGGATTGGTCAAGTAATATGTTTAAATAAAATTACTATTTTATTTTATAATATGTTAAACCAATTGAATTTATCCTCAATTGCCTACACCGTGACCGAAACATATGAAGTATGATAAAAATAGTACCGCGTTTGATGAAAATCCATTTGCAAATCGATCTATCGAAATTGGTAATACTTAACAAAACATAACGTCACGCTTTTATTTCCTAATGGGTTAGACAGATAAAAAACCGGCCAAGTGCGAGTCGAACTCACGTACCGAAGGTTCCGTACAAACTTGCGACATAAACGGCCATTTCTTTTGACTGTGTTGACCTAGAGGGTTATTTTTTTCAAAGCTCCAAAGATCCACAGACTTGAGTAAATGCTTTGAAACTCGATACTTTGACACGTTGCATTTGAATCCCATGTTATTGGGAGCGACCCTAATATCATCAACCAGGCTTCGTTTAAGCCAACAGGGTAATAAGAAAATTTAAAGAAAAATACTCAACAACTTTTTGCTCAGCCCAAAAATCAAATCCAAAACCAACAGTAGCGGTTGTAGGAGTATTATAACATGACATAACTTCACGCCCATAATCCTGAAAGGGTTTGGCAAAGGTGTACCTAATTTTTGTTTACATTTTGCCAGTTATTTATTTATTTTACCACCAATTTATAGCACCTTTACAGACAAAACCAATACGATACTATAAGTTATTAAATAATACAACATACAAATAAAAACACGTTAATTAAACATGGCAAAACATATATGATCTAAAATTATACCTAAGAACTCATAATTAAGGGAGGTGGGCATCCCTCTCAATTACGATCTGTGCCCTATTTTTTTTTTACTTTTTTCTAAAAAAAAAATCGTTGCCCCACACTAGGAATTTCTACTGTATCGTGGGTGGGTTTACAAACATTTTCACTCACATACACAAACAGCCAACTTGATTTTTTACAATTCCAAGGGACCAAAAACTTGAGAACCGAACTCGTGAAGTTATCTCTACGCGTTTTTGAGATAAAAGGTCATGACAGACAGACGTACAGACAGATGGATGACAAAGTGACCCAATAAAGGTTCCATTGTTTCCTTTTGAGGTACAAAACCCTGAAAAGAAACAGAATTATTCTTGCAATTTTTTTTCATTTCCCCACAGGAACGAACCTTTTACGAAATATCCGGCAAAGTAAAAGCAATAAAAGTCGAATTACTGTTCGAGTCATGCATCACGAAAGTTTTGGGTTCGAGAGTTACAAATTGAATAAAATTAAGGTCAGTATTTCGCCTTGTGTTGGTGCGCAGTGTGTGCTGACTTCTAACAGCAACTATCGCTAGCAATGTAACTTTATAACCTGTTTTACGTGAAATGAAGTTGCGATTTTATCAGGTCATTCTGGGAATGTATGGGTTGGATCTTTTGCTTCATAAAAAAAACTTGAGAGGTGTCAAGGGACACCCGGATGGAACGAAGTTATTATTTATTATGTACGAAAAACCTGTATACAATCAACAAAAACAATCGTCGCGACACCACACTGTTCAATGCGAAACAGAAAGACGAAACGAAAATAACTGGCTGGCTTTCTATGAGAGAGAGAGAGAGAGAGAGAGAGAGACTGAGAAATACGCACACGCCGCACGGCTTACAACTATAGCAAAAAGTGTCGTTACAACTTTTGGTCTAATTTTTTTCCGTCTAGCCCCCTTTCGCAACGCGCGAAAAGGAACTTCGTTCCAAAACTTAATTTAATTAATTTACTGACAGTCACAGTACAGCCTATAACGTTTCTATTTAGAGAGCAATATAAAATAATAAGTATGTTTGAAAAAAAAATCTTTAAGCGATTAAATTAAGTATAGAAACAAGCCTGAAATTAATTTTTAATGATTGTAAATTCTATCAAGCAAATATCATGATTACCTAAATAAATTTTAATTAAAGTTTTACCTTAACTTTTTATGAGAAATATTTAGTTACCTACAGGTATGGTGAAATTGATTTCACAGCACAAATGGACCACCAACTTGAGTACCTATATGGTTTTAATTTCAACTCGATATTTCCACGCGTTCCTGTAAAAAAGGGTCTTGACAGACAGACATACAGACAACGAAGTGGTACAATAAGGGTTCAGGTTTTGGTTGGAGTTTACTCCTTAAGAATCGATTTTCATATATAAGGCGCCCGGTATGAGAAAAATGTGAGGTGTAAAATCTACTGATGAATGACTTAACGAAAAAACGTAACGAGATGTACAGTTGAGTATTACTAGATGGCGCTTTATGAAATTTGTCGTCCGTCAGTGATATTTTTTTTTATGATATTTTTTTTGTACTTAAGGAGTAAACTCCAGTCGTGCGTCGGAGCTGACACACACACTTTTTTTTTTTCCTTATGAGGTACGGAACCCTAAAAAGCTAGGCAGATAATAGTAATATGGCTAATCAATGGCATTCTATGTAGTAGTATCATATTTATATTGAACATAATGTTTGTTCAATATAAATAAGATTATTATTTAACCATCAAAAAATCGCACTAAAATTTTATTGTTTGAATGTGTGTGTTAATGTTTTAATTCGGATTTGAATAAAGTATGGTATGTTTATACCCTAAATAAACACATAGGCTATTTTTTTCCCGGTCTACGCGAGTGAAACCGCGGGGCGCAGCTAGTGTTAACATATTTTCAAAGTAAAATATCCCTGTAATAACACCACAAGCAAAACTGGTTTGCAACCAACTCCGAGTTAGCTTGACAAACATGAGCTGAGACGACTTTGCCGTTCTCCTTCCATATAAACGACACGCTTCATAGAGAAAACGTGCATCGTGCGATACGGCACTGGCCACATCGCTTCAACTTGTTATAATAGAACAACTGTCATACAAAGCTTGGCAGACTCCGGTAAGCCTGGCAGTTTCCCGTTGTTCTTATGTCTAATGTTTAAAGATTTGTCTATGATTGTGTGATGTTTGCAAACTGTGCGATATTATATTTATATTAATTATCTAAGTGTCTCGTTGCCCCACACTAGGAATTTCTCCTGTATCGTGACTGCTTTTGCAAACATTTAAACTCACTTACACAAACAGCCAGACCTGATACAACTACATGTAGGTCATACAAATATTTGTTACGTGCGAGTATCGAACCCGCTAACTGCGCCAACCGTACCGTCATTATGACTCATTTGCCTTACTTTTATCGCAAATAGATGGTTTGTAACAAAAGTCGTGTGCAAAACTACTTGCTATTGCTAGCCTTACGAGAATCAAACCAGTGGCTATAATGCACAGACTTAAATCCAAACCAGACAGGCCCCACAAATATCCCACTCAAATAACGAAGTACGGCTTTAGCTTACTTATACTGCACAGTCGGCGTATTATGCGCATAAGCAGAAAATCAGCTTAAATCACCTCTGTGCAAACCGAGCAAGCCGCTCAGCTCCGCACATACAAAAGATTACAGGTTTTCACTGCATCTCAAATGGGTATATTTTTGTAGTTGTAAATACATGAATAAAAACTTATCTTAAAATTATTTTATAAACTGTAACTATTAAAATAATAAACTACTTACTACTTTTTGTATTGCTAACAAAACTAAGTAACTTTGAAAACTATGTAGCATTTTCTGTTAGAAATAAAAGTTTTTTTTTTATTAATATTAAAAATATGACTATTGTTTGATCTCATGGTCGTGTTTTCTAGGTGGGGTGAAGCCGCTATCACATTATTATGGTGTGTCGTTGCTTCGTGTGACACGGTGTTATTCATTCAAAACTTGTTGCAATACGACAATAGGTTACTGAATAGTAATTGGGTTAACAAATAGGGCAGTACTTTACTTGAAACAACCAACTGTGAATTTGTGATACGTATCACAAATTCACAGTTCAGGGTTTTACTCGTAGCTCACCGTCCGTCCGTCTATTGACGACAGGCCGTGTCGACGGCGCGTTAGTGACCCACGCGCAAAGGGATGTCAGCAAAGCAGAGGGCCTGCCAGGGCCACCGCCTGCCGGGGTTGTTCGAAAGAGATACCGTGGCCCCGGAACATAAAGAGCAATAGAAGAAACATGGGTAGGTTTTAGTCAGTACAAGTCTGACACTCCCCCTCGCTCCCCCCAGTTTGGTTCGGTTCTCAGGTTTTTGGTCCCTTGGAACTGTGAAAAATCAACTCTCTATGTCTACGCAGTCAAAAGACATGGCCGTTTATGTCATAAGTGTATTTTTAACACCCTTGCTCGTAAAGCTGATGTAATTCCACCGGTTTTAAATATGTAAAGAGGGTCATAAAAAACGCGTGTGTTACCAAAGCAAATAGTTAAGTTATAGTCCATACAAATTCCATAACAGTATTATTTGCCATTTCAAATTTGGAACTGATCGCCGCGCGGTGCCAGTCAGTAGGCAGCGTTAGTGCGCTGTTAAAATGGCGGGAAAGCAACAGTGTGCATTCACAGATTGAGTTTATTTAAAATAAAATAAAAAACAGTTTATTCGGTAATTTAAAAACTTGGCTGCATGCTCTAGTGTCTTTGCCAACATGTTCACGCAGCCACGGCAGATAATAATCCTCGCGCCATTTTTCTCAAAATGTTTTTTTTTCTGTTTCCTCGCAAATGTGTTAAAAAACGTCGTACGATATACGTGCGTATTGGTTATAACATGCTCGGCTCAATTACGCCCTCGCCTTCGGCTCGGGCTGAAATTCCGACTCGCATGTTATAACCATCTTAACGCACTAATATCGTAATGTACTATTAAACTTGTGTTATTTTGTACGGAACCCTTGCTGCGCGAGTCTGGAACGCACTAGGCTGGTTTTTTTTTTATAACCTACGTATGATTACTACTGTAACCGTTATAGCGTCGATGTCCTTTCCAAGTGTGTAGTTACAGTGTATTTATATGTACACTCTGTATAGCGTTTTTAAGGCAAAGCAAGATTGTATGTTACATTATGTTTTTTAAAGTATTAACTTAGTTACATTGAAAGTTACAAAACCTATCTCACATCATATACTTATCATAATTACATTTTAACCCAACCAGTGCGAGAGCCACAATGACTAAGTTTCAGCGAGACAATTTTCATCAAAACTTCAAAATCGCTCAAATTTAGATCGACTCCACGAAGTTCTAACTTAGATGGATATTAGATTCCATTCAAAAGTAATGAGGTAAAACATTGTGCCCGCATAATCAGTCTCACATTATACCCATAAATAGACTGTATAGAGTAGAAAATCCTTATTAATATTATAAAAGCGAAAGTGAGTTTGTTTGTTTATTACGTCTTCACGCCTGAATGGCTAAACCGATTTTGATGAATTTTGGTACAGAGATAGTTGGGATCCTGGAGACGGACGTAGGCTTTTTTTTAAAAAAAAGGTTGAGATATGAGGGAGAAAGAAGGAAGTAAAGGGAAAACTTAGCATTGCTATAACAATAAATAAGGCGTAAGGGCAAAAACTATAGGTAGCAGGTATCTGTAAATCAGGAAAAGCAAAAGCTAGTTAATAAATAAAGCGAGGGATGAGAAAAGAGTTCACTGTCGATGCCGCCGCGTGAGATAGCATTCCTGCCTGCTAGATGAGGTGCAACTCTATCACGATTCCCACTCGTCACTGCACGAATGATACTAAATAATGCTGTGGGATAAATACTATCACACTATTATTATAAAGGCGAAAGTTTGTATGGGTGTGTGTGTTTGCTTTTGCACGCTCAAACGGTTTAACAGATTTGGATGAAATAAGGTATCAAATAGCTTACACTCTGGATACCACAAAGGCTATTTTTGATCCCGGAAGAATGCGGTGTTTCTTTGGGTTGATCAAAGAAATAAAAAATGTTTTTAAACTGCGGGTTACAGCGCAACCACTAGGCCAACATCAGTCCTAAAACCTTAAAAGAACCGCAAGCTTTAAATAATAAAAAAAACAACAAAACACAATCATTTCTGTGTAAGTGCTTAGTAATCCTATAATGCCTTTCGACAACTTGTAATCAAACGAATTAGTCAAGATTTGATATTATACGAAGTCTCAGTAATTTGGTGAGTTTTTAGCTGATAACTTTATAGGCCTCGAAAATAGCAGTTTCTTTTTTTACTTTAACATTATAACTGCAAAATAAGTTAAATAAATATAATTTACTGGCTTTTGCCCGCGGCTTCGCTCGCGTTAAATTTAGGGTAACACAGTTCCTTCTTTCCTTCTTTCTTCCTCATTTCTCAGTTTTTTTTAAATCCTAGCCTATGTCTGTCTCCAGAGTCCCAACTATCTCTGTACCAAAATTCATCAAAGTCGGTTTAGCCAGTAAGGCGTGAAGATAGGATGAAGGCGTAACCAACAAACAAACTCACTTTCGCTTTTATAATATTAGCCCTTACTAATATTCTATTAAAGTGTAAACGGGTCCTTCAATTTATCGCATTCCAAAAATTGTGCTGATAGATGCATTAAATAGTACAAGAGCCATGGGTGTTATTAAAGAAAAGTAAAGTTACAACATTTGTATTTCAAAACTTGTGCAAAGGTTAACATGTTGATCTCTAATTTATATACAATATACACACATCACAGCCACACTCAATAATAGACACTCTCTTCTATCTTCTTACACGTTACACAAAGAGAGGATCAGACTTCTTGTTTTTAGTCAAATTTAAAATATAATATACCATTCAGACAACTCGCAACCTTGGGTCGCCCTCTGTACTCGCAATCTATACTAAGGCAACGCTTTCGTAAAATAAACAACCCCAATCAATTCAGGCAAAAATTATTTCTTTGTACTAAGGAACTCTTACAAAAACAAAACAAAGTTGCCTCTATACCAAAATATTTGCGAGACACCATAACACCTTCTTATTTCACAATACGCCCCATAATGTGTGTCACACCTTTTACCATAAGGGGTGCTATACACTTAAGGTGTTTTGGTTAGCTTGATACGTCACAGCCACGCCGCAAAATCAAATATATCTACACTTTAAGCTAACGCTAACTTTAAACCGCGTGTTGATCGAAAAAATATATTTCTCTGCCCTTTCCATCCCACTTTCTCCTCCTTTTTTCACTTTTTTTTCAAATTGGCCTATGTCCATCTCCAGGGTCCCAACTATATCTGTACCAAAATTCATCAAAATCGATTTGGCCTATTAGGCGAGAAGACGTAACACACAAACAAATAAACTAACTCATTTTCGCTTTTATAATATTATAGTAAGGATAACCTATGAAAAAGTGACTCTGTTTAGCATGACCTGTGCCAAGCCGACTCGAACTTGACACAAGCTGAATGAAAGCCCAACAGTTTCAGGTCACCGTATCTGTTAACTTAATAATGCCGAGCGAATTTGCGGACTGAACAAATGTGAAGGCAGCCCCTCACACAAGTATTACTTACATCTGAAGTTTAATTTTTCCCATAGAGTATGTTCACCTTTGTCTGAATGTAAATCGCTCTGGCTGCATGCAAATCGTTCGTTTATTAAAATCAGCAAGACATTACAGTTTCGAGCAAAAAGTTACGATACAACATAGTCAGCGGTAAGAATTTGTACGTGTATTTCGGTTTGTTTTTTGGCGAATTGCTGCGAATGTTGAAGTATGTCAATTTAGTTTGTTTCATAAAATTACTTGATTTTATGCCTGGAGTAAAATCAGATTGAATTAATAATATGAATTACGTTACAATTCGTAAAATGGTCACACAAGTGACAATTTAAAATATTAGCGGCATCTGTTACCATTTTTATAATTTTAACGTGATTCATATTATTGCAGGCGCCATGTTTCCGCTAGAAGTTAGCGACACTTTTATGTGATGCCGGAATATATCATGTATTTTCGTATCGAATATAAAACAGACTGTTTTTACATTACTTCTGAGTGAAAGCGATACACACACTGGGCCCAAATTAAGGCGTACCATCGATACCATATCCCAAGGAGGAAACTGGCTCAATTTTTTTTTAATTTTTTTCATGATATAATTTTTCTAAAAACTAGCATTTCTGGTATATAACCATTCAATAAATGCAGTTGCGGAATTCAAGTTCGATCGCCATCATCATTTTTATCTAGATTTCTTCAAAATTCGAGTAAAACAGTTTCTTCTACGCAAGCATGATCCATTTTAGGCTTCATCATCACTTCACATCAGGCAATTTCTGGCCAATCACAAGCCTTATTATAAAATGAATCATAATTGAATCATTCTCACATTCACAGTTTTCACAATCCCATATTTTAAATTATTTAGTTGGGAGGCAATTAAATGTTACATTCCACGTTACGCACTCATAAATGATGACTACAATATTCAGGGCATACGTTATCAAAATTATTTTAATAATTTTCATTTCATTAATTTCGACTGTGCAACAAATGAGTTGAACAAATTAGCAAATGCATAAAATAATTTATTTTCGAAACCATTGCGACCACACTCGAACAACCCGCATAATTCAGCAAAAAGTTCCTCCAGTTTCAACATTTATATTTTAACTGAAAACGTATACTGTTGTGGGCTATTATTCTGTTTATTTAATTAATATGTTTTAGTAGCTAGGTTAGCAGTTTGTAGCTGCTACGACAGAATCTACGAGTCATTGCTACGCGCTACGAACTTCTCGTTAGACCGTAGCAGTCCTTTCATTTTAGATATTTTAACATTAAGATCAGCTTCAAAAATAGTACTATTAAATATGTTAGAATTAAGAAAAATAACAATAAATTAAACCGGCACCAGTATGTGAGTTACTAAGCGATAACATTTATTTAGTCATGTGAGCAAAAAGCAGAATGCGATACACTGCTTTTATTTACTTGAAATTACAATTGAACACAATGCCACTGGGCACAATGAATCGGGTAGTCCGCTACGAGCTTAAAAAACATCACTACTTCGTAGAAGCCTCTGCAGGTATAGGTAGACTTGTACGTAGGTCGCCTAATGTCACTGGCGCGTTATTCATTTAATGTTTGTACTAATGAACAGATCCGACATATACGTGTTCATAACAAATGAGCTGTGTGAGACTTATTGTACGCATTTTATTAAACAAAAAAGTAACTGCTCTTAACCCAAGTTAACAACAAAACAACAAAGTGAGAGACAGAACGAAATAATAATTTTCAGAACTTAATAGGTGAAGTTGCAAATTGTTGACAAAGCTCAAAGCGGGCTCATTTGTGAAACAGTTCACACCGCGGCCCGGAAAACTAATTTTTAGCTCCTAAAATTAGATTCCATAATTATGATAATTTGACATAGACAGGTACTCAAAACATTGTTAATTTGAGTTTCAGTAACTGTAATTCAAATGTAAAAGCTTCTTCATTTTCAATGTTATTATATGTAAGTTCAAACTCTTTTTATGCATGTGTGTGTGAGAAACTATGCTTTAAAACGTATATACAGTGTTGAAAAATAAGTCGGGCCCTGAAGAGCCCTGGGCCCTACCTTAATTCCTTAAGTTGGCTCATTTTACTTAAAGGAGGCATTCCTTTATTTTTATACATAAACAAAACTGCATTCAAAGATTTTCTAAAACGTGCATGCCTAGCCCGGGACTCAAACCTTCTAAAATAAAAATAAAAAATCACTTGCTATTTTATTATACAATCGATAGGACTATTATTCTCTCGTACAAAGTTTAAATAGGAATGTTTGACTTTTTTTGCAATGTATGATAAGATGGCCTGCAAGAAGACCAGACCTGACGCCCATTGACCATCATCGTTGTTGTTGGCGTTGGCGTTAGCGCGAGCGTCGGCGTGAGCGTCGGTGTGAGCGTCAGCGCTAGCGTCAGGGTGAGCGGCAGCGCGAGCGTCAGCGCGAGCGTCAGCGCGAGCATCAGCGCGAGCGTCAGCGCGAGCGTCAGCGTGAGCGTAAACGTTAGACAAAATAATTGTAATTTGAAAAAAACTTTGTTAGTGTTTATTTCGACAACACGGATATTTGTGGTAGGCATCTATATGTTTCGTATTTACACTTAAATGTTATTTAGTGATCTAGTTCTAAATATTTATAGTTCAAAATTAAACGACACAGCCACTGCAACGGGATGAAAATATATAATATCGCATTTCAAACTTTTATATTAAAAATTTACTAAGCGAAGCAAATTCAACCTACGGACGAAATTCTAATATGAACTCTTAGACACAGCAATATGTAGGTAGGAACCAGTATTACTTATGTATCATTTTTATGAAAAGTTACACAAAAATACCATATTGGTTTATACAGGTTTATTCTGAAACAAAATCTTTTACCATACAGGTTTATTCTGAAACAAAATCTTTTAATGCGCAATTTCTTTTCTTGTTATGATAATGCTAAATATTATTAGCATCAAACTCAAACTCAAAGCATTTATTTCAATTAGACCACTACAGGCACTTTTGAAAGTCAAGAAACAAAAAAAATAAGCTACAGTCCCGATCACAAGTCAAAATAACTTGTGAAAGTCCTGTAGTTGTCCATTCCAAAGCGTTGATAACACAACACATCTTGCACTTAAGGAAAACTTCGTGAGGAAACTAGCATGCCTAAGATATTTCGACGGCATTGACCCATGGGCTGCATATACACTCAGGTTAGGCATTTTAATCACTCGTTTGCGCTGTAACATGGTGCGGGTGACATTAGTTAGATGAACTGTTCCTGTTCAATCCCGAACGTTACCGCGATTTACGATCAACCTTACTAATATTATAAATACGAAAGTGAGTTTGTTTGTTTGTTACGTCTTCTCGCCTAAATGGATAAACCGATTTTGATGAATTTGGTACAGAGATAGTTGGGACCCTGGAAACGGACATAGCCATTTTTTTAAAGTGAGAAATGAAGCAGAAAGATGGAAGAAAAGGGAAAACTTAGCTTTCCATTACAATAAATTAGGCGCAAGGGAAAAAACTACAGGTAGCAGGTACCTGCAAATCAGGAAACGGGAACTGTGTTACCCCGAATTTAACGCGAGCGACGAAGGATAAAGCCTTTATTTTGTTACTAGCTTTTGCCCAAGCTAGTAACAAAATAAAGGCTTTATCCTGAATATCATAAACGTAAAGTACTACCCATAATAACAATACCACCCATCACTAGACATGCATTTAATACATTTAATGACAACATTGCATAAATATACATATAGAGCAGACAAACAAAATCATTATTAAACTTGAAATGCGTAAAAACATCGTAACATCCTCATAAATCTTTCTTACAACAAGTTAATCACGAAATATAAACAACATGCAGCACCAGACACAAAACCAATTTTCCAACGAATAAAGAAACACATGAGATGTGGTAGCGTATAATGTTACGATAAATAATACGTCTCACAGAATCAACCTGTACCATGCTTTCGCAATTGGATTCGAAAGAGAATGAATATCGCTGGAAAAAATTAAATTATAATTTCATGAGAGCGGCAACTTTTAATCTGGCTTCTTTTAGACGGAGAACTTTGTCAATATCCATATGAATTTATACTATCTTAAATCCCGGAGAAGCGTTCCATTTGAAGTAAAAATTACATCTTTCATTTTACTTTTTACTCTCGTAGAAGCTCGTGGCTAAATAATTGCAGCCGCTCTGACGATCTTAAGGTTAAGCCGTGTTTACCTAGGTTAGTCTATGGATGGGTGACCACCCGTTACATACCGAGTTTCCTCCGTGCCTCGGAAAGCACGTAAACCTGTTCGTCCCGGCTGTCATTCGTAGATATTTGACAGTCGTTACAGATAGTAAGTGTCCCGAAAGTCTGACAACCAGTCTTACCAAGGCGTACCCAAAACTAACTGGGTTGTGGAGGTCAAATAGGCAGCCGCTCCATGTAAAAGACTGGCTTTCAGCTGTATCCGTTTAGACTGGAAGACGACCCCAGCGTAGTTGGGAAAAGGCTAGGCAGATGATGATGATTTTAGGTACTTTTTTATCCTAACATTTTGTAGGAATGAGTCTGCTTAAGCTACGTTCTAGAAGTTTCTTAAAAACTACCAGAGTAATGCTCGTTATTCAAGAATGGAACTTAAGCTATATGAGTTGGGAGTGGATCATATTTTATAAGAAAAGTGCCAAGTGTTTTACGGTTACGAGTCTCGTCGACGCCCGATGGTTTTAGGATAATTTAAAACGTTTTAAGTCTAGCCCAACGTTACTCGGTGAAATTTTAACGTCTGATATTTTATTTTTATCCAATGTGTTAAATAATAAAAGTTGAGCACCCAGTAGGTGCTCAACTTTACGATGGATACATTAAAACAGTCAAAAATATTGCAATATTTTGTGTTTTCATCTTGATGCATGGAACCTCTTCAGTAATGTTAGAGGTCGCATTAATCAATCGATATTTAATAATATCTAAAATGTGAGTAGACACATAATAATGACATTATTTCTCCAGAAAATCACTAAAATAAAACACTATCAAAATAATTATACAAAGAGCGACCATTCATTACGGACCGTTTCACCATCACCTGTAAACTTTCAATTTTCTTATCGAAGATGCTTACAGAATCAAGACTGTATCTTAAATGAAGTGCCAACATGGAAGAAACCATTAAAACAGAGAACTTCTGTTTAATTACCGTCACACAATTCATATATTCTACATAATAATTTGAAGGAACAGACACCCTCAATCCTCAGTCGCGGTTCGGTAAATGTTTCCGCTTACAATTGCTCACTGTCTGCCCGTCTTATGTCCCATTGAGCCACCGAATGTACCGGGACAGAGAGAGACGCACTCATGTGCATGTTGTGTTGTCTCGCTCGTTTCAACACGACCAAGTAGGCACGACAGTAGTCAATACCAATTATACATATTTAATTTGTAGTAAATTATTTACGCCGCGTTGAGTATTAAATACAAGTTGGAAACATAACGAATTTAGTATTCGCTAATGGAATTCGTGTTTCGTTAATGATACTTCGTTTTATTTATGTAACATATTTCGAAAATAATATTTAAACATTGATTTAGACACCTAATGCATAGGGTTAGAAAAAAAGTTAGTTATGTTTTAAGATTTTGTTCAACAATGACCCTGGACCTAAATGGTAGTGAAGAAAAAGTATTCACAAAGTAATTATGTATCGTAAATCATGAAATCGCCCTTCACACTATTACCTGATTGTAATGCGTGGGTCATAATCATAAATTCAAGGTTACGTGAAATTACTAGAATTACCGTGTATCAAAATAATATTTAGGGGTAATAATGACGTCAGCTTGATTGATGTCACCAATTCTATTTCCATCATGGATATTAAATTTTTTTTTTATCAAAATTATTGTGTTTACCTATAGTTTTAATTTCATTATGTAGCAAATGAACTCACTGAAGTGATATTTTGGGGTTGTGGGTTGTTCGATAGAGACAAAGGAAGGTACATGAATGGGTTTTAGTCCATAAAAGTCTGACATCCCCCCCGCTTCGCCCAGAGCAGGGGAAGTTATATAATGACTTCAAACCCGAATAAAAAAAGGGTGCATGGCACATCGACGCACAAACGATTACCTCGTATTCAGTGCATTATTCGAAACCACCCATAGAAAACCCCTGGAAATTGTTCAATTGTTTTTTTTTCTGCTTTTCCCTACAAAACTGCAACAACGGTCAAATGTCTGTTATAACATTTGTTTTTAATTTGTCGTTTGTGTATCTATGTCCTGTCTTTTATGAAGACTATTCTTACAGGATTTTTGCCCTACAGTTTTTTAAGTATTATAGCGAATGAAAAAAGCCTTAGAACGAATTTCACATATTAATCTAAACGAGATCAACACACCTAATCCGCGTACAAGAACTAAAATCTAAGGTAAAATATCCTACTAATATTATAAAGTGAAAGTTTGCGAGTATGGATGTATGTTTGATCCTCTTTCACGAAAAAAATACTAAACAGATCGAAATTTGGCACAGAGGTAGAGTATAGTCTGGAATAACACATAGAATACTTTTCTTTATCATCACGCGGGTGAAGCCGCGGTCGCCAGTTAGTGTATTATATTTTTGTGAAACGCATTTTATTGCTTGTATTTTTATTGCTTAATTGAGGTGGCGATCACTGTAATTCTGAAAACCGATTGGTAATTTTGTTCCATTTCAAAATTCATAGTTAGGTAATCACGAACATAACTGAGGAAATGTGGGTGTACTATTAGGTACACCTTTGCTTAACCTTTCGGAGACTACATGCGTGATGTTGTGCTATAATCCTGCAACTTATTGAAAAAATGGTTTTCAGCTCTATCTGTAGATTTTTTCAACAATATTCGATATAAAATAATAACAACATCATGGATCAGTTTTCAGGTTAAGCCCTGGCCTAGGTTGATCTGTGGATGGGTGACTAGCCATTACTTATCGAGATTCCAACGTGCCAAGGAAAGCACATAGTCGTTGGTCCCGGCTGTCATTTATAAATCTTTGACAGTCGTCACAGGTGGTCAGTAACCCGAAAATCTAAACTAGACTCAAATAAAAATTCTAGCTGCGCCCCGCGGTTTCACCCTCGTCAACCGGAATATAAAATACTAGCTTTTGCCCGCGGCTTCGCTCGCGTTAAATTAGGGGTAACACAGTTCCCCTTTCCTGATTTGCAGATACCTGCGACCTGTATTTTTTGCCCTTGCGCCTTATTTATTGTAATAGCAAACCAGCAAATAGCAAAAACACACACACTTTTGGTTTTATGATATTAATAAATAGTGAGATAAAATGTGATGTGATTCGTCAACAGTTATCGTTAAACTAGAATACTGTTCCATCTGTAATGTGACAGGCGTAACAACCCGGGAACAATGGTGGTAATAATTGTGGCGCACATTTTCCAGTGCGCTGCTCCCAAATCACCAGGAACTGCTGCAGCTTGCTTAATTGTTATTGCAGACTTGGTTATATGTGTGTTCTTACTACATACACGACAGGGTATATGGAAATGTGTCTTTGTAATTGGGAATTCGATATCGTTGCGTCATTGTAATATTTCTTTTCTCATTCTTGACAAATGAAAATTGTGTTTCTGATGGAATTTCTCATTGTTTTAGTCAAAACAGTTCTGACAATCCCTTCCGTCTTCCATGGATTTACGAAATATTGGAGATGGAGTAATATTGGACATTGTATTTTAAACATGCTTAATTTAATTAATTTTATTAAAAATACATTTATGTAATACAATTAAGTCATACATTGATGACCTGCATTTATGTCATACAGTTATGTCATACATTGTCAATGTAAAAGCGAGAAATGTCAAGTGTGTAGTAATGTAGAGTCCCTACTTTGGTCCCTATATTGCGAACGTTTCAGTGGAAGGAAACAAACACTGAATTTATTATTTCATAACAAACGATAGCACTAATTTAAAACATATTTAAAACTAAAATCCTTACCATAAAACTGTGGCTACTTAACCCCAAACTGCATATTAAACAACCTACTTACAACGCCTAATTCTGTACGCCCACATAAAAAGATACGCACGGTGGTGCCATAATTGAAATCGTAAACTATTCTAAGTGTAAATAGTTCTATATAAACGGGTTGCCAGCCGTAACACCACCGTGGTACGGGAACACAGTAGCTTTAGTAATACACAGTATTTCAACTAAGAACAAGTCGTCGAAATCGGCTCACACAAACATGCAAAGCGTTTACACAGAAATAAATCTAAGAATGCTTCAGGTCCATTACGACTTCTTAAATCAAGACTAATATAGACACTGTGAGAAATAGACAGAGCTATACAGGACGTCTAGCGCCATCTCTTTAGTTTATGGTAACCCTACACCACGGTGTCCTAAAGCAGTACTTCTTCCAGTACCAAGTTACTCGTGAGTAAATCGGACGGAACTATCTCATAGAACCAAGTGATTACGTTTTATGTATGTAATAAAGCAAAATTATATAGTGCTAATGCTGATTTACGAAGACATTCTAGATTACGCACGAGTCTAGAATGTTTCACTATGGCACTGTGTTGAAGATTCGAGAATAATCCTGGGGTGTTCTACTGTGAACTAGCTGTGAAGTAGGTCCCAGAAATTTGTGAGACATTCTCGAAGGATCGGTTGGCATATAGATAGCGGTTCTATTTGCGGAAGCAAGAAGTTATTTAAAGATATTTAATGTTAATTGATAGTGTTACAATTTATTCCACCCCCAGCCCACAAATTTATCAAACACTAGCTTTTGCCTGCGGCTTCGCTCGCCTTTAAGTCGGGGTAACACAGTTCCCCTTTCCTGATTTGCAGGTACCCGCTACCTGTAGTTTTTGCCCTTGCGCCTTAGTCATTGTAATACCAAAGCTAAGTTTTCCCTTTTCTTCCCTCTTTCTCCCTCACATCTCAATCTTATTCTAGTCTATGACCGTCTCCAGGGTCCCAACTATCTCTGTACCAAAATTACATCAAAATCGGTTAAGCCATTTAGGCGTGAAGAGGTAACAAACAAACAAACAAACTCACTTTCGCTTTTATAATATTATAGTAAGGAAGTAAGGATTTAACTTAACAACTCTTACATTCGCATTTTATTTAAAAAAAAGTTCCTATTTGGTACACTGTTTACCATTTCCTCTATACTGTGACCGAGCTACGGCAATACGGCTCTGAACCGCCCTAATTAGCGACAACGCAGTTCCAAACAACTCCATCTAAATAGTTAGGGGCGGATCGCAGTTGGTACCTCTTTGCAGTTTCCACTGACGCGTCAATTTTTAATTACTTGCCGACATGGATAGATGTAACTTCTTTTAGTTTTCGTTACTTACGTTTTTGGGGGTAATGAAAATTTTCAGAGACGTGAAATAACATCACGCCTGTAAGTGTCCTCTCATACTGAAGTACTAACGCTGTAACAACAACTTTGTAAAACCAAATGATTTTAAAAGAGTAACCATTGAGTTTCTTGCCGGTTCTCCTCCATAGGAAACGACCAACCCGAACCGTGCTTCTTTTCTCGACGTTTAATAAGTGCCCATGTTTTGATTTTAAGCCCCGAATCGCTTAACTCCACGTACCTAATTGTGCACCCACAATTCGACAGGTACGTTTATTTTATTTAAGTCCCATATAATGAGGGCGAGTTACAGGTAGTCAGTGTCCCGAAAGTCTGACAACCAGTCTTACCAAGGAGTATAGTATTACCCAGTTCTAACTGGATTGTAGAGGTCAGATAGGCAGTCACTTCATATAAAATACTGGTATTCAGCTGCATCCGGGAAGACTAGAAGCCGACCCCAACGTAAAGGTTAGGCAGATGATGATAATGAGGTCTATTGCCATCAACTAGGCACAAATACTAACCGTGGCTGCAACTGTTTCTGGTGGAAAAACCCAATAACACTTTGTTCCCGACCCGGGAATCGAACCCAAGACCTTATACTCAGCAGCCGACCAACAGCTAGACCAATGAGTAGCGAAATTTTGAGAGAGGATGCATATTATACAACATTATTTTTAGTTTATGCGAAAGCCGAAACATCTGTCCAGTATTTTTATATAAAGAATCTATGTACAAAATTTCAAAACTGTATCATGAAAAACCACAAAGTTATAATATTGTTATGTTACCTGGATATCCGTACAAATTCACTGTCACCAACGGAGCACGGCGTCACCGTGCCGCGCATTTTTTTTGTCGAGGTCCAGCCGGGTGTTTTGTGCGCTTGCGAATAGGTACCTACTTAGTGTTGCATGGTGTCCATATTATAAACTTTTTTAAATATTTTTGGGAAATAATAAAACAAGGTGTAAAAATGATTGGAATCGATTCAGTTGCTTATTCTGAACAAACTTTATTCAGGTTTCGCATATACTAAAAATAATGTTGTATAGAATCCATCCATATTGATTCTGGCTAAAAGTGTGAAAAACGGGTTCAAATACAGAGTTGTGGATGTAAGATTGGCAGTTAAATCGGGTCAGACTGGGAACCAACCCTAAAATAATTCGGAATGGGCTAAGCTTGTGACAATGATAATTTTTTAAAAGCAGAATTCAAAGGTAAAACATACTACTATATCTATCTACCATTTAAGTTTTACTCAAGTACAGTAGCTACGTATTATCTTACTAATATTATAAATGCGATGTATGGATGTTTGTTACTCCTTCACGTCAAAAAGGCTGAACAGATCTTGATGAAATTTGGCACAGAGGTAGGTTATAGTCTGGAATAATACATGAGATACTTTTTTTTCGATATCACCCGGGCAAAGCCGCGGGCGCCAGCTATCTTACTAATATTATGTTACTCTTTAATTAGCTCTTTTCATTTAGGCGTGAAGACGTAACAAACAAACAAACTCACGTTTGCTTTTATAATATTAGTAAGGATAAATAAAACCATTAAAAAGAAATGAAACTCCGTCCCCAAATTTTACTATGGCAACATTTTTCAAAAACACTAAAAAGTTTCGTTATAAATTATTCCACGGTAGAGCAGCCAGACTAATTAGAATGCAAGTCACCGTGGTGAATGCTGGCCCATCGCTATAATTCTCGCCTAATGACGGGTGGCACTACCAATCGCCGTTTAGAGCATTAAACACCCAAGATTTATTGGTATTCAGCCATTGAGCACATTTCCTCACGGTACACTGTATTGAAATGGACGGAGTTCAACGGACCTTGCAATAAAATGAAATTCATACTAATAATGTCAAGTGGAACGTTTTAGGGGCTAAATCGTAAAACTAATTTTGATATGTATAATGGAGATAATTTGAGCCATTTAATGACATAAGTATTATAGTTCTGTCGACAAATATATATTATTATATTAGTCGACAGAACGCCACTATATTCCTAGATTGGTAAGAGAAGTAATTGAGATTACCAAGTATAGGAATTTCAACCGAGAAACCGAGGGTTTCAACTATGAAGAGCCTGGAATCCAGTGGTTCAATTGTATAAAAACCCAAAAAGTAGTGAAATGAAAAAAGATCGCGACATGATACAGTGAGTTTTGTGTGTCGAGAGCAAAATCGAGTTGTGAGTGACGGTGTTTTTTAAACGCACGCAAAAAACTATATAAGAAAGACGGTAGATCGTTTTGTCTGCTCGTAAACATCCACCCGCAATAACTTCAGTTCATCCGTGATCATGGCGTTCAACAATATCGGAAATATCGGAAACTCGATACAAATAACAAACATGGTAAATATCCCGTTTCAAGTGTTAAGTATTATATTAATTTAACAGCCCATCATCGCCAAACAACATTACACCATGTTTGAGAGACCGTCATATTGGATGTCAAATGATGTCACTCAGATAAATATGCAGTATAATCCACGCTACACATCATCTGCCTAGCCTTTTCCCAACGTTCCAGTCTAACCAGACGCAGCTGAATACCATTATTTTACATGGAGCGGCTTCCACAGCCCAATTAGTGGGTAATACGATACCCCTAGACTAGACTATCTTTAACTACTGTCAAAGATCTACAAAATATGACACCCGGGAACAACAGCTTAACGTGCTTTCCGAAGGACGCAGGAAACTCGGTATGAAACGGGTGGTCACCCACCTACAGACCAACCTCAGTAAGCGCGGCTTAACCTAAAATCAACCCTAGCGGCTACTTTTATTTAGCCACGAGCATGCAAAATTGCAGCTCAGTCATAAACCGGGTCGTAGGTCAAATGTACCTTCTAAGAGGTTTTTCACAATTAGTAATTGCTAGTATTGCTTCTACGAATTAAGTATACCAACCGATGGTACCTATTATATACTTAATTCATAGAATACTCTCAAAATCTAAAAACAATATTCATAACACAATGAAATAAAGCGTGTTAAGAAGACGTGTGAATTAAAACTTAATCAAACTAAACCCGTAATTGTTTATTGCAATTTATTTCATAATTGTAACATAAGTGGAAAGCAATCTAAAGCACAATTTCAGTTCACTAAAGTCACTTACGTTCAAAGAAAATAATACAATTATTAACACACAATTCGTCGCTGACATGCGATGATTCGTAGTCGGCGTGGTCACGCGAATGTGTATTGCCTACCGGGCGGCATGCATGCCCATCTTGCTTACTTTGATTAAAATTACGCAAACTAAACATCAAAATTTTTTTTCAATTAAAAGACGTTCTACAAAACTTGAAAGGTGTCATGGGCCACCCGGATGGAACGAAGTTATTGACAGAGAAACACGCACACGCTGCACGGCTTATAAATATAGCAAAAAGTGTCGTTACAACTTTTGGCCTTAATTTTTTCCGTCTAGCCCCCTTTCGCAACGCGCGATAAGGAACTTCGTTGCAAAACTTCGTTCCAATAAGTTTTAGTTAACTCTATGAACCTAAAATCGAAGTTTCTTGTACATCATTCTTCAATGTAAAAAAAACTGGTTTATCGTCATCATCTGCTTAGCTGTATCCAAACTATGTCGGGGTATAATACTAGTATTTTATATGGAGTAACTGCCTATCTTTCGTCCACAACCCGGTTGATACTGCGTAATGCGATAATCCATACTCTGACTGGATGTCAGACTTTCTCGCCCGTAACGGCTGTCAAATATCAACAAATGACAGCAACAAGCGCGGTTAAAGACTGACACTTTTACTTTAGAGGTTGACAAAGACTGATCCGAGTGACTTTTATTATTTAAACACGAGCTCCTCCTTAAAGTACTATGCTTATGTCATAGCTTTGTCAAGCAAAAACAGAAATTCAAATAATACATTTGATTATTTTATAATAATTTATAGATTCCTACCATAAGTGATATTAGATTCTGCAATATAATGTTATTAGTTTTAAGACATTTTGCTGCGCCCTAACAGGGTCATGTACTCATTAGTTATAAGCCTAGAGTGTAACTATTTGTACATTGTGCATTAAATGATTAAATAAATAGATAACTGTTAAACACAATTATGCATTGTTGCTGAAGATTATCACAAAAGCCCGCGATATAGAATTACTCAGAACGCTGAAATGAAAAGCAAATCAATGTAGCTGTGTAATTCTCACACAATTTACCAAAGCTTTACTTATACGCCATGTCAGTACAATGCCTCTCAAAGCTCTCATGTTTACACAGAATTAAGACGATTCGTCTCGTCTACATAGTTTCCACCGACTTGTGGCCGATTTTCCCCACGGTTGATTATTGTCAAAGTTAGTTCAGACTTGGAGTTAGCTTAGTTTACATTGCGCATGGTGAATACTAAAATGCGATCACTGAAAACTTCGCAAATTAAGGAATCGTTCGGAAAAAGTCGTACAACTTGTGTTTTGAAGTCCCACTCAGTTGAACTCAGTGGGGGTAGTTAAAAACTAAACAAACTAAATATTTATTTTGCTTTTGGATCTTGTCCATTTTTAGGTTTCATGTGCTTTGGATGAATCAAAATATGTACCTATGTATATAACATCATAATGACCTGAAATCATTTTTGTTATAGTCTATTACGGATTATAATTAAGTCAAGTCGTAGGTCTCCAGTGCGAACCCTTTATTTAACCCTAATCATCAAATAACTGCGAGTGTGAACCCTCGAGTAGACTTCAATTTTTTGGATATTATGATATTTTTCGGATCTCGGATCCCGCTCTCGGCGGAGTGGAAGGGAACGTCAGACTTGTACTGACTGCCCCTTAGTTCCGGGGCTCTGGCATCTCTTTCGAACAACCCGCGACCTGGGAGGCAGTGGTTCTGGCGAGCCCCTGTGCTGCTGGCATCGCTTTGGTTCGTACGTGGAACACGAACGCGCTGTTAATACAGTTTGTCCTCACTAGATGGATCAACGGTGAGCTACCCATTCACTTTCCACAGACCCATGTCTACGGTGGCCGGGAGTTGTCTCGCGGCTCCCGACACCCGGAGCGTTTTTCGCGGTGGCTGTTGGTTTGAATCTCTCCCTCAAACATCCAGCTTTCTTCTTCGCTGGCATTGCTTCGCAGAAGAAAGTGACTGCTTCCTATTTACTCTGAACTGGGGCCGGACGCCTCTACGAGGAGTCAGCGGTGCTCCACCCAAGCGGGGCAGACCGCTACATTGTGCTTCACCATGTCCACCGGGCGATCGTCACATTGGTGACAACCGGATTATTATATTCAGCAACCTTCGACCTGCGTCAGGCGGTCGGTGAGGCTCTCCAGTCACTCCTCAAAGAGGGGACTTTTCGCCACTAATATGGTCGGTCTCTTCCTGCCACCAGGAGATCACACTTGAGGTCTGTCCGCTCTGCTGTGATTTGCCGCGGCAGCAGAGCTTCCCCCCGGTGTAGTGCCTCCGCGTGCTACTCATACAAGCAAAACCAGCTTGCCTTAGAGATATATCTCAAGGGAAAGAAAAGTCAAGCTTTTTATGCCGTCTTTCGACATCTGGGTTAGGCACTTACCAAACGAAAAGAACAAGAAGTATGTTATTCTTATACGCATAATAAAGCTTTAAACGGACATGGTTACTAACATTATAATTAACTGAAGATGATGAGTTCATCCGTGATCATGGCGTTTGCAACATCGCCGAAATATCGGAAACTCGAAACAAATAACAAAAATGGTAAATATCCCGTTTCGAGTGTTAATTATAATATTAAAGCTTATATATATTACGAAGTGTCTTTGAACTGTACGTACTTACACCACGTAATAAATGAAATTTCAGCATATCATGTAGCTATTAGTAGGGCCTCAAGGGAAGGACAATAACCCTCCTTGTGTGGACTTTCAGGACGTGTCTGGGAAGATAAATAGGTAGCTTAAGAATGTGTTTTTCTTTTTTATTTTTGTAACCAAAATAAAAAGACTATCGAATCGAAATGTAGAAGTTATTGTTTTTGAAGTAATAATACTTCTGGATTCCAACAACTTTAGTATTTTTTTTATTTTAACACGCTGTGAAAAAAATTGAAGTTTAGTTTGATTTACTTCCTGGTTTTCGATTGAGTCTTTATTTTGTGTACATGTTTAGTTTGGATGACAATGCATGGTCAGTTACGTGACATCAATTATTATTAGGGGTTGAAATTCTATACATTTTTGTTTTGCTTAACAAATCTGTCTTAGATAAAAATGGGATCTAGCTTTAATCAGAAACACATCCATTATGCATAGCACATAGTTTCGAATTTAAGAAATTTTAGGGCACACCATTTTTAAAGTAAATTAAATCTATCCGATAAATCCCTTCAGAATTGGGAATGTGAAAAAATATTTTGATAAATCCCTTCAGAATTGGGAACGTGAAAAAATATTTTAAGGTCTATTTTCTATGTCAGCTCTTTTGAGATAATACTTTTTAAAATATTTAATTTAATTAGAATTATTCATGAAAACTTTACTAAGTTGCGTATTTTTTTAGGCTGGTTACAATCGATCTTTTTATGGCTCATTTATTTTGCACCTACTTTGTTACACAATCAAAAATATAATAGTACAGCTATTAAATCAAGAATAACCTCAAATCAAGAATACCGGTAAATCGGTAAAGCATAGACAAACTCAAAACTAAAGATCTAAACTTTGACTAGGTACCAGTATTCCAGTAATCAGTCAGGTGACAGTTACTCTGCCCAAAATTCAATATTCAGTTGAATTTGGTCACACTGGAAGTTCACAAATGGGAAGAGCTTAGGTTGCCGAACATTTAAGTTATTGAAATAAATGGAACTAAACTTTAGTTTTACCTAGACAGCATATTTTTTTAATAGTAAATAGGCTTGCGTTTGGACGTGTGAAATGATGATGCGACGTAGGGTAAGACGCACGCTTGCCTTGAAGAAACCGATTTACTCTGACTTAAAAAATAAGTCCAGGTTATAATGATCTAATGATCGGGGAACAGAGAAACTGGAAGAAAATATTCTCACAGCTAAGACCGCCGCGCTGGCTTTCTCTCTCAAAAAGCAAGCACCACCTGTAGCCTGTACTGTACTGTGTACTACAGTATAGAAAAAGGAGAACTTTCGAGAGTGTTCATAATTGCTCACACGACGTATGACACTTTTATCCAGGCAGTGTTGAACCATGCATGTACAGGAAACAAGTCTGATTGAATGTAGAAGCATATGCTCTGCTCTTCAGTTTTTCAAAATCATTCTTTTAGTGTCGGACTTTTAATAAGCGCAATTTTGAATCAATTTTACAAGGTATGGCTTCTTTTGTTTCAAGTCTATGATACTTTTACATTTTATTTATTTATTTATTAAAACTTTATGCACATGTATAAACACTGTACAAAGGCGGACTTTATGCCTTGGGCATTTTCTACCAGTCTACCTTAGGGTGATGCAGAGAGAAAACATAGTTTTATCTTCCCAAATACATTCCTCATTACGTTAACATCTTCAAAAGTCGTGCAAATGTCGTTTTGACAAATGCTTGACTAAAATATTTGCAAAATATCAAATATTCTAGTCACCCAAGTCCAACAGAAAAGATTATGGTTATTTAAATATAATTAAGAAAACTCCTTACTAATTAACTTCTACGACCTACTTTAAAGTATAATTTTCGACACATAACCTATTAAACAATATACAGCTTCAGTACCGAACTTCAGATTGAACTAATTTAGCCGACGCCCTAGGGAGGCTCAAAAGTTATCTTAAAGTAAGGATATTAAGCCTTTCGCTTACTTTAGGCTATTTCAGAACTACGTACTTATTATATGGAAAGTGAAACTGTGTGGTAGAAGTAATTAAGATAAACTTTGCACCTTAATGTTCTAAAGTTCTATACCTACATATATTTTTTCTTAAAAAAAAACCTTGCCTCTCGCTAGGAATTTCTAGTGTATACGTGCGTTTACAAACATTAAAACTCACATACACAAACAGCCAGACCCGGAGCAACTACCTGTAGGCCATACAAATATTTGTTCCGTGCGAGGATCGAACCCGCGACACGCAGCGCAGCAGTCGATCGCTCAGCCACTGCGCCAACCGTGTCGTCACACATATTCAGTAAGAGTAGCTTGTTGAACTCGTGGTTGCAAGCGCGACTGAGCATGAGATCCTGGGTTTGATTCCCAAGTTGGGCAAAATGTTACTGGGTTTTTCTTCCTAAATAATAAAAAAACTGAATTAGAAGCAGACAAGAGTCACTTGCCCTAGTGACAACGAAACAGTGGAGTTAAGATGTCAAGTTCGGCCTCTGAGATGGCGTAAGCAAGTCATGTCCGTCAATTGAACAGCAAAATTTAGAAACATCCAAAATATTATCTGTTACGCATTTCACACATCATCGACTGCTGCTGAGTGCCCAAAAGAAGGAAGACACTATGTCATAGCCTAATAAAAAGATAATAATACATTTGCATTTTCCTTAATTAAAACTACGCTATCACCACAAATTTATCCAAAACTTATCACAACATTAACAGTACCTTTATACTCAAATTTATATGTTTTTTCCTGTGTAGTCTATATAAATATAACATATAAAATTTATATATATTAATTAGGTATATATATTAATATATATAAATTTTATATGTTTTTTCTAACTTCGTTATCGTTTTTAAATTGTTACTTTGTCTAAGCCCCCTGTACTATATGCACAAAAATTTTAAAATATATTAATAAACATTTTCCATTTCGCCGTCTTGTGCAGAAAACAATAGTATTGACATCCAATTTCCGTAAAAGCTGCATGGCGTACAAAATTTCAACAGGCATTACTCCTCATACAATGACAATGAAGTCACTGAAAAAAAGTCTAACAAATAAATCAAAGGATTCTGCATGCAACTGAACAAATAGCATGCAAATCCGCCAGTAACTGGAGACAGAAAAAACTGCCTGGCTTCCTGAATTCTAATTGAAACAAAAGTACTGATGTCCTTTACCCCTACAATCTAAAACCAACCTTAAATCCCACCGGCTATGTTTGATGTTGGTTTGTTGGATAGAGTAAGGCAATTTGGACGGCTGTTAACGCGAATGTCCATCGTGCTAGGCTGGATGCGTCGTAGCAAAGTCAATTAACTAAGTGTGAAATATGTAAAGGGATGAAAGGTTTTTTCATTTTGTTACTTTTTTGCCATTCATTTGTGGACCTTGTGAAGGAATATGTTTTAATTTAAACGAAATTTCTTTTAAAATTTTCGATGTCTTTTCATAACAAGATACGTTTCTGTACCTACGTGATTTTCAAGTGTCAATGCGTAACGGAAAGGATTTCTATTAAGTTTTAATTGAATTTTGATCAACAACGTGGTGTCAAAATCTTATTATTGTCAGCGCACCTTGGTGTAAATTGCTCAAACGGAAACGAAAACCTCACACGAGCCAGTTTAATCTGGTTCTAACTCCCATAATCATAACTCAACAAACATAAGCAAGAAATTCTAACATATTACGAACAAAATGTAATAAACAACAAAAACTACGTAGGGCTGCCCTAAAAACAAGAAATGCTAATATTGTGTGACGTAAAACAGGAAAATGGAATACTAATGTCTCGGAAACACATTGCATTACAGCACTAGTGCCATAGCTTTGATTTATTGTTTCATAATATACATTTATTCTGCTATCCTCCTCGCTATAAACAAATATCCGACAGCGGCAAACCTCGAATAAATCTTTAATATAAGAAGCAGAATAACGAAACTGCCATGAAGTTTTACGCGTGAAAAACGTGAAAAATACCATATTGAGATTGAAAACAGATACTAGATTATTTAAAATGGAAAAAGAGATGAATTGTTGAGTAGAAGGCTTTTAACCTCATGAGCTGATATTTAAATGCATTTGAGAGATATATTTTTATTTCACCTACCCTATATAAAACTTCAGGTTAATTTCGCATTATTCTAAGAATAGTTTCTTTTCAGACAAATTGCCACCTAGAAACAATTGAACAAACGAAATGCAAGCTTCCAAATGTAAACTGAAAGCTCACTTTTAGACCGGCCCTGGATCAGCTCATGGTCCGTAGGGGGAATGGAAAGCAGTCACCTCCTTCTGCGAATCAGGTATGCTAGTGAAGGAATTGACGGATGTTCAGGGAGAAAATCTCAAACCAACTAAGACGTTGGGAGCCGTGAGAAGACTCCCGGCCACCGTGGACGCGGGTCTGTGGGCGCTGAGCAATGGGTAGCTCACTGTCCGTCCGACTAGGGATGACAAGCCGTGTCGACGGTGCAGTGTAGTAGTGATTTCCCATCCGCAAAAAAGATACTCCGTTTTAGAAAATCCTCAAATTGTAAACCTACATATTTTCACCCTTAAATGCCAAGATAATCCAATAAGATTTGTATGTCACTCAAACGAACGCAGAAATACATCACAAATTCAGTGACTTTTACAGGTGCTCAAATATCAGGCGTCATTTTTATACCAGCAGGTAATGACGAAACATTAGGGACCCTTTATTATTAAGTTAGTCCGGTCCACGGCCTTTTGGGGTCCCTGTGACGTCCCTACACAGGATTTGATTGAATTAGGATAATTTACTGTTTGTTTGATGTCCCAAGTTTTTTTTCAGCTTTCAGGGTGAATTTTAAGTAGCAAACGAAAACGAACGTTTTATTTTGTACCGAAATGTGGTAGGAATATTTGTTTAAGTGGGTAGGTGGGTTTGGTAATTGCAGGGGACGATAGTATGTCATGCGTATGAAGGTTAAAACATTAGCTGTGTGGCACCGATAACACTTCTTGTGCCTGCTTGTAATTATGACGGCCATTTTGTGTTGTAATTAATGGGTGGTGTTTCTAACAGAAAACAAAAGAGTACCTACTTCCAACTTCGGTAGAAATATTATATTGAATTTGGAATTTTCATTATAATTTCTGTTAGAAGCTCTGAATAATAAAGTGCAAGAATAGGAAAACGTACTACACTTTTTCTATTGTATTTTTCAAGTTATACATTTTACTACTACTTATTTATCATTTTTTAGGGTTCCGTACCTCAAAAGGAAAAAACGGAACCCTTATTGAATAGGCCTGACGAAAGATTTTAAAATCCTCTTCCATAATGTGGGTACACTTTTACTATTTACAAAAAAGCCTTTATTTCGGTAATAAACTTAAGTTTAACAAAGTTTGAAGCCATTTTTCTCATAAATTTTCAATAGTGCCCGAAAACAGCTCGCATTTGTCATGGCGTCGACATGACGTCACAGTTAAATAAAAATGACACTGTTTCTATAACAACGTCCCATAAATCACATAACCGTGACGTCATACGCTGTGATCGGTGTTTCAGTCAAAATGGCCGATTGCAGTATTTTAATGTTTTATTTTATTGAAAATCTTAATAATCTGTTATTTTTAAATAAAACTAAACCTGTGTTTACTTTTTTTTCAATATGACTTCTCCCTTGTCATCACTGAATCAGCGATTTTTTTATACTGTCGTCATGCCTATTACTATGTTTTCCCTATGTCTGTCTGCCTGTCTGTCAAGAATCCTTTATCTTGGAAACGCGTGAAGGTATCGAGTTAAAATTTAAACCATGTACTCAAGTCTGTGGTCCCTTTGAGTTTTGGAAAAATCATTTATGTCTCAAGATTGTACGGAACCCTTGGTGCCGAGTCCGACTCGATCATAGCCGCTTTTTTTACCAAAATAAAAAACTTCAACCATCTCAAAAGTTCCTCCCAAAGCACAAAACATGTTTTTTATCGAAATAGCTAACACTTTGTATTGGCCCTAAAACTTGATCGAAAAAATAAACTCTATTTTAGGGTCAAAAACCAAGCTACTCTTTTTTAAATTGACCAATAACTTCTACTGTGTTAGAATTATATTTGGGTTTTTATCTAGCCTAACTAAACTGTATCTAAAAAGAAAGGAAAATTCCTTTTACAAGCGATATACTGACGTATTTTATCAGATTGTGGTCTCCCTTTGAAACATTTATCCCAAATTATAGAGGGCAATACGGGTCGATGTTATCTGATAATTGATTAGACCTTTTAGCTATATCTTATATCGGGATCTCTTAATGCGCACCGAGTATAAATATTCCTGAATTATTCTTTCAGGTAATGCTCTTGTTTGGTTTAACGAAAATTCGATGTTTCGTTTTGATGAATTTTGTCCAGGCTGTCCTAGACGATAACAGTTCATTCATAAAAAATATTTTCGCTAGTTCTCTACTAGTTTTAGTGTTTAGGGTAGTTTTCTTTTATTCTCGTAGAATATTTAATGTAACGTTAACTTTTTTATGAGTTTGTACTATTTTAACTTTATAATAAAATAGTGTAATGGTACAAACATGTCCTATACGGCACACGATAATTAACTTTGAAACACTAAAGACCATAATTTGTTTATAACCGTTAAAAAAAGAATAATCTAATTTGGAAACCAAGCAAAATTATGCCTTATTTAACTCCCTTAGGCATAAAAGCGTTCCTTAGTCGTACCATAAATATCTAAAGGAATATTAAGGTCAATTGGTAATGTCGTTTTTTTCTGCCCAAGACTTAAAAAAAAAGTTAATCATCGTTAACACATTTTAGACAACCTCCTTTATAAAGGGCTAAAAGCTTAGTTCCACGAAATCATTATACAGCTGACTGGTTCTAAAATAAACTTCCCGTCTTTATTGTATTCTGAGAAGAAAAATCTATCGAGACAAAAGAATATATAGCTAAAGGAGTCCGACAATAAGTTATGGGACTTCGCTAGAGCCGATGAGTTAAGGTCGGGTCCGTAAGAATAAAAAATGTCGGATTTGTGTCTTTGTGATGGTTAAGAGTTCATACACTTGATTTGATACTAATGTTGAATGCTTCTTTGCATTGGATGAATGTGAAAAGAGCTTTTTAATATTATATCTAGAATATTATAATCACACTGAAAATGTAGCCCTTATATTGCTCGTCAACAACCATTGTAAAATGCGTAATTTTTCTTATCCATTCAGGCAAAACCGAAACGACTATGAAAACGACTGGTAGAAAGTGCCTAAGGCATTAGGTCCGCCTCTGTACTCTGTGTTTAGTGTGTGTGTGTGTGTGTGTGTGAAGTGTTAAATAAATAAATAAAACGTTTAACATTTTGTTCACTTGGGATTTTAGTGGCAATAAATTAAGAACTTTGACTACTATGACTTTCACGACTTCTGTGCTCGAACAGAAAAAAACACGATAAAACATTTCTTGTAAGTTCGTGACATGAGAACATCCATCATCCCTAAACGAATAAATCGTGGTCGAACTACATAGAACTCTAGTCCTCACTATTCAGTAAAGCCTTAGCCCTAGATATACTCAAACAAAAGATAGTACCTACTGCTAAACGACCCCTAGACCAACTCCCTTAGGCTAGGCTTATCGAAAAAAACATGTAACTACGCATGTTCAATAAAAACTACACCCCCAAACCACACTAAAAAGAACAAACTAAACATGCAAATAGTCGTGAATAAAACCCGCCGATATCGAAACAAGATCTTGAAACATGTTGAGCAAGTATTTGCGTCTAGGAGGGCTCTTATAGGGATTTATAAAAGTAGGGTGCTTCCATCGAATCTGGGGATAATGATCACAATCCGAGCCCAAATCCTCGACAATCCGGTCGGCTCGTACTCTTGTAAGAGTAAGGAGGTTGTAACTGTATGATACTCTCTGGTATTTGGTGTCAGTTTTAATGTGAGAATGACTTGAAGAAATGAGTTTCTTTTTTAAAGGAAAAATGAAACCCATTTAGGATCACTATGCTGTCCGTCTGTCTGTCATGAGCTTTTGTCTCGGGAACGTGTGCAGGCGTCGAGTTGAAATGAATACCAGTTCTAAGTTATATATGGTAACTTAGAACTGTGAAAAAATAAGTCTCCTCTAAGCCTACGCAATTAAAAGATATGGCCGTTCATGTCGCAGGTTTGTACGGAACCCTCGGTGCCGAGCCAACGTGGCCTTTTTTTTCGCGAATTTAAGCCCCAAACATTAACTCGCAAAATACTACTTGCAAATACCGTCATGTCGCAAGTTGTGTCTCTAAGAGTGCTTTAAGAAACAATTATCTCCACAAGACCAGTTGCTGTTGCAACAGTTGTGTCGATCGAAAGAGTATGGTTTTACCCGACCTAAAGATTTTATAGGTAGCTTTTAAGTTCTTTACTAACCTGACCACATAAGTAAAGTCAGACACAAAATCACAACATCCTTCATCGTCATCATCCCTCCTTCTCAAATACAGTTTGTACAAACATACATGATATTATGTATCTAATTAAATCCAACTATAAGTAGTGCAGGGGCCTGCCAGGGCCACCGCCTGCCGGGGTTGCGGGTTGTTCGAAAAAGATACCGCAGCCCCAGAACATAAAGGGCAAAAGAGGAACATGGGTGGGTTTTCGTCAGTACAAGTCTGACACTCCCCCCCCCTCCCCTTCCACTCCATCCAGAGTGGAGGAAGTTATTTGATGAATTCCCACCAAAAAAAAAGGTATTTTATTCACACGCAGCTCTCAGCATATATGTAGAAGGATTGAAACATGTATAAGCAAGAACAGTTAAATTAGATGGGGCTTTGGTCCTGTGGCTAATAGCAAAAATTATAAAGTTGGTTTCAGCCAAATTTTGTGACCAGTTGTTTTGTAGCCATCTCACAACCACATGTGGTTATTGTTCTGCATAATGTTACTGCAAAATGCTATTATTCAATCACCGTATATTGCTTAAGTAACGATTATTATTTTTCCATATTGACATATAAATTCAATTAATGACATCATTCAAATTGACATATAAATAATAAATTCAATTAATATATTGACATATAAATTCAATTAATGACATCATTCAAATTGACATCATTTGACGGCAAGGTTGGCGCAGTGACTGAGCGATTGACTGCTGCACTGCGTGTCTCGGGTTCGATTCCCGCACGGAACAAATATTTGTATGGCCTACAAGTAGTTGTTTCGGGTCTGGCTGTTTGTGTATGTGAATTTAAATGTTTGTAAACGCACCCACGATACAGGAGAAATTCCTAGTGTGGGGTAAAATTAAAAAAAAAACTTTAATATTCTTTAAATAGACGCTGTCAAATTTTCATTTCAATATAGCTGCAGACATTTTTTAATTTAATTCTTTATTAGTAGTTCATAAATCTATTAATATAGAAAAACACACATACTAATAAAATAAAAATAATAAATGTATGTATGTACCTATGCTTTACAATGAATAAATTAATCTTAAATGGTTTATGTTAATCCACGTTTCACCTAACTCAAAATTATTCTTAAAACTTAAAACAAACTGGTCACGTATTCTAGAATGAAACACTATTAAACTTAAATACATACAATGGAACACCATTTTAATGTTAACTAGTTTCGAATCCTCTCTTTAATACCTAACACAGAAAATAACTTGTATTTCCTTTTCCACGCGAAATTGCGAAACAAATGACGGCTAATATTCAAATTAACCATTACCCACCCCATTCTTACTTACAAATAACAAACCGAATAAACGCTTCAATATCAGAATATTAGTTAAAATAATACTGAAATATCCGCAGTTATAGTTAAACCCTATTAAACACGCTCCCCAGTGAAATAGTTAAAGTTAGTTATAGTTACTATTTGACTAGTCACTAAAAGGGTTAAACGCTTTAGAAGCAGAAAATAGAAGTGAAAATGAAATAACTTTGTTAACGACTTTTGAATATTAATTAACTTTGTATTTTTATTATGATTGTTTTAATATTTTGCTTCAGCTTTTGGTCTCTGTAATAATAATTTATCATCACGTTTTATGAAAAGGACAATATGTTATGTCTGTTTCCACTTACATTGACATTTAAATATTACTGCACTGTTGAAATTTGATCTATCAGTGCTAAGTTTAAAATTGGGAATCAAATAGAGCGTTTTTATATGCATACCTTTAGATTAGGTAGATGTCCCTGAGTTTTAGTGAAAGCAAGTAGTCCTCTCAAGTAAATTCCGGATTAAGTTGCGTTATTTTTTCCTTTTTCAGACAATTGCAGGTGCTAATAGGTAGGTGTTCGCGAAACGGAGTATTTTACTACTATAGAGCCAAAAAAACCAGCCATTTTTGGGTCAAGACTGATTCTCGACCCAAAAATGGCTGGTTTTTTGGCTCTAAAGGCATGCATTGGCATATATTGCCGCCAACCTTCTGGGTACTTTTCCTATTGACAGTGATGTGTACGAATTTTAACCCCTATATATTTGGAGTTTGTACATGATATAAAGGAATAAAAAAGAAACTATACATACTAGAAATTATTCGTAACCCAAAAAGTCCTGTAGCATGTTTAAAAAATATTTTTCATTTTTTTTTCTCTCTCCTAAATGCCAACGTTAGACGATAATTCCGCGTGTCTTCTGGGGGATAATATTTAATTGTAATTTAGTAGAATTGTCAAAAGTTCTCGCGCCGTCAAGGGAGACGCTCGGCCCACCGTCATGTTTGTCTTATTTGCGATGATTGGATAAATATTTTGTTTAACAATTATTTGTTTTAACTGAAGCGGCGTTCAACTTTATTACCGTGTTGTCTTTGATATTTGGCATTATTTTGCAAATACGAGTAGGCAGATTAGTTGTACGCTCAACTAAGGAAGGGTTCATGTTGCCTTTCCCAAAATAGTATCGCGGTCATATTAAGTAAGTAACTGCATAATTTTACTCAAATCCTCTACTCTTTTTAATCAAATTACCTACTTCCCTGAAATTCACGCTAAAATAATTACTTTGTCCATCTTAAAATCTAAACTAGCTACGACCACACAATTTAGTTAATTAAACAAAGTGTTAAGCTCACCCAAAAAGCTAGGTACGTGCCAACCGGCCTCTTTCCTAAAAAGATCATCCGACCTCCGTTGAGTTTTACCTTTTTTACGAGTCTCATTTCTATGTCGACGCGGGACCAGAGACAATATGCTAAATTAAAGCTCCGCACCAAATTGTCAAGCCCATTAATTACATGCTAACGAAGTTTATTCCGTTCCCACTGCATAATTGGAGTCATGCACTGAATAAATTAGTGGTCGGAAAAATTGTGAGTCACAGTCTTCTGTACAATGAGCAGTTAGCAACTTATTCTCGGATAACTTATTCATTCTGTAATTTTTCATAGAAGTGTAAACATCAATGAATAACAGTTGAGAATAGCTTAATGTAGGAAGTAGATACTAGTTTAACTAACCAATGTGTGCAGACGGAAAATCACTGAACTTAAATAAATGTAAGGTGTTTGATATATCGATGCAATTTTTCTTGGCCAGCAACGCCACCTCTAACTGCACACTTAAAGTGGTCATACTATAACAGGACCATTCTAGCTATCTGGTTGTAAAAAATACGGCGGTAACAATATCATTACGCTAGTAATCCTCAAAGGGCTAGGGAGTGGAGTACTTAATGGTATACCCCAGTTTCGCTACTGACAAACCGGATACAAATTCAAACTCTGTAGGTGCTACTACAAAATTCCTGATGTGAAAACCCAATAGCCGCTTTAAATTGAAGTATCAAATGCATAAGATGAGAATGGTCGATCCCTTCAAAAAATGCCCGCATGAAAATACCTAACTACCCAGTTTAAAACTGCCAGTGCATCCATCACTGTAAGTGCATCCAAAACTGTACCTAAGTACCCTAAAATCAGCCGCCGCGGGAGACGCCCAGGGCGCCGGGCGCCGCGAGAAGACTTCCGGCCACCGTAGATGCGGGCCTGTGGATGGTGAGCAATGGGTAGCTCACCGTCCGTCCGTCTATTGACGACAGGCCGTGTCGACGGCGCGTTCGTGTTTCACGCGCGCCTCAAAGAGAGTCAGCAAAGCAGAGGGGCTTGCCAGAGCCTCCGCCTGCCGGGGTTGCGGGTTGTTCGAAAGAGATACCGCGGCCCCGGAACGTAAAGGGCAATAGAAGGAACATGGGTGGGTTTTAGTCAGTACAAGTCTGACATGCCCCCCCGCTCCACCCAGAGCGGGGGAAGTCATAGGATGATTTCCCACCCGAAAAAAAAAAAAAAAAAAAGTACCCTAAAATTAATAGAAAAAAAATCGGCCAAGAGCGTGTCAGGCCACGCTCAGTGTAGGGTTCCGTAGTTTCCCGTCCGTCACAATAAGTGTTCTTTACCACGGTAGGTCATGAAAGCACGGAAAATCTTAACATCGACTTTTAAAAAAATGACGTCATTACGCAACGCCATCTATCGAACCATTTATGAACTGGTTTTTACCTTAACATTTTGATGGTGTTAAAAAAATGAATTTTAGTTTTGTTCTAAATTGCCTTAGCATGTTCTTGATAGAAGTTTTATGTAGTTATAAGATACCGCCAATGCCAAGGAGAGACCAACCGCACTATTCGGTAATACCCGATCCAATGTAATAAGTACCTACAGCGCCATCTTTTGGGGAATTGGGTTAATAATTAATACAAAGACGTGCAAGTAGTTTTCGGTGGTAATTTTGGATTGCGAGAACGGATTTCAATAATTCTTTTTTTGTTTGAAAAAATATACGTTCAGGATAATAAAATATGTTAACGAAGTTAAAAAAAATGCTTGCATATACGATTATACTACAAACTTAGTCCAGAAATTATTTTGTACAACTTTTTGTCTTTTTTGTACAAAAACTGTTGTGTCAATCAAGTTCAAAATGATTTTCATAGAAAGTCCTTATAAAGTTCTGCTTTTCAGATTTTTTTCATATTTTCTAAACTTATGGTTCAAAAGTTAGAGGGGGGGGGACACATTGTTTTTTACTTTTGCAGCGATTATTTCCGAAATTATTGACATTATCAAAAAATGATTTTAGTAAACCCCTATTCATTTTTAAATACCTTTCCAACAATATATCACACGTTAGGGTTGAAATTTAAAAAAAAAACACTTCCCACTTTATATATAGGGTGGCTACTCTAATAAAACATTTTTTTCCAATTTTTATTTTACCACTTTGTCGGCGTGATTGATATACATATTGGTACCAAATTTCAGCTTTCTAGTGCTAACGGTCACAGAGATTAAGCGAGGACGGACGGACGGACAGACAGACATGGCGAAACTATAAGGGTTCCTAGTTGACTACGGAACCCTAAAAACACAATTATTAGGAAGCCTCAATACATACGCTTTAAATTAAATCATCAAATGCATGAGTTGTGGATGATCGCTCCTTTGGAAAATTCCCAGCATTAAAGTACCTAAAATAAAGTTGGTAAATACATACAAAACTGTAAGTACCCCAAATTTAATCAGTCCATAGTCCTAAAACATAAGGAAGCCGTCAAGAGAGCTCAACCGATGACGTTGAGCTCCCTCGTCCCTGGAGAACCGTTTAGATGATAAGCGAGGAAAGTTCTAATTACTTGCAACGTTTTGCCACCCTATACAATATTCCCCGCTTCTTTGGAAAGACTAACCACTTGGCCAAGAAGTAACCGCTCAAACGACACGCGTTTAGCGACAGCGATTTCGAAGAAAGAAATTGAAAAAAGAAATGAATTTAAATGTTTAGGGTATGCCACGGGTCATATCCTCACGACAGTGCTTATCTGAAGCAAGAAAAGAAACACGAGCATGTCGCACCACCTGAGGTCGTTTTCGGGTCGTAAACGTGAAAAATTCTCGCAAACAATGAAATAATTCTGAAAACTTAAATAGGTATTTCGCGGAAAATCGGATATTTCCCAAAACTAAGTTTCAATTAGTATTTGATATAATAAAACGTTGCATTTCAATTGTTATTTACCAAAAAAACAAAACAACTAGCAGAATAAAGGCGTGTTTTTTCGCGATAAATAAAATAGGAATGAATTCTGCAGTAATTGCTAACATAGCGTGAGCGATAACGTATGTATGCAGTATCTAATGTGATAAAAATACTTTTGTTTTACAAAAAAGCACGAAGTTATTTATATTAAACTAGCTTTTTGCCCGCGGCTTCACTCGCGTTAAATTCGGATTAAAACAGTTCCCCTTTCCTGATTTGCAGGTACCTGCAGCTACCTGTAGTTTTTGCCCTTGCGCCTTGTTTATTGTAATAGCAAAGCTGAGTTTTCCCTTTTCTTCCCTCCTTCTCCCTCACATCCCAATTTTTTTTTTAAATTGCCTGTCCGTCTCCAGGGTCCCAATTATCTCTGTACCAGAATTCATCAAAATCGGTTTAGCCATTAAGGCGTGAAGACGTAACAAACAAACAAACTCACTTTGGCTTTTAAAATATTAGTAAAGATTAAGTACTGATTAACTATATCTATTCGATTAGTCTGCCGTGAACCTAGAACTGCAATAGTTGAGACTATACAATGCAAATAGATTCCGTACCTACAAAGGATTCAATCTACATTAATACCCTCGAAAAAATCCAAAAGAGATCTTCTATATTGAAGTCGATAAAAAAGCTACTACAATTGTGTCTACGGCATACAATGAAAGAGCCATTTCTACTTTACTGTGATATATCTTCATTAAAACTGCCTGATTACATAGACTTCACTCTTTGTTGGCTGAAAATGAAAACGCCAAAGTATTCTTAGAATTTCGTTTGAAATGGAATAGGTGTTCGGGCGTCCATCAAAGCCGAAGCGTCGGCATCGGCACACATCACTATCATCAATCAAATCGACTTATCGCGTCCAGTCGGCACCCGCACGGTTAGACCCGGCAAAAACCCATTTCTTTTACCTTTTTTCGTGTCATAGTTTTGCAAGTTGTGGGCGAATAATTGCAGAAATTGGATCTCAATTTGCGATAATAATAAGAAAACTCAACTGTTTTTTTTTAACGTAGTTAATTCTATTCGTTAGGTCTGGGATGTAAATCTTCGTCCAGCTATGGAACAATACTTAGACAAGATACATAAGTATGGCTCTTAACATTTGTAAGTTTTGGGTTGTCCTGTTCTTTTTTTAACTCCACCATCCTCTATTTTTATTTTAAAGTAATTAGGTTGCAATCGGAAATACCCAATATTCATATTCGGTAAATAAATTTGTGATTTCAGAATAGTTTTATTTTTTAAACCATACCAAAGATAATGTGCATCAGTCCATAATGCACTCTGTAATATTATTTAATATCCTGAGTCTTTTACTGTGACCGATTTTGACAAATGGGTTCTTCATCGATTTGTCTATAACACCCTCGTCATACGATCACATCCGTCTTCAGTTATTCATTTTCTTTTGTTAGTCATACTAACCAAGTTATAAACTATAGGTTTAGTTTGTTTTTACGATTATTAAATAACTTTTGAATCTAATAAAAAAACGAATTATTAACACTTGCAATCAATTTATCTTGAAATAAATAAAGAATAAAAGTTTATTTTTTGTAACGTGTCTCATAGTCGACGGGTAAAATTCAAAATGGAATAAAGCAAGAAAATATGAAATGCTTCTTTTATAACATTTATAAAAGAAAACTAACAATTGCGTAAACTGATTGTTCAATTAATGTTTTACAAATCTTAACTTGTACGTATATAATGTGCGGAAATTGTTCTTTGTCGGTTGCATAGCGTCAATTATTAGCGTATTTTCTTAAATGTCGTTTTGGTTTTATAACAAAGAATATCAATTTGTGAAATGTAGAATTTAAAACCTAAAGAATAAACATCAAAACTTTTTCGATCTCTATTATATGATTTTTATCGATCGTTTCGGAGACAACGTTGCATCAACCACATGATACAAAATATGAGAGCAGACAACAAAACTTTTCCAATCTCCCATTGCATCTCTGGGGTTATATTTTATATTGTGTCGTGTAAAGGGCAGCGCAGACAGAGCAACAAAATACTCAAACTTGACTGAACGTTTCTGTCAAATACTGAGTAAAACTGTACGTAAGCATGCTTGGACACAAACCACAGGGAATAATCACTTACACACGATGAAAAAATCTACCCTACACGGACGCAACGCACACATACAAATTCGTTTGTATGGTGGTCAGCTTTTTGCTGATGGGAAATCATCAAATAAAATTCCGGGGAGCGGCAGCGACGACTGGGGTAGTGTCAAACTTTTACTGACTAAAACCCACTCATGCTCCTTTTTTGCCCTTTATGTTCCTTTATCTCTTTCGAACAACCCGCCACCCCGGCAGGGGTACCCTTGAATGATATGTTTTAAAACAATTAGGGTACCCAACTGTTACATCCCACTGTACATTCCGAATTATTCGTGGTAACAGTTTTGCCGTCGAGACACCTGACATCATACAGTGCAATAAAAAATATTTATCAACCCGTCAATGAAAACTGATCGAGCATTTTGTAGCTCGATCTACGCTGACCCTAAGTCTGCCATGATATGCCACTTGGAACCTTGTGTTTTGAAACGTACTCATTTGAGTGTCGTTTTGTTCCCATTTTGTGAGCTCATCTTGTATACAAAAACACTGTTGTTCTGTTAATTTTGTTGGGGAAGCGGATTTGCACTGTTTTACGAGACAATGTGTGGCGTATATCAGCAAGACTTGTTAGAAACAGCTGCAATTAGGTGCTTATGTCTGTGTCCAATTAAAATAGAATGCACATAATTGGGTCTTGGGATAAAATGGTATCTTAAGTTCTTCTTAATTATAGGAAAAAACAGGACAATCGTACAATTCTACGTACAGCATATTATTATACTACATCCAAACTGGAGTATTTTCATAACTTAAAAAGCCGAATAACGTTTGCACTAATTATGTTGCTACATAAGATCATGCGAAAATGCCAGTCCAAAAGTGACAGTATTTAATTTCGAGATGTCACGGATAGGCGTCAAAGAAATTAACGCGTACTTAACTAATGCAAATGTAAACCTTAAAATGCAGTTGAGAAAGTTTAACTTTAAACACATTATAGGGCCTCATTTCTTATTAGTTAAGTCGTTGAAGGTCTGTTTCAACATTGTATTCATACACAAAAGTTGTTTCTATGCTAAAAATAAAAACCAGCCAGGAGCGAGTCAGACTCGCGCACAGAGGGTTCCGTAGAAACTTGCGATATAAACAGCCATATCTTTTGTTTGCGTGGACTTAGAAGATTGATTTTTGCACTGCACAAAAATACTACAGAGCTTAGTATATGGTTTTAATTTCAATTAAAAAAAAACTCGATATCTCTCTATAACAAAGTGATCCAATAAGGGTTCTGTTTTTACCTTTTGAGACCTACGGAACCCTAAAACAGTACTACACGAATCGTGCACATATCCGTAAATTCCAACGTTGTGTAAAATTTTCAATGCACATATTTAAACGCAGGAAGCGTTGCAGTCGGCTTAGGTCCCAATCCAATTTCCACGGAATCCTAGTACGTCCCCATCGAGATCGTTTACCTAGTGTAATACATTCGTACTACGCTGCAAAAATAATGATTATGCAAAACTTATATATTGCTTTTGACTCAATTTTAGATTATTTTGTGAGAACTGTAATCTATAGTCAATTCTTTGAATTGGAAATACACAAATACTTTGAAGTATGTTGATTCCTTCTCTCTTAATATTACATCTATGTATGTTACGCCTAGTGAACACGTTCATTGGGTCGACAGATTTAGCATTGTTCCAGTCCGACATTTAGTATGTTGGTTCTTTACAAAACTACCGTATAACTCGTATTAAACGCAACATGTTTGTTGGAAGCTCCAGCTAAACCGGCAGTTACCCTGTAGTAAAAACCATTTAGGAAGAAGTAAATTATGCATGTCTGGTTTGAAGATGTTCGGACTCATCGCCCGAAAATATAGTCGTTATCTAAAACAGTTGATGGTCACTGGCAAAGTCGATGGCAAGCGTCCGATGGATGGATCCATCCACATAAATAATTGGAACAAATTCGCTAATTGCTTGATTCAAAACTCCACGGCACGCTGCACAATGCCAAGAATAGGCACAGATGGCGGAACAAAGTCATGCGAAATTTGCTTCACGATGAGGGCTCACGATCCGTTAATGAGGGTAACACGACGCGAGGAGGAGAAATAAGCAAATAATGAAACTCAGTATCACTAAAAAGATCTTAAGAACCTGACACTCTCTCTTACAAATGACACTAGAAAGAAGACACACGACGATCTCCTGCATTCTCATCACACACATTCATATGTGCGCAGTACCCTCGCTCCGCTGAAAATACGACATTCCTGTCCACGGCTCAGTGATTGCATACGATTCGAATTTTATACAAAAGAGTTATTCCGTCGGGTTTAAACTCGCGTCTCGGATGGCCGCGATCTCGGCCAGTAGAGCAGAGGAGATTAATGTTGCCGACGTGCTGCCATCTCGTGCATGTGTGGAGAACTCTATTGAAACACATATACTGTGGCACTTAAGACAACTTGCACCAGATAGTGGACGATTTTAGCATTTCAATAAGGGTTATAAGCAAAAGTTGATATGTTTAGGGACATTGTTTCCTACTCCGCTTTTACATACGCAATCCTTGCTAGGTTAGTGCCTATTTTCTTTCGATTTTTACTGACTAAAACCCACCCATGTTGCTTCTTTTGCCCTTTATGTTGCGGGTCCGTGATATCTCTTTCGAACAACCCGCAACCCCAGCAGACTGTGGCCCTGGCAGACCCCCCTGTTTCACTGACATCTCTTTGAACCGCACGTGGAGCATGAATGCGCCGGCGACGCGGCAGGTTAATGCCTATTGCAACACAGAAGGATCTTATGACTGTCATATGGTAGAGTACATAATCCAAAAGTCAGCATTTAACTGGATGCCAAGGTACCTTTAAATCACTTTCCGCTCCAGGTAAAGTAATGTACTTTCCTCAGCCAGCATTTCAGAGCACCATCCAGGTATTCAGTGGCATTTTACGTTCAGCTTATGAATGTACGCTCACTTACGTCATAAGCTAGTTGGGAGCTAAGCATCATTTTAAAGGCCCACTATGCTTTGAATGCTAAAAATGCTTCATCTTAAGGCTCTTAACCTTGAAAAAGTCACGCAGTAAAGCACTTAAGCTACGAAATATCCCATAACCAAGATGCCTTCTCATCCTTAACAATTAATTGTCCGATCGTGTACATTTATCAGCAAGCTTGATGATATCCTAAATAATAGCGGCCATTACGCTCTGTAATTTCCTGGTTGCCTAATGGAAGGGAAGGCTAAACTCCTTATAGAGTAAGAGCCCAGAGCGATCTGACATAACTTATTTTCACATGGATGAAACCATACATTCTCAGTAGCGTCTCATGTGCTTTGAATACCTGCGTGATTATGGAGCTCGCCGTGTGACACCTGGGCAGGTACTAGGTACGAAAGGTAACTAAAAATAAGTGTTACTTAACTTAAATTTGTATGTCTGATTTTTGTATATGTTGTGTAGAACATTATTCTAAAGTTGTATCATAAGTGTCAGACACTTTCCATGGGCCAGAACTTTTGTCAGACGCTTTAAAGTTGCACTAAAAATAGCTGAATTTTACTTATTTTTACATGTTCGATTTTTATATATGTTGTGTAGAACATTATTCTAAAGTTGTATCATAAGTGTCAGACACTTTCCATGGGCCAGAACTTTTGTCAGACGCTTTAAAGTTCCACTAAAAATAGCTGAATTTTATTTTTATATGTCTGATTTTTAAGTATCATATTAAGGTAACTATTACTAAGTTATATTTCATCAGTCAGACAAATTGTAGTGACAAAACATCCCCTAAACACAAAAATTATTCAGCCGGGAGTATGAGCGCGATAACACTATGCATGCGCTTCAGAGCGATTGAGACGTCCATGGTAATTAATATTATATCATATCTCACGAAGAACCGACAACCGTTGGGGTAAACGTGTTCTTGAGTGGAGACCGCGACTCGGCAAGCGTAGTGTAGGACGCCCTCCGACCAGGTGGGATGACGATCTAAGAAAGACTGCAGGCAGATGCTGGATGCGGCAAGCTGAAGACAGGGCGCTATGGCGCTCATTAGGGGAGGGCTATGTCCAGCAGTGGACTAATATAGCCTGATGATGATGATGATGATGATTTATGAAAACGCGTTTAATTCGCAAATTTTGTTATTAGGTGTTCTGATACTGATATTGCGATAATTATGTTAGGACATATGCATAATTTGAAGAATGATGATTCGAATGTATGGATATACGCAGGTACCGGAAATAATCAAAGGTACATTAATTTAGTAAAGGTTTACGAGCACTTGGGACCTTCTTTGTGTAGAAGTTTGCCAGGATTTCATGCATTGACTGGATGTGACTTTAATCCCGCCTTTTTTAAAAGAGGGAAACAAAGACCATTCAATATATTAATAAAGAAACATGAATATCAACAAGCTTTTATGCGATTTGGAGATCCAGAGTTGTTTACCGAAGAACATATACAAAAAGATACTTTTAATACAATACAAAAGTTTATCTGCGAAATTTATAGTCTTCCTGGCATATTTGACGTTGATAATGCCCGGCATGAGCTGTTTATAAATAATTACAGTGTATCTTATATTAAGGAAGATTTTAATCCAAAAAAATTAAAAAAATTTGATGCCAGCAGTTTACCACCATGCAAATCTGAGTTATTACAACAATTTCTCCGAGCAAATTACATTGCTAGCATATGGAATTATGCTAATCAAAAACAACCTACCATTTTCACCCCTGAAAACAATGGGTGGACTTTAGAAGAAAACCAATATCACTTTCATTGGTTTGATGGTGACCAATTACCAGGAGATGTTAGTGAATCCCTTCAAAAATCAGGTACTATACTTTGACCAAGTTTAGCATTTTTCATATTTATAGATGTATGTTTTATAATTTTGTTATCTATTTTTTACAGAAGAAGCTGCCAGTGACGAAAATATAGCGGATGATGGTGAAGATGGTGACTTAAATGAACAATATCATGATTGGGCTAACAACGAAAATTCTGATTAGATTTCTGATAAGATTATGATGATTAAAAGAGAAAAAAAAATTCTTTAACTAATCATAGTTAATTTTTTTTTAATTGTTCCAACTAGTACTTTTATAATAATAAAATAAAAATATTTCTTAATAAAACAGAATTGCACCGGATAAATTTATTTTCCCAAATATAGATATGCAATAAAGTATCTTACTTCAATATTAATTAATGATTACTTTTTTGTTGAAATTCGTCTTATCTAAATACAGATGCAAAAATATTGTATCGAAAGTAGTAAGTATTTTTAAAATATTTAAATACATATAGCCTGTCCGCTTATCGCGCTCATACTCCCGGCTGAATAATTTTTGTGTTTAGGGGATGTTTTGTCACTACAATTTGTCTGACTGATGAAATATAACTTAGTAATAGTTACCTTAATATGATACTTAAAAATCAGACATATAAAAATAAAATTCAGCTATTTTTAGTGGAACTTTAAAGCGTCTGACAAAAGTTCTGGCCCATGGAAAGTGTCTGACACTTATGATACAACTTTAAAATAATGTTCTACACAACATATATAAAAATCGAACATGTAAAAATAAGTAAAATTCAGCTATTTTTAGTGCAACTTTAAAGCGTCTGACAAAAGTTCTGGCCCATGGAAAGTGTCTGACACTTATGATACAACTTTAGAATAATGTTCTACACAACATATACAAAAATCAGACATACAAATTTAAGTTAAGTAACACTTATTTTTAGTTACCTTTCGTACCTGGTACCTGCCCAGGTGTCACACGGCGAGCTCCATAATCACGCAGGTATTCAAAGCACATGAGACGCTACTGAGAATGTATGGTTTCATCCATGTGAAAATAAGTTATGTCAGATCGCTCTGGGCTCTTGGACTATTATAATGTGGGGATAAAGAGCCTATTGAGAAAGTGGGTAATAGGCACTCCTTTTTTCATGTAAGTGAGATGATTGATTAGTAATATGATGACGTTCTTCATTGTATGAGGTTCTTTTAGCAAAGCACAACACACAATGCGCGCTTGGCTGCTTACGTAATACAATCATCAGTAAAATGGTTTGATTCAAAAACTTTTCAGCCAACTTAAAGGCTGTCAACGAAAGTGCGCCTGTACAATTATTACGGTCAATTACCACTTCATTTTCGACTTCAGAAATAAGGTACTTAAATGAATGAAAGTTTTTAACTGAATATTTTACTGTTGAGCTCGGCTCAAAACAATACGAGTGAGTGGCACAAAAGCGGGCGTGATTGCAAGTCTCATTTGCATGTTTCATTGACCGACAATTTAATTTTCACAGGCCCTCTCCCGGGGCGTTCATTTTCGTTCATTTGTCCTCCGACACATTTTCATAAAAGTATTATTTTGTATTTCAATTCATAATTGTCACTAAATGAACCATTTTATGTTATTGTAATGTATTCGGGTGTGTTCGCGCTCTTGATGAGCTCGAGTTTTCTATACTATATTATAATATAATAATATTATGAAGAGGAAAGATTTGTTTGTTTGTGTCGAATAGGCTCCAAAACTACTGTACTGATTTAAAAAAAAAACTCAAACTCAAAGCATTTATTTCAATTAGACCATTACAGGCACTTTTGAATGTCATAAAAACAAGAACAAAAAAATTATGCTGCTACAGTCCCGGTCACAAGGCATAATAACTTGTGAAAGTACTGTAGTTGCCCATTCCAAAGCGTTGATCTCTATGGAGAAGAATGGGCAAGAAACTCCATGGACACTCTTTTAAATTATAATATTTTTACAAAACCATATTTACATCATTCGTGTTGAGATTATACAAATATGTGAGAACGATGTAGAAAGACGTGCACAGTAAGAACGTCCAGAGTAAATAAAAAGCAAAATTCAATTTAAAATCTAAATAAGTTAAAAAATGACCGTGGTAGTTAAAAAATGACCAGTCCCAACTGACAGCGCCCGTTCACGAACATGACGTATGGATCAGCCCCATTCAGCTCGACCATTTTGAAGGGAGCTAAATGACCCGACACACCCGCCACTATCAGCGAGACATTTAAGTGAGCATGACACTATTAACCACCAGGGCTTCGTCAAGTCAATGATAATACATAGCACTCACATATGGGCTTAATAATTATACAACACTAGAGAATTGATTCTATACATTGCAAAGATAGTCTTACAATCTTCTGCAGCTTCCACTATAGCTTCGGATACTTATCAATGAGTTTACCCCTATACTTGAGGAGCAGGACCAGCATTGAGCCAAGCATTTTTATCATCAATATAATCCCCCAACTTATAATATGCTTGCCTACATAGTGTGCGTTTAATACAAGATTTAAATTTCGTTTCATTCAGTTGAAGAATGTGGGGAGGTATTTTATTGTAGCATTTCAAACAGTACCCCATGAAAGATGAGTCTACTTTAGCTAACCTGAAACCCGGCTGAACCAATTGGTCCCTATTTCTAGTATTATACTTGTGTCTATCACCTCGTTTACCAAATAGATGCAATTTTTTTCTGACGTACATGATGTTTTCATAGATATATTGACAAGGTACTGTCATGATGTTATTTTCCTTAAACTGTTCTCTTAGAGAATCTCGCCTACGTAGATTATAAATGGCTCTAATGGCTCTTTTCTGCAGAATAAATACAGACTCGATGTCTGCAGCCCGTCCCCAAAGTAAAATACCGTATGACATTATACTATGAAAATAACTAAAATAGACTAGCCTCGCGGTATCTACATCAGTAAACTGACGGATTTTTCTGACAGCATATGCTGCTGAACTAAGCCGTCCTGCAAGAGATGTTATATGCGGACCCCATTGTAGCCTTGAATCGAGCGTTATCCCCAGGAAAACAGTTTTATTGACGAATTCTAGTTTCTCTTGATTCAATACTATGTCACAATCACTACTTTTGACGTTTGGCAGAGCAAATCTTATGCACTTCGTTTTTTTTCCCATTTAATACCAAATTATTGGCGGTGAACCAATCATTTACCTGTAATAGTGCGTTATTTAAGTCGTCTAGATTTGTGGCACGTCTATTTATCTTAAATATTAAAGAAGTATCGTCAGCAAACAACGCCATTTGTGGTTGGTTTTTAAATAAATGGGGTAGATCATTAATATATACTAAAAAGAGGAAGGGACCTAATATCGATCCTTGTGGTACACCCATCTTTACATTTAAACCCATTGAATTGACACCATTTATTTGCACTTACTGCTGTCTATCATTTAAATATGATTTTACTAAACTAAGCGCAAGTTTTCCTAGGCCGTAATGTTCAAGTTTCAAGAGTAGGGTTTCGTGGCTAACACAATCAAACGCTTTTGAAAGGTCACAAAAGATTCCTATGGCATCCTGTGCCTCTTCCCACGCAGTAAATATGTGTTTTAACAAGGTAACACCAGCGTCAGTCGTACAACGTCCTTTGGTGAAACCATACTGTTTTTCATGTAAGATCTTATTGGTGTTAAAGTGGTTGAGCATTTGATTAAGCATTACCTTTTCAAACACCTTGCTGAAAACCGGCAAAACGGATACGGGTCTATAGTTATTGGTGTCTTTACTATCCCCAGATTTGAAAAGGGGTATAACTTTACTGTATTTCATAAGGTCCGGAAAAACTCCTTGGTCCACACACAAATTGAATATTAAGGCTAAGTACGGTGCTATAGTCTCAATAATAGCTTGACAAACTTTAATAGACATTCCCCAAAGATCTTCGGTTAATTTGATTTTGATTTGCTTGAAAGCTTTAATGACTGCAGTGGGGTTAACATGCTTAAATTGAAACTCAACCGGACATGGTGAAACGTTTGCTCTTAATAAATCAATGGAAAGCAAGGGTACTAATAGGGAGCTACATTATCAGGAAGTAACATAAGTTATACAACATCACGCTATTACCTACGGGAGCGTGGCAGCAACTAAAGACGCGGTCAAATCCGCGCAAGACAGCTAGTTCCTTACAAGTTTGATTATTGGGACAATAATCTTTTTAACTTCTGCAAAAACTTTGGTTGTGTGCATCCAATACGCCACTTCATGTTACTATAATCTTTATTAGTTTTAAAGAAAGTAAAACCCAACAAGTTGAAATTGAAACTCATAAAAGTAATCATAGAATCCGTCGAAGAATCTATGATTTTTTGGAATTAGGAAATGCCGTTAATTTCCTTTACGTGATTTATTCTACGTAGAAACATGTCAATTCCCATTAGTTCGTGATCCAATTCGTTTTTAAGGTCCCGAATCTTACCGCGGCCCCGGAACGTAAAGGGCAATAGAAGGAACATGGGTGGGTTTTAGTCAGTACAAGTCTGACTTCCCCCCCCCCCCCCGCTCCGCCCAGAGCGGGGGAAGTCAGTGGATGATTTCCAACCCGAAAAAGAAAAAACGAAACCCTAATAGGATCATATTGTTCTCCGTTTATCTGCCTGTCAGTTTGTCAAGACCTTTTATCTCGGTAACGAGTGGTGGTATGGAGTTGAAATTGGAGCCTATAGCTGCAAAAAATAAACCCGCTAGGTCTATGCAGTCAAAAGATATGACCGTTTATTTCGCAAGCTTGTACTCTCGCACTATGTGTTTTTATCCTAATGATAATGATTAAAATGTGAAAATGAGTTTATGTGTTTGCCACACCTTAACGACTAAACAGTTTTGAATGAAATTGGGCATACTAATAGTCCATGATTTATATTCATCATACTCGTTTGATGATTTCCAATCTCCACGCACACGAAGCCACGAACAACAGCTAACATCCACTAAAAATAACATCAGATAGATATATTAGAGAAATATCTTCTAATATATAAAAGTCCCGTGTCACAATGTCCGTTCCCATACTCCTCCGAAACGGCTCGACCGATTCTTATGTTTTTTATGCATATTCATTAAATCTAAAAAACGGCTACTATCTATATTTCACACCCCTAAGTGAAGTGAGCAGAGAGTGAAACCGCTGGGTACAGCTAGTATATATATATATATATATATGTATTATATATCATTAGTTTTGTTGTAATCTTCGAAGAAAAGAATCATCTTTATTCGTATCGTTTATTTGTGTTATCAATCGTGCACAGTCGTAGTTTTTCTTGGCATGTATTCGTTTGTATGGAAGGGAGTGTAATGGTCAAGATAATATGTTTCGTTCCTCAAGTGTAGCGGGAACATTAATATTTGTCAAAACGTTGTCGCTCGGGAGCGTCGCGACAAAACATGGTGGAATAACTGCTGTTTTTCTTGAAATAATTTGTTCTGTTGTATTATTTTCTTTGTTATATAAAGCGATTTTACTTTTAAAAATTATGTTATTAATCCAGTAGAATCCAAATTTTGAAAAAAGTCAGTTCCATTCAAGCCAAAAATCCTTACCAACATTACAAAAGCGAGTTGTTTTGTTTATTCTTTTGTTTGTTTCGGCTTAATGGCTAAACCGTTTTTGATGATTTTTGGTATAGAGATATCCCATTATCCATTATCATATCCCACTTTTTTTTAAAGTGGGATAATAGGGAGAAAGAGGGAAAAAAGGGAAAACTTGCTTTGCTATTACAATCAATAAAGCGCAAGGGCAAAAACTACAGATAGCAGATAGCAGGTACCTGCAAAGCAGGAAATTAAAGGCGAACTGTGTTACCCCGAATTTAACGCGAGCGAAGCCGCGACCGAAAGCTAGTATATGATAAGTAATAAAATTATTTTGTTGTGATGCGTCTTTATCAATGTTTAAAATATTAAAAAAGAACCAGAAATATGGCATTGTTAGCTGATCAGTTTTGCTATTACTTGTAGCGTTTCAATTTACTAAATGTCATTTTAAAGCTGATTTAAACTTTAAAATCTTATCTTCTTTTCGGCTATTTGTCATAGTGTTGCGTCCTACACGTAATAATTTTCTTATGTATCACAAAGCCAGCATACAACGTTTTCAATTTCAAGCTTAGATATTAAAAATCTCCGACTACGTTACTACCTAAAATAAAATATTCTGTTACCAAATGAAAATATTTTATAAAGCTTCCCAAACAAAAATAGCTCTTATATTGGTGAAACGGTTACTAAGAAATTATTTACATATTTGCCTTCATCTTTGAAACATCTTATTTAAATAATAAAGCGTCTATTTTAATTTATTTGATTGAATTCCCGGGATTCCTTGCATGAAACCTTATTACTGTGTTCCAGTCCACGTTATTTGCTTTCAGGGAGGAATTTCTCGCTTAACCCTTGGGAGGACATTAATATAAGGCAATTCAGAGCTATCACGAACAGCGGGACCAGCATAATGCGACACAGGACTTGGTGGCAGTTATCTAATGTTTTGTGTCTGTGGTTTTTGTTCTTAGATGTCGTAAGGTCAAGTGAAACATGAAGTTTCTAGCTATGAACTATTATATAACTACTTGAGCTCTGCATCAGAAAGATATTCCGAAGTTGCCATTTTCGTAATTATGGATTTCTTACGAGGTTTCTTACGGAATTCGTACCTAAACCGAGCAAAACTCGGAAGATTAATAATCGAATTTCTTCGAAAAGAAAACAACATCCTATGACATCATAAATATAGGTAGGTCGATTTTTTCTACGCAGTGTAACGATAGCTAAGCTAAACAAACTAAATATATTATATGTATCAAAAGAAATAATAAACTTCTCACTTATTTTAAACCAATCTCAACGCCTCAAGAGAATCGACAAGTACAGCTATATTTTTCTTGAAATTTTAACGAACAGTCATATCTAAATATAAACACACTGAAACTTGGTCTAGACAGAAAAAGCCGTAAAATAAAATGTGCTTTTTATTGAAGCTGCATTTTAGTTCTTTCTTCTCACGGCTCTTCCGGGCTATAAATTAATTTTAAATTATAAATGCTTTGGTTTCGTGGTAATAAGGAACATGATAAGCTGGAACTGGTAACTATAAATTGTAGGATACCTAAGTCTTGGATAAGCCACACTACTTATTACAATTTCTGCGTTAGAGTTGCTTTATTAGATATTATTTTTATTTTATTATCTTTATTTGATTTATTAATAAGTGGTTGTAAATTCTGAATGTGTTTTAATGAATGTTAATTTAATTTATTGTTTTTAATTTTTATATTTTCGTCACAATTTTATTGTTATGAAATAAATTACTTATTACTTATGTATGACTTATTATCGTCGACACGCACACATACATAAAATCACGACTATTGCTTATTCGAATAGTCACATACTGCGAAATGAAAGAATGCCAAGTTCTATGATCCTTTTATACTTAGTCCTTTTGCCTTATCCAAGCTCAATGAATTGTTCTCCTTGGCTCATCGTTTACGAAAACTCCGAAGTTAACTTTCTGATGAAACCAATACAAACACACACCAGCATTAATACGTAGGTTTGATTTATAGAAATTCTGAAAAAAAATACTATTTAAAAATTCAAAGACTGCGAACAATAGATAATATTATTGATGGCTTCAAAGTTAGTCTGTCTTGTTTAATATGTCCAAAGTAAATGATGGACTGTGTTTAAAATAATATTATTTAGTCAGCAAATCAGTTATTACTTTATCGTTACTCGTTACTCGTAACATTATTTATTGAAGAATTTTATCCAAGACACCTACATAAACACCCATTTTAATGCAGGGACCATGCTATGAAGAAGTGCAAGCAAGCTTATGTACTTGGCATACACCTTTGATACTCAACTTGAAGAGTGCCTCACAGCTTCCAATGTAAATTCATCTTTTCGAAGCCTTATACCTCGTCTGTTTTACTTCCACATCGACTATTCCTGAAGCAGCCATACTGAATTAAAACCCGTCCGTTTTATTTAACATTTAAGTACAATTTCATCGGGATTTCCTTTGAAAATCAATTACGGGAAATCTTTAAGGGCTCTTATAATGTCATGAATACGATCCGGCTTGCGGATTGACAATGCCGTCCAATTACTTCATTCATTGTATATTAGGAGGCTATGTAAGGGGGAGATTACTTTCATACAAATACGAGTAGTTTGAAGACATTGTGCGTTGTAAATAGGATTACCTTAATTACATTCAGTCAAAAAAGTATCGGGAATGGATGATTTGTTTATGGTTCCAAATTAAAATTTTTGGTTTTTTTTGTAGTTGTTAGATTGGCACAACTGTTTTTCATTTTGGCGCGGAGTTTGAGTTGCATCTATTATTTATATTAAATACAGTGCTGGTTTTAGTAATATCATATATAGTGTGTATTGCGAATTTCATAATGGACAAAAATATCGAACAAAGAGTTTGTCTTAAATTTTGCATCGCCAATGGAATTTCGTGTTCGGAGTCACTGAAAATGTTACAGAAGGCTTACACGGTGAATCGACTTTATCAAAAACTCGTGCTTATGAGTGGTTCAAAGCGTTCAAAAGCGGTCGAGATGTGATGGAAGATTTGCCTCGCTCTGGTAGGCCGTCAACGTCTGCAACTGAAGTTAACATCGCAAAAGTGAAGAAAATAGTGACTGAAAATCCCCATTCAACTCTGAGAGAGATAGCCGCCGAACTTTCTGTATCTCACGAGTCGATCCGTACCATTGTAACTAATCATTTGGGTATGAAACATGTTGCTGCTCGGCTAGTCCCAAAAGATCTGAATTTTCTCCAAAAACTCAATCGCATGAAAGTCGCTGAGGACATGCTAGAACGAGTCAGTTCGGACCCAACATTCATGAAACGCATTGTTACTGGTAACGAGACGTGGCTTTACGAGTTTGACATGCAAACTAGTCAACAAGCTTCGGAGTGGCGCCTTCCAACTGAACCGAATCCGAAAAAACCACGCCAAAGTCGATCAAAAGTCAAATTCATGTTGACTGTTTTCTTTGACTATCGCGGTGTTGTGCACTCTGAATTCTTACCGGAAGGTCTAACGGTAAATAAAGAATATTATTTGAGCGTTATGCGGCGTTTAAGAGAGCAAATTCGACGAAAAAGGCCAGATTTGTGGAAAGAAAATTCTTGGATTTTGCACCACGACAATGCGCCTTCGCACAAGGCTATCATTGTGAACGAATTTTTGACCAACACTCAACAAATACCATCCAGCAACCACCATATTCACCAGATATGGCTCCTGCTGACTTTTTCTTTTTCCTAAACTCAAATTACCACTTCGTGGCACCCGTTTTCAATCGATAGAAGACATAAAGGAGAATTCGCGGCGAGAACTGAACTCAATTCCGGAAGCAGCGTTTAAAAAATGTTTTGATGAATGGATTATTCGTTGGCGCAAGTGTATCGTTTCTAAAGGAGCATACTTTGAAGGTGATAAAATAAATTTGGATGAATAACAGACATTTTGTGTATTATTGATCTTTTCCCGGTACTTTCTTGACAGAGTAGTATATCTGTCGTTCGATGATTAAAGCAAGAAGTGGATCCCAACTTTTTCATCGAAATTGGAAAAAGAGGGATTAAATTGGAAGGTTTAAATATATTGGGAATGTCTGAATCATTGAAAATCCTTAATACATTGATGTTAGAAAAATCTTTATATGAAAAAGATGCTTATATTTTTGTGGATGCATGAATTGCCAGAATAGTTATAACATTGACAACAGCTCGGGGTAAGTCTTGAGTCAATAAAAAGATTGAATAAAACCTAAACATGTTTTTTTTCTTGTCACTGACACGACATTTTATTTAGTCTGCCTTTTTGTGGGTGGGAAATCATCGAATAACTTCCCCCGCTCTGGGTGGAGCGGGAGTGTCAGACTTATACTGACTAAAACCATGTTCCTTCTATTGCCTTTTATGTTCCGGTGCCGCGCTCCCGCGGCGGCCGGGTTGGTTTGAGGTTCTCTTCCTCAAACTTCCGGCCACTTCCTTCGCTAGCATGACTGCTTCGCAGAAAGAGGTAACCGCTTACAATTTCCTCTCGCATATTTAGTCTAATTTCGCCATTTCGCCATTTTCACTACTGTGTCGGTAGCAGTGCAAAGGTAACCCGACTGCATGTTTTGGGGCCCAGTGGTCCTGTTAGAAATTCCTAAGCCGCCTGTGGACCCAAACGGAGAGACTTTTGTCCAACCTCGTTGGATAAAACTTGGGACTGCCTTGACGGATCAGAGAACTAGGTTAATTAAATTACTTACTGCACTACGATTAGGATCAACATGCAATGTATTTCACACGCGTGCTTTTTTCTTATTTTTCGCAACGAGGGCTTAATTTGTTTCTGATTTCGCCGCAGATAACAATTGTTCAAATCCCTATAGGCCGTGATTTTTTTTTTTGAGCAAGCGCATTTTTGTGGTCATCATATTTAATCAAAATTTAAATTGTATTCATCAACATCACAGAATATCACAAATAAACAAATGATCATTCATAAAATAATTTGCATATAACAAAATTCACATTTATTTTAGGTCTTAATTCAAAAATATTTGATTTTCATATATTTAATATTAAGTTGTTTAGCGCCGTCATACCTTTGTTTCTGCTTCAGCCTGAGAATCCTAACGTAGGGAAAAAACAGATTAAATAGTTTCATAGTGAATAACGATAAAAATACTTTTCATTTTGTTATTTAATTTCATCGTAAGTGTATTGCAAAACGTCGTTTGATTCACGTGAGAATTTGTTACTGCTGTTCTTGCCTCCATTACACCCTCGCCTGACGGTTCGTGTGTGAATTCCGACTCGGTCGCAATAACCAAGTTTCCTCATTTGAATCAAAATGTACTACCTATTCAAATTCTCGGATTTTCTATTCAATCCCTACAGTTTATTCTGGTCCACGTAACCTATCAAAAGTGAATAAAAATCATGTTGTGTCGCCACAAAATACCGATAGAAACAGCCACAGCAATGTTTTACATTTTTATTGAAGCTTAAAAACTGCATAGCCGCAGGTCGAGGTAGTCGTCCATTCGGTGGAAAGACCGGCGGATCATTTACATATTCCTCGATATATTTACATATACTTTTCCCTCGCCTCCCATAAGAGTGCAGTCGTAAAATGCAGGAACAACACTACGAATGCTGTTGCATAATTGAAGCTCTGTATTGTGTTAAGTACTTGTAGTGCTTGTGTATAGAACCTGTGTTCAGATCTCTCTATCTATGTTGTCTGGTAGTCGTTTGTTTTTATTACTTGTGTTTGCATAATGATGTGAATTCATTTAGTGTTTACAGTTAACTCTCTGTAAGCTCTTTAAACTCACTATCGAGTGAGTTTAGAGATCTTGATTATAGTTGTATGAGGAGACTAGGCTTGTACCCGCGGAGCAATATGCACGTTCATGAAAAACGTCATACTAGTGCTTATTTTTTACAGTTAGAGAGTCAGAGTAGGTATGAAGGATTTTGGAGGAAAACCCTAATCCATCCTATCTTACTATAATATTATAAATGCGAATGTTTGTGAGGATGGATGGATGTATGAATGTTCGTTACTCTTTCACATCAAAACGATTGAACGGATCTTGATGAAATTTGGCACAGAGGTAGATTATAGTCTGGAATAACATAGGGTCCTTTTTTTGCGATCATCACGTGGACGATGCCGCGGGCGCATGCTAGTTACTTCATATATTGGTAGCGCAAGTACGTTACACAATTACCCCGCAGGCCAAATTCGTTTAGAAAACTAAGGGCTGATCCGATCCCCAGTAGCATACATACATAACGCATTAATAATCTCACTGTCTAAAATCAGCCACATTACACAGTTATCATAGCTCGACACGACCACACATATCAGTGACGTCACACATCGGCCACAGACACAGAGCCACACAAACTGTGTTTGCGTTTCACATGATCATAGGATTAATTCCGACAGCTCCCGGCCTATTTTCACGCGGCCCGCGGCCTACGCGATCTGTTTTAAAAAGGATTACGATCGGCTCTGGTTCATTGTCGGAGTTATCCCAACGTGGCTTTATCATATTATTTGTTCATTTGGATGATACGTGAGTAATTAGATTATGGGAGCTCATGTTATTGTGTGGGTTCGGATGGTGCTGGGTTTGTTTAAGAGGATTTTAGGGTCTACATCGGTCTACATATTATTACGTTCTAACATAAGGCATAATTAACATCCTACTATATAATATTATAAATGCGAATGTATGTGAAGATGGATGTATTTTTTTTTTTTTTTTTTTTTTTTTTTTTTTTTTTTTTTTTTTTCGGGTGGGAAATCATCCAATGACTTCCCCCGCTCTGGGTGGAGCGGGGGGGCATGTCAGACTTGTACTGACTAAAACCCACCCATGTTCCTTCTGTTGCCCTTTACGTTCCGAGGCCGCGGTATCTCTTTCGAACAACCCGCAACCCCGGCAGGCGGAGGCTCTGGCAAGCCCCTCTGCTTTGCTGACTCTCTTTGAGGCGCGCGTGAAACACGAACGCGCCGTCGACACGGCCTGTCGTCAATCGACGGACGGACGGTGAACTACCCATTGCTCACCGCCCACAGGCCCGCATCTACGGTGGCCGGAAGTCGTCTCGCGGCGCCCGGCGCCATGGGCGTCTCCCGCGGCGGCTGGGTTGGGCAGATGTTCTCTCCCTCAATCGCCCGGCCACCTCCTTCGCTAGCATTACTGCTTCGCAGAAGGTGGTGACCGCTTCCCATTCCCTCTCGCTCCGGACCATGGCCTGAACCAGGGCCGGACGCGAGAGATCGCCGCCGCCGATCGCCTCCACGAGGGCACGGCGGTGCTCCGCCCAAGCTGGGCAGACCGCCACTGTGTGCTCCACCGTGTCCTCCGGGCGATCGTCACAATGGTGACACCCGGGCGCTTCCTCCCGCCCGATGATGTGCAGGAACCTCCCGAAACTTCCGTGTCCGGTGAGGACCTGCGTCAGGCGGTAGGTGAGGACGCCATGACGCCTCTCCAGCCACTCCTCAAAGAGGGGACTTACCGCCGCTATTGTGGCGTGCCCTGCACGGGGTTGCGACAGTCGCTCTCTCCATGCCACCATGAGATCGCACCGGAGGTCTGCCCGCCGAGCGGCAACTTGCCGTGGCAGCGGGTTTTCCCCCCGGTGTAGTGCCTCCGCGCGCCACTCAAACAGGCGCGCGAGGACTATCGCCTCCAGATCCCACGGTGGCAGTCCGGCAAGGAGGCTCGCTGCCTCGCCGGAGATCGTGCGGTAGCCCCGGACAAGCCGTATGGCCACCACCTTTTGGGGCGCGTTCAGGTAGTGGGCGGCGCGCCGCCCTAAAGAACGCGCCCACACCGGGGCCCCGTAAAGGGCCATGGACCGCACGACTCCGGCATAGAGCCTACGGCAGGAGGCGTTTGGCCCCCTCAGATTGGGCAGGAGCCGCTTGAAAGCAGCCCCCGTCCGCTCGAGTTTGGGAGCCAAACGTCGAAAGTGTTCGACGAAGTTCCACCGGCTGTCGAGGACGATTCCCAGGTACTTCATCGTCGACCCGACGCCGATGCGAACCCCTCCTACCGTCAACTGGGATCCCGACGGTGGCGTGTTTCCGCGGCCATGAAAAACCATGGCCTCGGATTTGTGCAAGGCCACCTCGAGACCCAGTAGCCGGATCCTCTCCGCGACTATCGCAACCCCGCGTGTCATATTGTCGGCCGCCGCCTGGTGCGACCCCCCCTGAGCCAGGACGAGCGTGTCGTCAGCGTAGCAAACTACACTGACGCCGCTGGGGAGGTCGGCGCGCAGCACCCAGTCGTAACCGATGTCCCACAGGAGCGGCCCCAAGACCGATCCCTGTGGGACACCGCACGACATCTCTCGCCGGTTCCACTCTCCAGAGCGACCGGGGTATATGACGGCCCTGTCCGTCAGATATGCCCCGACCACACGACGAAGATAGGTCGGCATCCGGTGGTATTGGAGTGCCTCCCTGATGCAGCCCCAAGGCATGGTGTTAAACGCGTTGGCGATGTCGAGAGACACCGCCACGACAACCCCACCCCTGGACACTGCAGCCCCCGTCGTGAGGGCTCTCACGCGCATGATGGCATCCACCGTAGAGCGCCCCTTGCGGAAACCATACTGGTGTTCCGCAAGATCCGGCCCCGTCCCCACAAGGTGCCCGACGAGGCGGTTTGCAATTACTCTTTCAAAGAGCTTGCCCACCTCGTCGAGCAGCACAATGGGCCGGAATGCGGACGGAGAGTCCGCAGGGCGCCCCGGCTTCTGTATGAGGACCAGTTTCCCCGTCTTCCACCGAAGTGGGAACTGGCCTCTCTCCAAGCACGCGCTTAGGAGCCCTAGCAGTCGGGGCCCGAGAGCCTCCAGGGCCAGGACCCAGGCTTTGCCATGCAAGCCATCGGGTCCCGGGGCGGTGTTTTTGGCTTTCAGCCTGCCCACCGCCGCTCTCAGATCTACCCCAGTCACCTCCGGAACGTCGTCGTCGTCGTTGTCCTCGACTAAAACCCACCCATGTTCCGCAAGCGGCGGAGCCATGGGCGGAGGGGCATGCTCCCCTCGCGAAGGGAACAGAGCGCTCACCACATCCTCAACTAGTTGGGGTCGGAGACTCTGCGTCAGCGGGGGGGCCCTGGTGCGGAGTTTATCCCGCACCATCTTGTATGGGCGCCCCCACGGATCCCCGTCCAGAGACTCCAGCATCTCCTCGCGGGCCAGATCCTTGGCCCGCAAGACACCTTCTAGGAGGGCGGTCTTCGCCGCTCTGTACCCCTCATACAGCTCCGCCTCGATGGTTGCCGCATCCGGTGCTCGAATGCGGAGCCTGCGGTGCCTGGCGTACAGGTGTCGCGCAGCGACGCATGCCTCTCGCAGTGCCGTCAGCTCGCGCGACCACCAGTACACCTGACGCCGGGCGCTTCCAGACCGGACTCGGGGCATTGCCACGTCACAGATTTCAGACATGGCCTCCTGGAACCAGTCCGCCTCGTGGTTGGTGTCGGCAGGCCTGTCCGGTGATGACACCCAGGCCTGCACGATCGAGGCTTCCAGGAGGAGCTCCCGGTCCAGCTGCTTCAGCGCCCACCGCGGACCACTCGGGGCCTGTAGGACCGGCGCGCTGGAGGTCTGGGTGGAGACGTCGAGCCGGATGTACCGGTGATCGGAGTAGGTCTCCACCTCCTCCATGACGCGCCAGTCGACGACACGCGGCGACAGAGCGGGGCTAGCGAACGAAATGTCCACCACCGACTCGCCCCGCATCCGCACACACGTGGGAACAGAACCCCGATTTAGGACGACCAGGCCTGTCTCCAGTGCCCAGTCCTCCACCATCCTTCCCCGCACATCCGTGCAGCGAGAACCCCAAGCCAAGTTCTTGGCGTTGAAGTCCCCGAGCACTAGCACGGGGAGGGAGCAGTTACCGACGACGACGGTTAACTCCCTCAGAGAGTTGTGAAATTCGGCGAGAGTTCGGCTCGGGGAGAAGTAGACACCCGCTACGACTATATCCCCGAACCGTGCTGCGACGCACCCCTGACCCTTCCTGACACCCTCGAAGGACGGGGTACCGGCGGCGGCCGACGAGATGATGGTCACTGAGCCGCTCAGGTCCTCGACCCAGTCGTCCCTGGGGAGGACAAAGTACGGCTCAGCGACCACGGCGATATGAATCGACCACTGCGCCATGCTCTGGAGCAGGAGATCCTGAGCGCAGGCGCAGTGGTTGATATTCGCCTGTAGGAGGCGTAATGGGGCCGTTATTGGCACTCCATTACAGCCCCCTCCTGGACCCCTTGTGAGGGTCCGGCTGCCACCGCTGTGGCGATAGCGGAGGCACTGGTGGCGGCGGCAGCAGCGGCGTTAGTGGCAGCGGCTGTGGCGGCGGCGTTGGTGGTGGTGGTCGCGGAGGACCTTCCCTTGCCCCTGGTTTTGGCGGGTGGTGCGCAGGCCTTACCTCCCGCCCGGTGATCGGCCGGCCTGGCCGCCGTCGCACATGCGTCACAGTGCGGCGGGGCGTCGCAGGTCGCGGCCTTGTGACCGGGCTGGCCGCAGCGGAAGCACAGTCGGCTGCGGTCCACCTCCGAGCACTTGACTGCCACGTGGTGACCCACGTGACAGCGGAAGCACCTCAGAGGTCTGGGCTCTAGCAGTTTCACCTGCGCAGACACCCAGCCCACCAAGAGCCTTCGGCCCTCCACGATTGTCTTGGCCGCCGCCACGGGGCAGCTTACCGTTACGGTTCGCATGCCCCCGAAGTCAGGACGCACGGTGCCCACTGCCTTCACCTGGTCGGCCGGGCACCCACCAGTCCTGACGACGGCAGCCACCACCTCCTCTTCCACCACGGAGTCGTCCAGGCCTGAAATGCGCAGACTTGCGCACTTGACAGGCCTGGACACTCGGGCCTCGTCCGCATTTAGGGATGCCCTGAGCTTCTCAGCCAGGGCGTCGGCGGACGAGCTGCTTGTTGCACCGGGTATCTCCAGCATCCGAGCCCCAGTTGCTGTGACTCTGAGCCGGAGGCCCCCGGTGATCCCGAGCTCCTGCAGGTCCACCGCCGCTTTCGCCTTAGCGAGCACGTCGCGGTAGGTCACGCCCCTCTGTTCCGCTTCCGGCTGTAGTGTAAGCACTACAGCTGCGGTCTTCGGGGCGCGAAGCCTAGCCGCGCCGTTTCGCCGCTGCTTCTGCTTCTGCGCCTTCTTCTTCTTAGCCGCCGCCTTGGCCGCTTTGCGCCCTCTCTTCCTTTCACCGACCACTTCCCACCCGGCTTCAGCCGTCGGAGGGTCAGGTGAAAGGGGGGTGGCGGCGGCTGGCGCTGGCGTCTTTGCCGCTTTGCCCTTCCTATGGGGGGCTTTCCTAGCCGGCGCCGGGCTTGCCTGTGCCGGTTTCGCCGTGGCCTGCGCCGGTTTCGCCGTGGCCTGCGCCGGTCTGGCCGGCGCCGTCTGCGCCGGACTCGGCGCAGCCCCGCTAGAGGGCTGGCTTGGTGGCTTCAGGCCAGAGGCAGCCGCGGCCGAGTACGAGGCCGGCCCCCGGCCTTTGCTTGCCGCCTTGGTTGGCGCCTGGCTTGCCGCCAGGGGCGGGCGCAGGACTTTGGCCTCCAGGACGGAGAACCGTGCCTGGAAGGCAGCCATTTCCTGCCGAACCAGTTTGAGAATTTGGTTCTCAACCGGCTCGGCATGGCTCGTCCGCTGCTGTGGCCCCTTTTTGGGTGCCCCCGGGGGACCGGCCCCACGCAGGCTGGCCAGGTCTGCCTGCAGCTTGCGGTTTTCCTCTAAGAGGAGCTCCGTGGCGGCTGTCAGGCGGGCAACTTCCGCCCGCAGTTGGGCCACCTCGTCCGACGCAGGAGGGGGCGCGAAGCTGGCCTCTGCTGCCGCAATTATGGTGGCTGCGGCTGTACCCACGGCCTTGAATTTGGAGGCCTTTTTGATCTTATAGGCCACGTCCTTGACCGCGGCCTCCACTGCCTCCGCAAATCTGGCCTTACGCTCCTGGTTGGAGCCGCCATCTGCATTTGCCTCCACGCTCGGGGAGACCTCCTCAGGGTCGGTAGTGACCGAGGGCCCCCCAGACTCACCAGCCTTCTGGGTCAGAGGGCCCTCGCCCTTTCCTCGGCCACGGCCACGCACTCCACCGCGCTCGCGCACTCCACCGCGCTTGCTGGTGGGGATCTTGCGTGCCGAAACCAGCTCCCCTTCGGTGGTTGACCCCTGGTCGTCCACCTGCCTGGGCCGCTTGAGGAAGGACTTAGCGTCCGCCCTCCTAGCAGCCCCAGCCCTCTCGCGGCGGGAGCTCGCTGAGCTTCCCGCGCTCGCCACACTCGATGCGGTGTCGGACTCGCACCCCGCATTTATGTTCTCCCTCTCTTCGTCACCCGATTCTCGGTCGGGCACCTGACAAGAGATCAGGTCTTCGAGAGACCGTGATCTAGTGGAGCCTCCTCGGCTCTTGTTGCCAATGACAAGCGGAAGATGGTTGTTAGCCCCCCCAGAGTACGATGGGCTTGACGGCCCCGAAGGAACCGTGGCGGATTCCCCAGCTGCTAAGCAGCTGGTACCGCCCTGGGGTATCGTTTTTGCAATCATCTTATTCATGTTTTGTTTTTCCTTTGAAGGGTGAGGTCCCTGTCTCCCACTCGCGATAGCCTAAGAGTGGTCACCAGAGGTCGGCTAGTTCCCTGGCGGGGCGCACTAATGACTGAGATACCCGTCAGCCATTCATCTCCTCGCGGTGCGCCGGCGCTTGAGATTCGGGGTGACTTTTTATAGAGGTTTTCTACCTCGCGGTCCGGGCGGTTAAGCCGAGACCCTCGGTCCCAACGCGAGTCGTGATCCACGACACTCCGGTTTGGGGTTACGATATCGACGGGGACAGAGAAGAAGTGCCTCCTCTGTCTGCTCGGGGCAGGGTGAGTGCACACCGAGCCCGCCCTTGCTCCTCCGCTGTGCCCTCTGCTTTTCAGAGCGTCACGCGGAGCAACGCACCGGTGGTCCGGGTTGGACCCCTCCCACGTCAGAATATTCGCCACGGACAGTGATCTTCCCCAAGGGATAGGAATTTCTTCCCATTACTCGGGGAATGCCACTGTCCGCGCCCAGGGTGCACCGGCCTAGCAACTGCTGCTCCCACTCAACGGATCCAGGAGAGCAGCAACCACTAGGCACACGTGGAGGTTTTCTGACTTTGCACCCCAAGATGGATGTATGGATGTTTGTCACTCTTTCACGTCAAAACAGCTGAACGGATCTTGATGAAATTTGGCTCGAACGTAGATTATAGTCTAGAATAACACATAGGATACTTTTTCTTCCGATATCACGCGGGCGAAGCCGCGAGCGCCAGCTAGTAAGGCATAAAGGTTAGTAGAGCGTATGTTAATACAAGGTACAGTGTCGCCACCTCTGGTCGTAAGTGACGACTGGATTCTGACATTTTATGCTAGGAGATAGATGATACTAATGTATTCGATTCATGTACCGTGCAAACCACCAAATCTATTAACTGCATAGACTTAGACGGTAGAGTTAATTTCAACTCGATTCGTCTACGTGTTTCTGAGATAAAGGGTCTTGACAGGCAGACGAACAAAAAGTGATCTAATAAGGGTTCAGTTGTTTTCCTTTTGAGGTGAAGAACCCAAAAAACTAGTTATGATGCGTGGAATACAGAAGACTATCATGCAACATAGATAAATGTATCTAGGATAAAAGTGCAATCCTAATATTAAAATCAAATTCCTGCCTTTGATAGTTTTAGCTTACAGCTATACCAGAAACACGTGCTTCTATAGGATACGAAGATTTCATAAATGCTTCTGCCCCAATACGCTACGTGCAAGGAACACAGTACAACCGATAAGAGATAGTACATCCAATTCAAAGAACGCCAGAATTATGTTCCTTTGCACAGCTATAACAAGCTCTTATTAATTCGTACAACGATTCACAATTACACTACAAGGAAATTGCGCGGCGTGGAAGGAATTTTGTTATTTCAATCAACCATAATTGCAAACCAACACAATATTATAATAGTTTTTCGTAACTTGACTTGTAGAGTACATACAAATATTAATCCGTGATTGAATTGACAGCCTAATTTATTTAAGTAGATGTAGTAACATACATCATTTAAATGACACTGAACCCCACACTCCTGTGTCGTGGGGTTCAGTCTCTTTCCTCTATATATATACAATTGTTTTTTTTTTAACAAACCTTGAGATTTTTTAACTTAAGAAAAAAATATTAAAAAGATTAAAATAGAGAAGTAGTATGAGGGTGTGACTGATGATGTGTGTTTACCGGCAAAGAATGCCTCAATTCTGAGGGGTCTACTACTATGGGAGCTTAAACTCTATATCACTGATTACATTAAATTCGTCTAATGTTACGAAGATTTTATCAAGTAGACTAGTAGACTTATTTCAAAATGGCCCCTCAATTGCGTTTAACTTGACTAAAATGGCAGCTGTTAGAACATACATAATTAAGCCGATAATATTATACAGACTGTATTTTTGTAATTATTTATTGTGATGTGATCAAAGCTCTGACTGACTAGAACGATTACTTTGCCAGCTCTCATTTTAATTAAGTTAGATTATAACACACATTCAACAACACCCCGTAGAATTTAAGAGAAAATTCCCCCACCAACGTTTCAGGTTTGAAGATTTTCATCTGCTCTACAATGTACAGTCATCAAAAGATATAATCATCTTTTTTGCCAGACTCGTCAGATACAGTTCAAAGTTGGTTTTAAAAAACCACGAATATTACGCTGACTGTACATTACGCAATCAATGTTTTTGATCAGTCAGAATAAAATGCACTGCGTTTAATAGGGTGTAAGGTAAATGCGCCGTATGACTTTTTTTATTTATTTTTTTCGTGTAAAAGTATGTTCGTACTTAAGCACATTCCAACTCACGTTTTCTATACATTTTTATAATTACTTATTGATCTATTAGTATGTCATACTGTTTTAGCAAGTTATGCTTATTGGTATATTTCATTGTTTTACCTATGTTTACATTAAACTGAATTTTAATATCTTGGCCTAATTTTTAAGAAAGTGTTAAATCGAAGTCGGAGAAATGATCTGTACCTCAGAAAAATCCTTATTTCAGACATCTATCTCTATATAAGATTTTTATGTAAATTACCAGAGCACCTGTAATTATTGATAGCGAGATAAATAAAAAAAATATTCTCATAATTATGATATTTCAATGTTCGAACGTGAGTATCACTGCTTTGGAATTTTGGATCTCTATTCTTTTACGTGCAAAAATTACAGACCTCAAAATTGCATTCAAATCAAATCAAAGTCATTTATTTCAATTAGACCATTACAGGCACTTTTGAATGTAAAAAAAATACATAATGTTAAACCTACAGTCCCGGTCACAAGACATAATAACTTGTGAAAGTACTGTAGTTGCCCATTCCAAAGCGTTGATCTCTATGGAGGAGAATGGGCAAGAAACTCCATAGACACTTTTTTTAATTAGAATATTCATTTCGACATACTTTCCGAAAAAAGCTATAGGTGTTTAATGCAATGGTTTTGAAACTCCATCATCACCAGCTTACAAGGCATTACCACAACGCGTTCCATTCGGTCAATGGGCACGCAATGCAAACATTTTCCGATTGTGAACGAATTAAACCGATGGCGATAACCGGGGCCGTAAACAAAGGGTTCCGTAACGATGGATTCGCGTGGAGGTTTTTGTCTTCAATGAATGCAAACTGTATGCTTGAGTGGTACAGCGGATATTTTTGCTTGCAGTTGAATAATACTAAATTGGTTTTTAACCTCTCAGGGACCGCCATTATTTACGTCAACTATCCGTCAAGCACCGCCGGGCGGGCTCTTATCGTAAGCGTTATCTTATTTTAAGACTCATCTTTACTACTAATACAGTTTTAAATCGGTCGGGGTTTGGTGGCACAAATTTGTGCCAGCGGGGCTCAACGGTTATACTTGTTTACTGGCACGTTTTTATGCCGCTGGGGCTCTAAAGGTTAAGAATTTGTTTAGCGACCAGTGCTTAAGCAAATCTCCATAAATGCCAAATAAAAAAATAAAAACTGGCCAGAGTTGGTTTCGCTCACTGAGGGTTCCGTACAAACTTTAGACATAAACAGCCATATCTTTTGACTGCGTGGACATAGAGGGTTTATATTTTCATAGTTTCAAGGGACCGCAGGCTTGAGTCTAAGGTTTCTAATTTAAGATCTGATTTGAACTCGATACCTCTACGCTTTCCCGAGATAAAGGGTTTTGACAGACAGACAGACGAACAACAAAGTGATTCCGATATACATTTGAATTTTGACTGATTATCGCAAGCGCGACTTCTAAGGATGAGGAAGTTCGATTACCGTGTTTTTATTTTTATTTTATTACTTTTAGGAAGGCTTACAGACTAATTAGTAATTACACAATAAAAATAAAAACACTAAATTATAAAATTGCTAATAACAAGCCCCCACAGATATATAACATTACGACTATAACTGAAAGTTAAAGTTACTTATGGTTTTTATTTGTAATTATACGTTAATACTTAAAACCTACATGCAAGTCTAAGGACCACCAGCCGGTGCTTCATTCACAAAAAACGATTTGGCTATAAGTTTTCTTACTGTGCTTGTTTTAGTGCAAAATAAGTCAATGTCATGTTCTTGAGATATTTCATTAAAGAAACGAGAGTGTTGAGCAAGATGCTATTGGGTTTTTCCATGAGAGGTTTCTCTTTAGCAACCACGGAGTCTGAATTCGTGCCCGGTTAATGGCAATAGGCTCGACCCCTATCACAGCGAAATGCGGGTGTATTAGACATTTCTCTGCCTTACCCTACGGGGATTTTAACCGTGATGTTATGTTATGCTGGAGATTGCTGGATTCTTCTATTGAATCAACCCTCTCTTAAGATGACACTTGACCGTCAAAATATAAAGTAACCAGAAACTATTAAGTTAATAAAGTTCTTCTGACATTTTCATTTGCACACTGACACATTATTACGCACATTTTCTTGATCTAAACTTGTTTTCCAGTAACCATACCAAGGTCATATTGACGGCACGGTTGGCGCAGTGGCTGAGCGATCGACTGCTGCGCTGCGTGTCGCGGGCTCGATCCTCGCACCGAACAAATATTTGTATGACCTACAGGTAGTTGTTTCGGGTCTGGCTGTTTGTGTATGTGAGTTTAAATGTTTGTAAACGCACCCATGATACAGGAGTAATTCCTAGTGTGGGGCAACGTTTTTAAAAAAAAATGTTCCAGTTTAACAGTTTTAAGAATATGCAAGTTTACGGAACAGCCGTATCGACCGGTATCGGAACGGAACTTATTTGAACTCCGGTATTCCCGATGTTACTGAGTTATGACATAGGAAAGCTTTTATCTCAGAGTATGCCCACGAATATCGCCAATTGCCACATTTTCCACCCTCTAGAGAGAGTAAAAAACTGGCGGAACGCAGAAAAGTAGATCTTGTAACATATTCTTCTTCAATATTTATCGGCGTTTTAAAATGAATTTTAATTCTGAGAATTCAGATTATAACATTTAATTTTACTTACTTATTTTTTCTACATTGTGTCCGGTCCACTGTTGTTGTTTTAATATTGACTGTTCCTGCTTATCAATATAACATTATTCACACGGTAAAAAGCTGTTGATATTATTATAATACTTCTTTATTATTACTTGCACACTATCAAGATATCCAAAGACATTTATTATATACTTACATAAAGTAAATTATTTTTAGTTTTCTATAAATAGGTGCAAAAAATATTTATACAGAAAATAGATTTCGCGGTCTAAAAAGGTCTTGTAAAAATATTTAACAAACCGCCATCTGTATTTACTTATTGTTACTACAAGTCTCGCTTACTAGCGTCTATGACGTGGAATTTCAACAAGTTTATTATGTCTCTGAGCCGTAGTTGAAACGCTTAATGCTTGTTCATGCCGAAACAAGATGGCGCTTTTACAAACTTTAAGTTGTACTAGAAAAGCACGAGATGGCAATACTATTGGTAAAAGGTTTTATTATTGAAAAAATCAAGGGTGACCCCTACTAGTACATAATATTTTTTTTAATATGTATGTTATATAAATAAATAGATTTTTCCAAAGCATGTTGGAATAGGCTCCCATACATCGGATTTAGCATGGGATACATGAATCAGTAATTTACATGGTGCTGCTGCCAGTTTGACCTCCTCAACCCAGTTAGTACTGGGTAACACAGGTTGTCACACCTAAAGGCCTACAAATGACAGCCGGGTCTAACAGCTTAACGTGCTCCCCGAGACACTGAGAAGGCTCAGTGTGTAATAAATGAATGTCAACATATACGCACCAACCTTTTTTTTATGTCGATGTGAATCCTCATGGATGTCCCCCGTCCGTGAAGAGGACGGGGTGGTCTGTCAGATTCTACTTACTAAAACCACACCGGTGTTCCTTTTCACAATTGTGTCATGCACCAACCTAGGCCAGCGCAGCTTAACCTGAAAATCGACTGAAGCGGCAGTTATTAGAAAAGAAATCAACCCTACTAATATTATATTTGCGAATCTTTGTGAAGATGCGAATGTATGGATGTTATGGATGTTTGTTACTCTATCACGTCAAAAAGGTTAAACGGATCTTGATGAAATTAGGCACAGAGGTAGATTATAGTCTGAAAAAACACATAGGAGTTTTTTTTCGATATCACTCTGGCGAAGCCGGGGGTCCAGCTAGTAATCTACAATATCTCCCCAACTGGTATACAGCCTCCACTCACAAATAGGTGTACTCTGCTCATTCTCTACGTCTTTTTATAAACAAAATGAAATGAACAGAACAATAAAAAGTATTTGTTGCAAGACCCCTGTCACTTTCTATCAATATCGAATAAAGTATTCCGTTTCCAATTCAGTTATCGACAGGGGTTAATTGGTTCATAGCGATGGCGCGTCACTCGCAATTTATTGAAACATGAAACGGTAAAAGCAATAAAATTGAGATTCTAATTCACTGAAAATGTTTTCGATTCCTGTCACGTTCTTTGAGCAAATGGACTTCCATTTAGAGATGTCCTTGAAGAGCTGGTGGGTGGCGAACACTTAGACAGATAGAACTATAGGGTTCAGTTCGTGAATAGAAATTTCAACGAACTTTAAATGTTTATAGATCTAAATATTTCTGCAGTAGATATCGTAGATGGCGAAATATTCTTTACTAGCTTCTTCGTCTTCTTCTTCGCGACTTCGTCTGCGTGGCATAGTTACTTTGGACTAGCGCTCACATTAACCCGCGTGATGATCGAAAAAAATATATCTTTCTCTCCCCTTTACTTCCCTTTTTCTCCTCTCCCCCCCATTTTCTTACAGCCTATGTCCGTCTCCAGGGTCGCAACTATCTCTGTTCCAAAATTCATCAAAATCCATTTAGGCGTGAAGACGTTACAAACATTGCAAACAAACTCACTTCCGGTTTTATAATACACTAGCTTTCGCCCGCGGCTTCGCTCGCGTTAAATTCGGTATAACACACCAAGCAGACCTGCAGTTTTTGCTCTTGCGCCTGATTGATTTGTAATAGCAACGCTAAGTTTTCCCTTTTCTTCCCTCGTTCTCCCTCATATCCCACTTTTTTTAAATAAAAATTAGCCTATGTCCGTCTCCTGGTTCCCAACTATCTCTGTACCAAAATTCATCAAAATCGGTTTAGCCATTAAAGCGTGAAGAGGTAACAAACAAACAAACAAACAAACAAACAAACAAACTCACTTTCGCTTTTATAATATTATATTATATTATAATATTATATTATAGTAAGGATATTATCTAGTAAGGATTTCACAATAACTGAATATAACTAAGATAGTTGTAAAATTTTGAAGGGTTAGGTAGAAAGAGGTGATCCCAATAGTTATTATTTGCCAGTTATGTTTTAAAGTCCCATGTGAAAGAGGGCGAGCTTATTGCCATCAATCGAACACTAATCTAGACTCCGTGGCTGCAACGGAGAGATTCCTGATTTAGGCACCTATTAACACTTAACCTGACCCAGGAATCGAAACCAGGACCTGGTGTTCAGCAGTCGCTCTCGCGACCACTAGACCAACAAGGCAGTCAGTTGTAAAACTATCTTCCTATTTCCTATTAATATTATAATCCTACTATCCTACTTTCTACTAAACCTACTATTAATTATTTATCCTACTAACAAAACGGCTGAATTGATCTTGTTTAAATTTGGCACAGAGATAGATTAGAGTCTGGAATAATACATAGAATACTTTTTTTTTCGATCATCCCGCGGACGAAGCCGCGGGATGATCGTCACTTTTTTTAGTAGATAGTCTTGTAAAATTATCTACTAAAAAAGTGCGTCAAATTGATAACCTCCTTCTTGTAGAAATCGGTTAAAAATGAAGAATACCTACGCGACACTAACAAATGAACCAAACGACTAGACAAGCTAATGACTATCCACAAATTATGAAGCTAGCTGTCCTTGACCCTGCTTTAAATGCTCACTATGAACGTCTTACAGAACATTTGAGCGTAAAACGTATAGCCGTGCTCATTCCCACACACACAGAAAAGCGAGGTCATGTCGAAATGGAAAACATTAGCTAACGTACAATGGACCCCATAACGACTAATTACTTCTGTATTACACAATGTTAGTCAAATTACTCACCTCGTTTTAATGATCCACTTCATTAACACACTTTCAACTATTTTACAGTAAGCAAGAAATTTTGGGTTTTGGCTTATAGAAGTAAAAGTGTAAATGAGTCATGTTTGAGTAGCTTGTGGCTAAATGGTAAAAGCTACACGGGTCGATCTTCAGGATTAAGCCATGCTTGCCTAGGCTTGTCTGTGGATGGGTGACAACTCATTGCATGCGAAGTTTCCTCCATGCCTCTGAAAGCACGTTAAGCCGTTGGTCTCTGCTGTCACTTGTAGATCTTTGACACTTTCACAAGAAGTACCGTTTTACCTAGTACTAACTGTGTTGTAGATAGAGGTTGAACCGTCAATCGCTCCATGTAATAAATAACATATATGATATTCCGTCAGGTAAGACTGGTAACGTACGTATAATACATACATAGTTTCTACTTTAATATGTACATAATTTGTTGTGCAAGTAATGAAACCGCTAATGTAATAATGTAGTACCCACGGCGAGAGCATGGGTTCGCAAGCAAATTGCCAGCAACCCGAATATGGTCACCGTGCAAGCGGTGCCACAGCAGCAGGCAGCGACAACCAATCAATACATGTAAACGGTAAATGGTTGCGTGTACCTAAGTGTTGTGATAAGAAGAAGAAATTGTTATGTGTTTTAGATGTGTACCTATAGCTTTAGTTTATAATGTTATTATAATAAGATTATTTCTGCTAAAGGGGGGAATGGTGTAGGGACAACAATTGTAAATGCGTGCGTAAGCATTTATATGTAAGTGTGCGCGTCTAGGTAGGTAGCGGCGGCTGCGCCCGCCACGTAAGTTCAGTCGTGAATATACGGTCCTACCATTACAACGTTTATCATTATTCGCTCAGCGGATACACAATAATTCCTAAACATTGTAACAGGCTCCGAACTCCAGCGTTCATATTCAATGCGAAATTGATTACTGATAATAGCTGCAAATCTACAATTGGTGATATCCATGTCAGTCCACCTCATGGTCAATATTATTCCATATACTTAGGAGGAGACGCCTCAACAAACAAGTTCAGCATATCAATCTTACGATGGAGAAGACCGCTTTGCTTTTTTCGTTTAGGTTTTCGTCAAATAACTACGCTCTCTCTAGGCGGAGCGATAGGAAGCGTCGAACTTTTACTGACTATAAGCCCTACATGTTCTTTCTTTTGCCCTTTGTGTTCTCTATCGAACAACCCGCAACCCGGGCAGAACACCGGCACTTGTGAATATAATTTCCGCAAAGCCACGGTCTACTTTTGTGGCGACTCTACTTTACAGAGCTTGTGCACACACAGTAACATACATAATTGCAATGGATGAGAACCATGACAAATGTTGCGGTTGACCATAAATTGCATCATCCTACCTACTTACAAGAGAAAACATGATTAATGTAGTTACTCCCGCAGCCATTAGCTAATAACTTTGCAAGTACAGTAACACCTTAATTAGCAATTGAAAAACTAAAAAAGGAACACTAGAGAAGATACTGCATAGAAACTGAAACTAGATTAGTTTTAATATAAATCACATCATATTACAAATGCGAATGTTTGTGAGATGTATGCATGTTTGTAACTCTATCACGTCAAAATTGCTGAACAGATCTTGATGAAATTTGGCACAGAGGTAGATTATAGTCTGGAATAACACAAAGGATATTTTTTTTCGATATCACGCAGGCGAAGCCGAGGGCGCCAGCTAGTATCACATAATATCACGCATGTAGTCCCCCAAGAGTTAGGCTGAGCTGTAACTAATACTTCACCCACATTTCCCAGTTTTGTTTAAGTCCCAAATAAAAGGGGCGAGCCTATTGCCATCAGAGACACAAATCCAGAATCCGTGGGGGCTACTGAAAAAAATCATATTCCTGAAGACACCTTGCCCAACCCGGTAATTGAACCAAGAACATGCAATACATGCATGCTCAGCCGTCACGCTTGGAGCCACTTGACCAACGAGGCCAATATCAGTAACATAAAACTAAAGAGAAAACAAGAAATAATTCTGATAAAGCTATATATAATCTTATTTTCAGAAAATCGGAATAGCATTGGAACCTTTTTCTTGAAAAATGGGAAAAAGCCAATCGTAGTTTTTATGTGTAGCCTGAGGATACAATTCTTACTTCATCGAGCAACGCTTACAAGTTACCTAAAGCTCACAATAACATTATGTACTTGTAAGCACACATTTTCATCTATTACTTTCCTGACTTCTCTGAATTAAAGATTTTATTCCGTACGTTAAATAGTTAAGGAAATGACAGCGCGCTCTTTAGTCGATCTTTAGTTTAAGTCGCGCTTGCCTGAACTGGTGAGTGGATGGGTGACCACCCATTACATAACGAGTTTCTTTCGTGTCTCGGAAATCATATTAAGCCGTTGGCTATAAAGCAAAAGGGCCTGCCAGAGCCACCGCCTGCCGGGGTTGCTGGTTGTTCGAAAGCCCCGGAACATAAAGGGCAATAGAAGGAACATGAGTGGGTTTTAGTCAGTACAAGTTTGAGACACTCTCCCCGCTACGCCCAGAGCGAGGGAAGTTATATGATGATTTCCCATACGCAAAAGAAAAATAGCCGTTGACTGTCAATTGAAGAACGTTTACAGCCGTTACAGGTAGTCAGTGGCCCGAGTGTCTTACAACCAGTCTTACCACGGAATATCGTATTATCTAGAACTAGCTGGAGGTCAGATAGGCAATCGCGCCATATAAATTACTGGTTTTCGGTTATATCTGAATAGACTGGAAGTCGATATTTGGAAAGAAAGGACTAGGCAGACGATGATGATGAATATAATCAGTTCCTAAGAGCCGGCTAGTTATCACGGGTCGCCTGTATGTAATTTAAGGTTCAATCAACTGCATTATTATGCTCCCATTCACTGAAACCTATTCGTTCATCCATTCGTCGAAACCCACCTTTATTTCTTTACCAAGATATCGTTTGCTATGTAGCTGTCGTAAATTGAACTCTAACTTTTCAATATGAAGGGCGACTGATATGAAAACAAGTTTTGCTTTTTTCGTTAGTGCCTGCTAGCGTATGCAGGGCACGTTTCGGCTCTGGGTCGGGAAACTTCAGGAATATTTCGGACAAAGGCGTACTTGTTCGAAGATCGGATCGAAAGAAAAAAGATTTCCCGGAGCACCGGAATCAGGTCTTACAACCAGTTATTTTTAATAAATTGGCCTTTGGCAGATCGAAGATAGCATTTTCTTTTTGAAAAATAGCCAGAAATAAGTTATTTTATTTTATTAAAATATAGGTAACATAACTACAAAAAGTCGACTATCGTTTGAAAAATAAATACAGGTGCAATGAGAACAAAAGAGTCCAAGTTGGATGTGACCATAACAAACAACTTCTTAACCACTAGTTAGTCATCATTGCAGGTGATTGTTCTAGCTAAATTTATCAGCAATGATTTATCATTTGATGGGAAGAGATTTCTCGAATGTCAAGAGGTGTCATCAATGGTCCTGAGCCTATTTGTGTGGGGGACGTTCTTTTGAGGGCTAGATCTATTCGGTAGGACTGTTTATCCTCCATCTGACAACAGTACCAATACTTTCAACTTAATCATATTTTATGACCGTTCTTAGATTCAATAGATATTAATATCTCAATTGACCTCGTCTGGAAATATGAGTCCAACTTCGCACGTTATGAAGTAAACAACTAAACACCCACACTCCATATAGATAAGTTAAGAAGCTTACATAGTCGCGTGTAAAGGGATCATTAAGCAGAAAATAGCTTTGAATTTCGCTCAATGTTTGTACGAATACACAAAACTTCTTCTCACATGACATACATTCTGTAAATAGAAAAACTCAAATTTAGAAAAGACGGATACAAAAATTTTTAAAAAGATCTTGCATTCGAAATTTTAAAATTCGATTAACCGTCAAATCGTCCCATCCCTATAATTTCTAACAAACAGCTTTAAAACTGATTAATTGAGGCTCGGATGGCGCCACCCGTCGCTTCAAAGGCTCAGAGGGTCAAATCTTGAAATTATTACATTTAAACTTTCAAGTGGTGTATGATTAAAACTTGGTTTATTATTGAAACGTCACAAAAGGGAAAGTTTCTGACACTGACATTGATAGGTATCGAAAAGATATCGATAAGATCAAAGAGTTTTAAAAGAAAAGGTCAGGTATTGGATTTCATTTTCATTAAATGCTTTCTCGTAATATAACTGACACATAATATATGTATATTGATACGGGTTACCACAGGCGTATAAAGGGTGTTACCCTTAATTTTTTTTAAGGTTCAGGGCCCTGAGATACAGATGTGTGTGTGCTGTATAATATGTAATAAAAAGTAAATATGCAGATTTCATGGCTGTAGATAATTATTAGACTAAAATGATTTTTGTGTAAAGCAAGTTTTTAGGTTAAATTCTAGGATTTATCCGAGAATTTCAAATCGGCCGAACCATACTGGGACGGCGTGACGTCCTATTCATAACGACGCTTGCTGCCTCATAATTGATTTAGCTTTATAATTAAGGTGAAAGTAATTCAAAAGTACTTTACTGTTATACCTTGAGTGCCTATACCCTCCTGGTCTAGTATAGGTCTCTAAATAATTCCCAAAATACTGAAAAAAGACAAAATCAGTTTTTTTTAAGGAATATCAAAGACTTTTTATCCTTACTGTACGGGCAGCAGCTCCGCACACTGAGATGTAGTGTGTAGGTGGACGAATCACACGGGATGTGTACAGGAAATAAAATCACTGTTTTGTGTCCGTAAAATGATTGACCGTTTATTATGTAAACATTAAAATATATAATGGCTAAAGTAGGTGAATTGTGGCGGGCGTAATAGCCTAGTCAGCGAATATACATAAATCGGTGAGTTAGCCACTGCTTGTTCAGGTAAAAACTAAAACAATTAATATCATGTGGCGATGCTCGTACATCCTGCCAACTATAAAAGTACATATAACAAGTAAAAATACATTATCAAAAAGTAAGTAAAGTATGTAAGTAAAGTTATTAGCAGGTTCTACGCTCGCTTCTAACTGGTATTGGCGACGTTTCGCGATCCACCTGGTTGCTGTTAGGAAGATGTCCGGATACCTCTTCTAGTGTATCTGCCTGTGTTTGTTCTCTCCCAGGAAGGTCCCGTTGAGTATGACTTGGTACCATCTCTATGTCTTCCGTGTGCGCCTGCGTTGCTGTTCTGCTTCCTTGAGGTAGATGGAGGCAGCGTGCTTTTATTTGAAAATATACCCATATGCTGAATATTGTTGCAGAGGTTATCATACAGCCGTATAGGACGTAGTGATGTTGCTCCGCCTCCACGGTGTTAGCTAGTTGGACGTCCTGTTGTTCTTTAACCAGCTCAATTTTTCTCTTAAGACTCTTTATTTGTTCTTCATGTGTTTCAATTTCCATGTCTGTTATGTTTGTAATTTGACTGTTGCTTCTTACTAGTTCGTTTAGGTTTATCTCTGGTACGTAGATCTCTTGCTCATTTCCTAAATCTATTGTGCTTTGCATATTGTAGTGCGAATGAATTAGATGCTTATCGCCGCGCATCATGCAACCTGTTGCTAAGGTGATTATGCCTGTATTTTGTAGTTTCTGTGACGTAATACCAGCTGGACAGAAAATGCGCATAGTGCATTCCTCGCAACACGTAAACAACCAAGCCCCCTTGCTGTGCAGTTTTTTCCATTCATTGCTGCAACTTGATACCTCAGTGCGGCAGTTTGATACTCCTCGATTGTTTATTATGTCGGCTTCGCACATTTTTGTGGCTGTTTTGATACCATATATCGGTAGGTCAAGGTTACATAGCAGCAGCTGATTTGTGTTTACTTGTGTGCATGATGAAAGATGTCGTTGATCCAGTGGTATCATCATGTCCATTTTCAAGTTGACGGCTATGTATTGAGTTGTTGGTAATATATTAATCATGGAGGCTCCCTTTATGCTGCGGATTGGGGTGACTTCGGTTAGTTCATATTGTTCGTCTGCTACTAAAGGGATTTTCACTTCGAAAATAATAAAATCTTCGGTTAGTTTTCCTTGCACACTTGCTAGTTTATACATTTCTCGGATGCACTTGAATTTGTTTGAGCAGGGTAGAGATAATCCTTTTGGTACTTGTCCCGATATGATGTTCAACTGTTTTTCGAATGCATCGGGTTTCAGCAAGTGAGTGTCGACTTTGCCGTGGCGAAGATCTGTAACTAGGTTAATCAGCATGTCTTGTATTCTCCGCAAGTTTGCTACCATCATGTTTGCGGCAAGTGCAGTTGCAGTAAGGAAAGTAGCTTGGTCTTGTTCAGATTTCAGCTGTTGCAGCGAGTCTCTGAGACTTTTGTTGATGACGATGAATTGTCGGTTCATTACTTTCTCGTTCCTCTTCAGGAGGTTGTATTCCCCTTCGATTATTGAAGTATGTTGTTTGTAGAGATTGAACAAGTGGTCTTCATTACTGTGTAGTAGTTTGATGTCGTTGTGGTATTTTTCGGCAAATTTGTCATCAAGTACACCAAAGAAAGAGTTGGCAATGTTCCCAATTCCGTTTATGAAGCCTCGCTTACTGCGTCTTCCATGGTCAGATTGTAGTACTTCGTTGTAGTGGTTGAGCTCGTTTAGTTCGTGCTCTAGTTGTGTGGATATAGTCAAGTACGCTATATTTCGCTGGCAAAGTCCATGTAGTTGCTGGACGTATTGTTCAACTGCAGAAATGCTTTTCCAGTACGTCGACATGTTGTAGTACACCACTAGTCTCCATTCGTCTTGTATTATCTGTAAGTCTGCGGCTTTGTCAAAGTATACAAGACGGGTAGGGTCTAGGGTTGTTACATTGACGACTTGTTGCATGGACGGTGTCACACACGTCCCCATGAGTACTAGTAACGTGCTTAGGTACTTGAGGACGTTACAGCTGGAAACACCCTTCCGTTCCTGTCTAGGGTTCCCCCGACGTTGTTGTTGTGATGTTGATGAAGTCGCCTCTGGTTGTTTATTGTTCGAGAGTTTTGTTGGTTTGTTTTCGGTATTATTCCCTGTTTCAATGGGTAACCGGGACAATTTTGTTACGGGTCTCTTCATTATGTTGGATTTAGTTTTGAGTGTGACGACTCGGACTAAGTTGTCTGGTCCCGGGTGCGTGTCTATAACTCGCCCTAATAACCATCGGGTGGGAGCCACTTGTTCTTCTTTTATAAGGACGACGTCGTCCACTTCAATGTTGTGTGAACTTGTGTGTTGGGGTTTGCCATTTTCCTCGTAGTTGTAACGTTTGTAGGTAGTCTTTGGACCATTTCTTCCAAAATTCCTTGTACATGTTTTCTGTCAAGCGCCATCGTAAAGTTAACTGGCTGTTATCACCCTCTGACGTCATGGGAGGTGCCAGAACCGGTCCACCGACTAAAAAGTGGCCTGGTGTCAAGTAATCGATGTCGTCGAGGTCATTTGTTAGCGCGACAAGTGGCCTCGAGTTGAGGCAGGCTTCAATTTGTACTAGCAAAGTATTAAATTCTTCGTACGTTAGCTTTTGTTCACCAAGAACTCGTTTAAGATGGTGTTTCATGCTCTTGACTGCAGCTTCCCACAATCCTCCCGCTGTTGGCCAAGATGGAGCGTTAAAGTGCCATTCAATGCCACTCTCGGAAGTGCTGTTCATGATGTCGTCGTTGATTAGAAGCTGCATAGCCTCCTGGCGTTCTTTGGCTAGTGCTTTTGCTGCTCCGACAAAGTTTGTTCCGTTGTCACTGTACATGTGTTTTGGCGTTCCTCGTCGTGAGCATAGCCGCTTCAATGCTGCGAGGAATGTTACAGTGCTGAGATCTGACACCAGTTCGAGGTGTATAGCTTTTGTACATAGACAAATGAAGATCGCGATGTAGGCCTTAACTGTTTTAATGCCGCGACCTTTGTTAGCCTTTATTTCAACGTGTCCCGTGAAATCCACGCCTGTGTGTGTGAATGGCCGTGACGGTGTAACTCGAGGTGTAGGTAAGTCTGCCATTTGCTGATTGCTGCGTAGCGTTTTGTAGCGATGACAGGTGACACATTTATTAAGTTGCTTCTTGATTGGTTTCATCCCGCCAAGTATCCAGTATTTGTTACGAAGGTGTCCCAAAGTGAGCCTGGCACCGCCGTGGAGAGTGTTCTTGTGGGCTTGGTCAATCAAGAGTTCTGATAGCTTGTGGTTGCTTGGTAAAATTATCGGATGTTTTTGGGAGTTGCTTAACTCGGCATGTTCAAGTCTTCCTCCCACTCGCAGAATGCCTTGTGCGTCTAGTATTGGGCTCAAACTCAACAGTTTGCTTGTGGCCCGTACCTTATTGTGTTTGTATAGGTACGCTATTTCATCGCCAAAGGTATTGTTCTGTGCAGTTTTGACGAGCAGGTTTTGAGTGTGCACTATGTCTGCTGTAGTTAAGTGTGACATACGGTTGGCTCGTGTTGCGTCACGCGAGTTTTTTATGAATCGTATGATCCAGCTGATGACTCGTGTTGCATAGGTCATTGAGCTATATTTTTGCAGTAGTTGCTCGATGAGTGGCGCATGTATTGTTTGTGTTGCGCAAGTTTGACCTCGTTTCTTGTATTCTTCGTTCGTTGTAAATATTCCTTGTTTGGGTATGTTGTTGTTTTGGAGCCAAGAAGGGGCTTTCCACCACAGTTCGTGCCCTATTAAGTCTGATGGTGAGATTCCTCTGCTGGCGCAGTCCGCTGGATTATCTTCGGACTTGACATGTTTCCAGAAGTTGGATGGAGTGATTTGAATTATTTGGGTGACTCTGTTGGCTACAAAACTCTTCCAGCGACTCACGTCTCCATGTAGCCAGCCAAGCACCACCATGGAGTCTGTCCAGCAATGTATGGTGGCTGTCTGCGAGTTAATCGAGGTTTTAACTTTTTCGATCAGTCGAGCTAGTAATAATGCGCCACATAACTCCAGTCGTGGCAGAGAAAGAGGGTTTTTCTGTGGGGCTAATTTTGTTTTAGCTGCTACTAGCCTGATCAACTGTTGACCTTCTTTATCGGTGGACTTGCAATATATGACGCATCCGTAAGCTCTCTCGGATGCATCACAGAAGCCATGAAGTTCGAAGGGTTGTTGGGTGTCGCCGACCCAGCGTGGAATGGTTATGTCGTGGATGTGTGCGAGCTGATTGCGGAATTGCTCCCATTCTTGCTGTATAGTTGGTGGGAGGTGATCATCCCAGCTCATTGCTGTTGTCCAAGCATGTTGAAATATAAGCTTGGCTTTCACTGTAACCGGTGATAGCCAGCCAAGTGGGTCGTACAGTTTTGATATGTCCGACAGGAGTGTGCGTTTCGTGTTGACGTCACGTTTGTTGCAGAGTGATATTTGTTTGTAAGTAAACTGATCTGTGCGCGGGTTCCAAGTGATGCCTAGAGTTTTGTTTGTGTCTGCGTCTTTGAAGTCGAACATTTTTTGGCTTATCAATTCTTCTGGCAAGCCTTCGAGTAGGCGCGTTTTGTTGCTAGCCCACTTTCGTAAGTTGAACCCACCGCCCTTCAGCATTGTTATAAGTTCACCCTGAGCTTTCTGTGCTGTTGTGAAGTCGTGACATCCGCCTAGTAAGTCGTCCATGTATAGTTGATTGGAGAGAATAGCCGCCGCCAAAGGGTACTGTGCGCCATCATCCTTGACCAATTGCTTTATGGTTCGCATTGCCAGAAAGGGTGCGGACTTGGTGCCGTATGTTACTGTAGTCAGTTGGAACTCTTGTAACGGCTCTGTTACTGCATCTTTCCACACTATTTTTTGCAAGTGTTGGTCTTTTTCTTGAATACGTATTTGTCGGTAGAATTTCTCAATATCCGCTGTGTACACGTATTCAAACGCCCTCCATCGTAGAATCATAGCTTGTAAGTCTTGTTGTAAGTTAGGCCCGCATTCCATCAATTGGTTTAGACTGTGTCCCGTGCTAGTGGTTGCTGATGCATTGAACACCACTCGCAGTTTGGTTGTCGTTGAATCAGGTCTCATTACTCCATGATGGGGTAGAAAACAGCTCGGTGTGTCCGGCTCTGTGCACTTTTTCATATGTTGTAGAGCTTTGTATTCGTCGATGAAAGCCTTGTAGTTAGAAGCGAGTGTTTCGTCTCTAGCTAAACGTTTTTCCAGTTGCTTGAATTGTGCGACTGCTTGAGGTTTTGATCGTCCCAAATTGTGTTCGAAGTTGGTCTTCATGGGGATTCTAACTTCGTATCGCCCGTCTTCTAGTCTTTTTGTTGTGTCAGTGTACAGTCTCTCGCAGTACTCCTCTTCGGCACTTGTAGACTTGTTGTCCGATGTTATCTCTTCAATTTCCCAAAAGCGAGAGATATCGTTAGTGTCTACCACGACATGACAGTTGAACGTGTTCGTGTTTCCAACTAATACCCAGCCGAGCTTAGTTTGTTGTGCTATAGGTGCGTATATGTTTCCTCGAATGATGCTGCTCATGACTATGTCGCCATATACTCCGGCATCAAGCAGAATGTCGATTGGCCTTGATAAGTTGAAATGTGGGTCGGCCAGGTTAATATTTTCTATGTGAGGCCAATCTTGTTTTTCGAAGGAGTAGTTAGGTAGGTTGTTGAGTAGTTTAGCCATTACTAGTGCCGGCGTTGAAAACTCGTAATCTCCGTAAAGGGACTGACAGTCCAGCTGAACGGTCCCGTTGCTCTGGCTGGCAAATGTTCCGATTCCCGACACCGTTGAGTTGTGGTTGCGTCGCGGAAGGCCAAGTCGTTGCACAGCAGATTCTGTTATAAGGTTTAGTTGGGAGCCTTGATCTAGAAGACATCTGAGTACGGTGTAAGTTCCATCTGCGGCCTTTACTTTGAGTTGTACTGTAGCTAGTAGAACTTCGTTAAAATTTCCTGACACGTGATTAGTTTTTCGCTGCGAGTTAGTCACGTTGTCGGTCAGTTGACTTGACGACAGTGTCGCTGACGTAGTATCACGGGTTAGGTCATGAAGCGTGGTGTGATGTGCGCCGTTGCATACTTTGCACCTTTTTTGCGAGTTGCATTTCTTTCCGTTGTGCGGATACATGCAATTTTTGCAAATATTCAATTGCTCAATTGTCCTAATTTTTATGTCTGGCGTCATATCTTGAAATGCTTTGCAGTAGAGCAAGATGTGATTGGTTTTGCAGACGGGACAATTTCTGTCAGAGCTTGTATGATTTGCCTTGGGATAGCGTCTGTATCTGTTGTACGCATCCCTTTGTACTGTTGTCGTCGGACTCCCTTTGTTTGGAGACGCGTCGGCATCTGTTTGTTTGTTTGGTTTGCTTGTTTTCTTCACCACTGATTCCAGCGCCGTGAACTTTCCTTCGATGAATTGGATAAATTCTTTGAAATCCGGAAGCCCTCTTGGACTTTTCCTTGCCTCCATGTAATCAGAATAGGTCTGAGTGTCCAGTTTTCCCGTCAGGATATGAACCAAAATCGGGTCCCATGATGTCGTGTCGATGCCCAAATTACGCAACGCGTGCACGGTTTCGAGACTGGTGTCGTGTAGGCGCTTCAACTCGTAAGCGTTTTGATGTTGAATCGTATGTTGACTCATCAGAACATGCATTTGTTTGGTGAAGAGCAGCTGCAAGTTATTGTACCTATGGTGGAGAATTTCCCAGCAGGAGTCGTAGTTGCTCTCGGAAACAGGCAAATGTTGCACAAGGCGTTCAGCCTCCCCTTTTAGCTTCCCTTTCAGGTGCTGCATCTTCTGCCCCTTCGAGAGGGAAGGGTTGTTGTGGATAGCCGCAATGTATAGATCAAGGAATGACGGCCATTGTGTGTAATTACCAGAGAATACTGGTATTTCGATCCTCGGCGCGCTGTCCCGTTGTTGGACAGTGAGGTTGAGCTTGCGGTTTAGGTCTCGCTTTGTGCACTCGTACGTTTCTTCATACTGCGAGAATTCAAGCTCGTAGTTGACGTCGCTACCGACGAGAATGTTGTCGAGCTGCCAGTGTACCTCGTCAATCACCCTCCATCGAGATTCGAGGGTCCTGAGCTTGTCTTCTATATCCCATTTTTCGATAATGTCAGCAATACACAAATTGCTGGTGAAACGAGAGAAGGCTCGGAAGTTGGTTGCTTGTTGATTTTTGAGCTCGTCTGATTTTGAAAGGACTCCAGTGTTCTTGTTCTCTTCACCTTGGTGACTCGCGAGTTCCGAAGTGCAGGTAGGCCATGTTTGCAGCTTACGTTGTATGCTTGAGTATTCCGCCTTGACCATGTCATACACCTTTGTAGTGTAATATATGTCGGTCTGGTCTGTGGCGCCTTGTAATACGCCATGGTTCATCTCAAACTCGTTCCAGTGCGCCTGGAGGGTATCCAGTCTACCTCGGATGTATGTTGCGGTTTTGCGGCCAGGGCCATCCTTTCCGAAGTTGACACCAATTTTACGGATGCCCTCTGCGATGATTCCCTGCCGCTTCAGAAGTTCTTGTTGTCTAGCGTCCATAGTTGTTATACGAGTATGTATGCGTATTGTTGATGGACGTTAGCCCTGTTAACTTCACTGTTGAATTGTTAGGATGTAGTTCCCGAACCACCAAATGTTGATGTTTCCTGTGGCGTTACAGATTCGAAGGAATCTCTCCGTACGATATTGAGCGCCTTCTCAATCTGACTGGGGCGATCCGCTTGTGGAAGACCAGTCAAACCGATTCGCTATCGTAAGTAGAAACACTTCGTTCCTGTACGGCTTGTAGTACTGTTTGCTCCAGGAGTGGCGATCCGGCTCGAAGGACCAAAAATGTACGGGCAGCAGCTCCGCACACTGAGATGTAGTGTGTAGGTGGACGAATCACACGGGATGTGTACAGGAAATAAAATCACTGTTTTGTGTCCGTAAAATGATTGACCGTTTATTATGTAAACATTAAAATATATAATGGCTAAAGTAGGTGAATTGTGGCGGGCGTAATAGCCTAGTCAGCGAATATACATAAATCGGTGAGTTAGCCACTGCTTGTTCAGGTAAAAACTAAAACAATTAATATCATGTGGCGATGCTCGTACACTTACTTAATATTATAAAAGCTAAAGTGAGTTTGTTTGTTACTACTTTACGCCTAAATGGCAAAACCGATTCTGATGAATTTTGGTACAGGGATAGTTGGGACCCGGGAGACGTGAAGTGAGAAAAGGGGGAGAAATTTTATATGGGTCTTTTTGCAGTTTTCAAGGTAGGAAGGTAAAAATCAGTACACACACTCTTTGTTACCAACGAAAAATACCTGCAAATCAGGAAAAGGGAACCCCGTGTTATCCCGAATTTAAGCGAGCGAAGCCGCGGGCAAAAGCTAGTGTTTAATAACAGATCTTTCCCTTCTCCATTTTGCAATATTTTCGTGTCTGTGTAATGTTTTGCCCTTTTAATATGACACTTAAGTCTCATAAGAAAAATGTAATAATTCACGTGTGTCTGTAAGAACGGCTGCAGATTGATATACAAGTACATACAGACTGCATAATAGTTACGGCATTTGTCATTAAGTGCACTTAAAGTTCATTGTCCCTCGTTCTATCAATTGAGTAAGGAGGGAAAAGGGACTTTAAACTCCACATGGTATTCCCAGACGATGCTCCTGCCTGGAGCCGTTAATGATAATATATTATGCATAAAATTATATCGTACCTTTTTCCTAGTTTTAATGAAAATGGTGCCCATTCTTCTCCATAGAGATCTACGCTTTGGAATGGGTAACTACAGTACTTTCACAGTTATTATGCCTAGTGACTGGGACTGTAGCTTCATTTTTATTGTTGTCAATATTTAGCCAATATTTGGCCTACTTGAAATAAATGATTTTGATTTGATTTGATTTGGAACATAATTAAAAAAAAACTCAGAGTGATACGCTCACCGAGGGTTCCGTAAAAACTTGCTACGTATCTATTGACTGCATGTACTTAGAGGGTTGATTTTCACAGCGTAAAGGGACTAAATAGTTGAGTTTATGGTTTTAATTTCAACTGCCTTCAGCAGCCAGACAGACGCACAACAAAATGATCCAAAAAAAAATCGTTTTTTTTCTTTTGAGGTATGGAACCTAAGAAAGTATTCGTTCTCATCGATCTCGAATAAAACATCTTTAACATGATTGAAGATGTAAACCTTGAACTACAAACAACGTTTTTTTCCAATATCTATCAAATAATAATACATAACATAAACAGAAAATATTTTTCAGAGAGAAACTCCATTCGATCCAGATTTCAATCCGCTCTAATCGTGCCCACAGGGTGAAAGCATTTACTAAAGAATTGTCGTTTACTCTCAGACCCACTGACATTTAAGTTTATTTACGAGAGCGAAAGAAATTGTAAATAACAAAGTATCCCTGAAACGAAGAGTTGTAGACAAGAAATCTATCGTTACGTAACATAACGCCTGTAATTTCCGAAGGTTTGGACAGAGGTGTGACTAATAATAGACTCACATTTGGCTAGTAATGTTTCATTATTGTCTTGAATCGGGCACAAATTCAAACTGCGGACATGACTGAGAAATCCCAAACCAGACCTTGAAAATCTTTAAACTGACATGATCACTAACATTATTATTACACTTAAAACGGGTTATTTACCATATTTGTTATTTATTCTGAGTTTCCGATATTTCAGTCAACCGTGATCATGGCATTTACAACATCGCTAAAATATCGGAAACTCAGAAGAAATAACAAATCCAGACCTTATGCCCAAGCGGAGGGGCCACCGCCTGCCGGGGTTGCGGGTTGTTCGAAAAAGATACCGCGGCCTCGGAACATAAAGAGCAATATAAGGAACATGGGTGGGTTTTTGTCAGCACAACACTCTAACACTCCCCCCCGCTCCGACCAGAGCGGGGGAAGTTATTTGATGATTTCCGATCCGCAAAAACAAAGACCTTATGCCCAACAGCCGCAATTGTGAACCCTAGCCAACTAACCAACAACGCGGCAACGATGAAGTCCGTAGTCAAGCTTTTAGGAAGACGTCTTTAAATTCGCGTAAAATCCACACCAGGTGAAAAAGAACTGGTCATGTTTTCTGTTCATGTCACCAGAAGCTGTTAACAAACCCCGGGGTTTAACGTTATCCCTTTAAGGGACGGACTAAATTAATTATTTTCTTGTAAACCTGCTTAATTAGAGGTGGCAGAGTAAATAAATAACCATGTTATGTGAGCTTGGCGTTTGTTTTAACGTGGTTAAGGTTGAAACTAAAACAAGAGATACTAATCCTCTAAGGGGAGATAAGTTATGGAATGGATGGTGTTTGCAATTTAAGCGTTAAGTCTCTTTGGGGACAAGCTCGCCGCACTGTTTTTTTTTAGAAACGTTACTTAACACTAGGAATTTCTCCTGTATTGTGGGTGCGTTAACAAACCGGACCAGACCCGAAACAACTATCTGTAGGTTATACAAATATTTGTGCCGTGCGTGGATCGAACCCGCTACACGCAGCGCAGCAGTCGATCGCTCAGCTACTACGCCAAACGTGCCGTGAAATAGTATTTCCAAACCTCTGCAACTCCTGAATCAACAGTGGTGACCACCAGATAAGTCCCCAGCGAATACAGCTATACGTAGTCCTAGAGAACTAAATTAATTGTCTTAGATCCCGCAACGAAAAAATGTATGAAAAAATTAAATACAGAATGTATTTAATGAAATACAGAATGTATTTAATGAAATACAGAATGTATTTAATTTTTAATAATCATTATCACAATTTCTATCACCACGCGAGTGAAACCACAAGGTGAAGCTAGTATTCAATATTTCCTTACTGACATAATTTGATCCAAAATCAAACTTTATTTTTTTACAGTGAGTCATAAACATTTCAATTTTCTTAATATTAAAAAGAAGGCACTAAGGGAAGAAGTTTAATTTCGTAAGCGATAAACTTTTCCAGACTTATATTATGTTTGCGGAGACATGCTATGGCAACGACCTTTGAAAACCAACACGCGTGACCTTTATGAAATCATAAACCGAAATAAGTTTTCCAATGACGTCATTATGTTTTCACATTCATTTGGGCGATACCTAGAATTAAGATACTGATTCTACGCCCTTGCCTAAAAATAAAGATTTTAACCGATAGATGTAGTCATATTTATATTCATTTCATTCACTAAAAATTGCATTGCATTTCTGCAATATTGAGGAGAGTGAACTCGCACATTTCACTAGGATTGATAGATACGATAGTTGCCATAAGTATTAAGGGAGACAGTTGTAATTAAACAACTAATTTAAAGGCATTATTGCTCAGGGAAATACTCATTTGACGTTCAGAACTAAAAGCTTAATTATTTTGCCTTAAACTTCAATCAATCAATCTTTATTTGTGAACAAAGGTATTACAGTAAAGGTCTTATCTAATTCCATACATTT